>OY986040.1:85930921-86530921 GCA_963920215.1 Nineta flava | reverse complement strand
CGGCGAGCCGTCTACGCCCACCTCTATTTTACATCTTAATTCAACGTTGTTAAACATTATATAAAATAATAATAATGGTTATAACTAGATATTGCTGTTACACCCTATAATAAAAATGGCTAAATGGATGTATGTGACTATACAATATCATTGTGTGCACCTGACACTAACAGGCAATAACTATATATAAATTTCTATATTTACAAGTAACCTGTATTTACTCTGTTCTATATTCTCTATCCGTTTTGAAAATGTTTCAAAAGCTACAGAATGCATCAATTGTAGGAAAAGATGGAACACATATCTGTTGGTAACAGCGCACAATAAATACTTAATACTAAACTATAAAATAATTTCCGTAGTAATTACGGTTGTTGAAGGTATCAATAGAAATAATCAATAATATTAGTAAAAAGTAGGAGATTTATGATAAGAGAAGTCTCATCAGCATCTATAGGATCCGAATTGCGCGCCATCTTTGCTCATATTTTGTAGCTGTTACGCGCATCGGTAAGGAATCCTATAATATATACCGCCCCTTGGGTAACTGACTGATTGACTGGTTGACTGACTCACTCATCTATACAAATTCTAATCCACTTCGGTTTTTTTGCATTCGACGCGGAATAATTTCAAACTAACGGGGAAAATCGGAAAACTATAATACTCCCAACACACCCCTTCACCGAGTAGTTTATATACAAGTGTATAATGTTAGGACAAATATATAATATTAGGACGATATTGAAAAAATTTGATCTCTAACACCCAATTGACAAATATTCAACATTGCACATGAAGGTTTTAATAATTGTGAACTTTTAATAGTTGTGTCAATCGAATTTTTATGGTGACAATGACAGATCTTTCTTTAAAAGTTGGTGCGGGGTGGCTCTTGACAGGTTCAGTTGTTGTGAACGTTGTCGTATTGATGTATTTGGATCATTTCGTACATTTTTCTTTACTGGTGCAATATTTTTGTTTGATCCATACTTATGAAGATGTAGGTAGTGTTGCTTTATGAACAAGTAAAACACCTACTTCATTCCAATGTTTTTAATAAATTACAAACTATTATACGAATTATTTTAACACCACTGTTAATGGTCATAACAATTCCTTGTTATGACCGTGAAATCCTTTATGCTAACTTCGTATGGCTTGAAGATGGTAACACTTTGGGCACTCCATCAATGATGCCTATAGAAAGGACATTTGGTAAAATTTAAGAGCTAGAGTCTTATCAATTACAAAATCCTCCGTCATATGAAATACTAGATGAACTGTACGTACTTCACATTCAAATTGTGTTTAAACTATATTGGTGTTCTTTAAAAATAGTAATACGCGTAGTTACACGATTTTTGAATGTGAGTAACTTAAAAAAAATTTAAATAATAATTAAAAATAATTTATGATTATTAATTTTATTTGTTTTGTTTTTTGTTTTATACCTGAAAAGGAGGAGGGTCGTGATGGTGTGTGTTTTCTCGATTCCCAACTCGATGATGACGACGTTCAAGAACAGTTTATAAAATCAGGAGCTGATAATTAATGAGCTCATAGAAATGTATAAGCAAGATCAGATCATATCGCAAGAATCTGACTCTTTAGACTCCAACGAAAAATTTTGGAAAACATAGACTCCAACGAAGAACTAATTTCTGTTACAAAATTATTAGCGTGCTACGAGAAAATTGTGCTTGAGAAGAAAGTATCATGGACCTATCAGACGACTTTGTCAAATTTTATGAAACATTTTACTTCCAAATAACTTCGGTTTACGTTTTGCAGTACATGATAATACAATTTGTTGTATATTATCTATGGTATTGTTAAACATTTTTCTGCAAAATTATTATTTTCTTTAGTCTCTGGTCCTAATTAAAGCAGACTTAAACCAATTTGACTTACACGGTTAACGTTCGATCCCATCTATTGCGTAAGTTCGGCTTTTAAAGTTATATAACGTAAGTCAGTTATAATCGTTGTATATCGTTCTATTTTGGCTATTAATAAATATAATTTTTGCAAATACTAAAATCATATCAGATATTATATTTCAATTTGATCACACTAAAATTATGATCGCTAGAGAGTGATTTATGTATTCTTAGGAAATTCGCAGAAAGTTACAGCAGCTCCTGCGTAACGAATTTTTTTTTTCAAATGAATTTTTGTTTTTAAAAATGCCAGCAATTAGACGTACAAACTTCAGTCGCAGAACTTGAAAAGCTAGAAAGATATACAAAAATGAAAGATATACTAGAGCAAGCCAAACTGACGAGCAACGCGAAACGCGGAATGAAGTTGAACGGAATGGATGGAATCGAAATCAACTACACAGAAATTTTGCGTTTAACCTCTATCGAGCTGCATTTAATTATAATGCGGAAATCGATTACAGTTCACAGCAAATCGTTGCTATTGGACCAATGAACGTTGTGTGTCAATATTGAAAGTCATTTAATTTTTAAAAATGAAGCCCCTGGATTGTGTTGCGCGAGCGGTCAAGTCAAATTGGCGCGATTGGTACCGCCAGAGGAGCCACTACATTCATTGGTTTCGGGAAATGGGCCAGATTCTAAACATTTTTTTACTTATATCGAGCAATAAAATAATTAGTTTCAAATGACGTCATTTGGCGCATCAAAAGTTATTCGAGAAAAATTTTAGCCAAGTTTCAAGGTAAGTATATTGAAAAATAATAAACTTTTATCACCACGTACCTGATGCAAATTACGTTGGCAACTTTCAATTTAAACGGTGTATCCAATGAAATAGCTTAAAGTACATTTGTAGCTCGGTAAATTGCCAAAATCAGAAACAAGTGAGTGTATTTAAAAAACTTGATGCTGGAATGGGAGTGCTGAGAAAGTATTTTGAGAGCAACATGGGAGAGCAACATGGTGATACAAACAATTTGCTATACAATATCCAATAATACATCTATTTATTAACTGTTTACCTTTGCAGATTGAGGGTCAAATATATCATCTAACAGGTTCCTTATTGCGAACGCGGGATAGTGACTACAAATTTTTGCAGATTTATTTTATGGGCGATTCAGCAAGACTAGTCGATCAGCGTTGTTTACAAAACAATTAGGTGAAAAGACCAATTGTGGAACAACTCCAAATGTTTTTCATCAGCACAACGAATTGGTTGCATTATTCATGACCGCATTAGACTGCATGTCTTGAAAGCCGATAAGACGCCTGCAGGACAACACGGAAGACGTTTTAATGCGCCAACAATTGATGAAGTCGCTAGAAAATAAAACTAAGAATGTTGTGTATCATAAAGCATTAGAATAATAAACAATATGTTTTTTGAATAATAATAATTTTTTATTAATTTATAATTCGAATTCAATATTCATAGTTAAGACAGGACAACGTTTGTCGGGTCAGCTAGTATATATATATATATATATATATATATATATATATATATATATATATATATATATATATATATATCCCCTTTTTCCTTGTCTGATTTTGATCATTAACGAACTCGACCCTTCAAATACTAAAAGCATCTTACATACCAATTTTATTCCAATCGGATTAAAACTGTGACCTCTAGAGCGATAACAGGCATTGAATAAAAATAATTTTTTAATAATTTACAATTCGAATTCAATATTCATAGTAAAGACAGGGCAACGTCTGTCGGGTCAGCTAGTATATATATATACATTTATATATATATATATATATATATATATATATACATATATATATATATATATATATATATATACTAGCTGACCCGACTGATATATACATATATGCAGATATATATATATATATATATATATATATATATATATATATATATATATATATATATGTATATATATATATACTAGCTGACCCGACAGACGTTGTCCTGTCTTAACTATGAATATTGAATTCGAATTGTTAATTAATAAAAAATAATTATTTATTAAAATGATAAAAAGTTAATGAGCAAAATCAGATAAGGAAGAAGGGGGGTTTAGAGGGAAGGGGAAACACCAAATTTGGTATATCTGTCTTAGTGTTGGAAAAATCGAAAAATGTCTTAAAAGTAAAGTTCTAGATAATTAATGTTTTTGATTCGAATCATTTTTTCTGTTACCCTAATATTGACAGATATATTTACGAATTAAAATTGAAAGTTAAATTCCTAACTATCTCTTTACATATTAGAGTTTGAGAAAAAAACGATCAGGTAATGAATTGTAGCAAACATGATTTTCTACAACTTTACGCCTTTATGGCTATGCATATATCTATAATATATATCTAATACATTAATAATATATCTATACATTTTTCGATTTTTTCAATATTAGTAGAAATATTTTATATTTTGTGTTTTCTTCTTTCTTTATGGCTATTTATTAATAAAATTGGCCTACCAAATAATAAAATCACATCAAATACGACATTTAATTTTGATTAGACTAAAATTGTGACAGCTAGAGAGCTTTATGTATTCTTAGGAAATTCTCTAAATTTGTTTTATTTTCAAATACAATTTTTTTAGCTCGCAGAATAATATTTAGTATCACTGACAATAATAAGATACATTTCTCAAATCAGATCATTGGATACATGGTCGAATTACCGAAGATGATTTAAATGTATTACACATATACGAATTCATCATGTCTTAAACTCAATACGATGTCTTCATGTAGGTAAGGCTTAAGGATGATTCCCTAGGACTGCGGCAGGCCGAGATCCTTCTCGGGCAGTATAACCGAAAGAGATTCGAAACCTGCATTAGACTCACAAAAAATGAGCTACGAATCCTAACGGGCTTTCTCACCGGGCATTGCCGGCTGAATGGGCACCTCCGGAAGATGGGAATCATTAATGACGGCTCATGCAGGTTCTGTGAGCTGGAGGAAGAGACTCCAACTCATCTCCTTGAATATGAAGCCATGGCACGAAAAAGGGCTGCTTGTTTTGACCAGTACCTACTCCAGGAGGATGACTTACCATCCCTGCACCTCACCCAGATCATCAAATTCCTCCGAGAATTGAGACTGGCTGAGAATCTATGAGGCAAACCTTAACAGAGCAGTAGTAGGGGGTCATAATAGATCATATTGGTCGCAGTGAATAATAACCTCCAAGTAATAATAATAATAACACTTACTCAAGACTGAACTATGGATATGGGCCATGGAGCCCAATGGAGTTTAACATTTATAAATAAAGTTAAAAATATATTTGATATAAAAAATGGTTACTGCACGGTTGATTTTGCAACGTGTTTTAGCTATTATATGTTTAGTTACTATCCCCGTTTGTTAGTCGTTGGTAGAATGCCCATTACTTGCTAGAATTACTTACAACAGAACCGGTACAGTATAATAGGAACATATCGTTGTGTGTACAATACACCTTTAAAAAACCGTTGCGTCCTTATTACGTTACTATGATTATTAAAGTCAGCTGGTGTTAGTAGTTTATGTTTGCAATAACTTTTTTTTAACAAATTTTTTTTATTTAGTTTTACAAAAAAGTGTGCAAAAGTTTATTCTATAAACTACACACCTTTAACCATATATTGGTTTATCAAATAAATTTAAATTATTTATGATGTGTATTCGCCATAATAAGAAGAAATATTTTTTTGGGGGAGAAATGATATTCTTTTTTGCAATATTGGAACATTTTTTTGTAGGTTAATTGTATTATATCCCAATGATTGGATTCAAATGAATGACCTTACCTATGAAAAGGATGGGTATGGATTTTCTTTTATATATTGTGACAATACCAAAAACCCAATTTTTACAATTCGAAAATCCTGGGCATCACAGCTTTGACAATTATTATCTATTTTGAAGACGACGAAATTTTGAACAATTTTTATTATTACAATTTTTCACTATACCAAATATCAAGCGCGGAAAAATTTTTTCTAATATGGCGAAAATCGCACATCTATACAAATAAATAAAATTGAAGTGTCTGTTTGTAATATCAAAATAATAGCTTTTTACAAATACGCCTGTCAAAATCAACACAAAAAATCTTTTAATTCGTGTATATGATGTATCTCTGATTTTTAAGTATGTTGTTTGGACCTGTTAGGGCTATGTATATCCAGTTTGCAACTCTCAAAAAGTTATGGAATTTTTACACGCGAAAAACCACGAAATTTTTTGACTTGTTTCAGATTCTGCTATATATCTCCTAATCCATGCATTTTTCTTCGAAAGCTATTTTATACGTTTTTAAGAGCATTAAATTTGTGACAAGTTAAGCTTAATCGAAGCTCTGTTGGTCAATTCGTTACCGAATTACGGCACTTTGAAAATAGACCAACTTTTCCAAAAATTGAAAAATTTAGTTTTAGATCTTCCTTGGACCGAAATTTCGTCGAAACCATTGGTCCTGCGAGTAGAACTTGCTGAATGTAACGTGTAGGCATTTTAATTAGATTTAAAGAAAGCGCAAAGCGAAGTCTGTAAGCCTCGTAAGTTCTCTCAAAAACCCATATAAGGTAAAATCGCATTTTTCCAGAAATGTTCTATAACCTTTCCTATCTTTTGTTTTTTGGTTTGGTAATGAAAAACAAGGCATGTAATCATTTAAAAAAACGTTGAAATGTATTTTAATATAAACACAAATAATAAACATAAGTAATCAACAGTATAGTAACTTAAACAATTAATCAGTCAATCAAATTAGACACATAGTCAAATGGCCTGTCAAAATCAACAATAAATTAACAAAACATGATGTATCTCTGATTTTTTAGTATGTTGTTTGGACCCATTAGGGCTATGTATACCCAAGTTTGCAACTCCCAAAAAGTTGTGGAAAAATTTTTACAAACGAAAAAAAGCGAAATTTTTGGACTTGTTTCAGATTCTGCTCTATATCTCCTAATCCATGCATTTTGCATCGAAAGCTCTACACGTTTTTTAAGAACATTAAATTTGTGACAAATTAAGCCCAAACGGAGCTCGCTAGGTTAATTGGTTACCAAACCAAAAACAAAAGATAGGAAAGGTTATGGAACATTTCTGGAAAAATTCGATGTTACCCTTATGGGTTTTTTTGAGATTTCGAGAGAACTACGAGGTTTACAGACCCCTTGCGCTTAATTCAAAAGCTAATTAAATTGTCTACAAATTTTATTCTGCAAGTTCAACTCGTAGGATCAATGGTTTCGACGCAGTTTCGGTCCAAAGAAGGTCTAAAACTAAAATTTTCAATTTTTGGAAAAACTGACCTATTTTCAAAGTGCCGTAATTCGGTAACCAAATCTACCTACAGAGTTCCGGTTGGGCTTAATTTGTCACAAATTTAATGCTCTTAAATAATTTGTAGAGCTATCGAAGGAAAATGCATGGATTAGGAGATATAGAGCAGAATCTGAAACAAGTCGCGGAAAAAAACAATGAAAAATTTTGCGGTTTTTCGCGTGTAAAATTTTTCCACAACTTTTTGAGAGTTGCAAACGTGGATATACATAGTCCTAATGGGTCCAAACAAAATACTAAAAAATCAGAGATACATCATGTTTTGCGAATTTATTGTTGATTTTGACTGGCGTAAAAATGCATATGAATGTATGCATATACGGTACCGAATCTCACGAACCTTTAGCGTCAACGAAGCGGTCGGGGTTTGGCTAGTATACCAATATAAGTGCCTATTTAAAAAAAAGGTTTCAAAATAGTGTCTCTTATGTGTGGAAACTGGAAAGGGACAGACGAGAGTTAAAATTTAAACTACTAAATCTGTATAACAAATTTATACCGAGAAATTTAAAAAATAAAAACAAAACAAGTTTAAGAAATTTTGGAGGTTTTACGACCATGGAATATTTAGTCGAGGTCTTTCGAATTGGAAAAGTTGCTTTTTATTAACGTTCCAACATACACAAGTAGAAATAAAAAACCACATACTAGCCCTTTTGCACAAGTGCAGCACATAGTGGGTAATTAGTTATCCATAGTTCTAGAACTATTCTTACAAAGTAATTGAAATTTGACTTACTTTACCATAGCGACGAAAATTTGGACTATAAACGGCTAAAGATATCTATATGCACGCGAATCATCACGTCTAGAAGTAAGTACAAAGTAAATCTGCTCAAACTTTCTTCCAGTCTAGCAAATTTAGTACAAGTACCAGTGACAGAATGCTATCAATGGAACATTGGATTATTCATAGCCTTCTCTCAAGCATTACTACATTCTAACGAGGCATATATGAATGTTTCTATGTTTTCAAGGTTATCAAAATTATGATTGTTTATGAAGACGTCATATGCGCTTGCGTTACAGATGAAGTCTAAGTATGAAAAAAAACATAACATCATTTCGGACATATTTCTAACACATAAAAGTAATTAACATTTGATTGTTATTCATTTTTTAAGTTATAATAAATGTCAAATTTTATTTCTCAAAACATATACGTCGGATGCAAGATTTTGGGCTATTGAAGTTCGAAAAACAGAAAAAACTCAGTACGAATTGAGTCAAATAGCTCTATACACAATGTAAGATTGAGTTTCAGAGATAATTAAAACATTTAATTTGTTAGTAATTGATACGTATTTTTCCTGATTTTATTAGACCAAAACATGATTTAAGACATATTAGGAAAATTTCAAGTAGCAACCAAATTTAACAAATGAATATAAAACAATTTTTTTAAACTAACATTTATTTATAAGAAAAATGTATTGATAACAAACCAACTCGAAAACAACGATTTCGCACAAAAGTGCAACAACTTTCTCCATTACAGGGCAATTAAAAAAAAAATATAAAATTAAAAAAAACGAGATTAGCATGTCTCTTCTATTGTTTTTGCAGTTTTTTCTCGAAAAAATCAACAATTAAATATAACTTTAAAATCTTTAATTCTATTCATACAAATTTTTCTAATTTATTGAATTTTTTATACTTTAATTGAAACAATAAAGACTATCGAAAAAATTAAACGATGATTTAATTTGAAAATGATTTGCACATTTTTTTTGTGATTCGTACATTTCTACAGATAAATAATCTATAACGATTGAAAAAGAGTATCGTCTGTCTCTCGAATATTTAACGAAAATAAGAATTCAAGTTTTCGTCTCGTCTCTCGCTGTCTTATACCCGTTCGTCTTTCGCTCCATCACAAATTTTGAATTGTGGACCTACGACCTGCTCTTTCACTAACTATCAAGATGCTATGAAAAGTTGTATATAATTATTCACTATCTATAATGTAGACTACCGTTCATAAAAATTGAATCACCAGTAAGTCACATTCTAAGAATATACAGTCAAACCTGAGTACGTGAGAACTGGATAAGTGAGAAAACTCTATAAGTGAGAGTAATAGCCAGGACCCGTCATTTTAAGTCCCAAAACCTCTATTAGCGAGAAACAGAAACCTCTGTAAGAGAGAGTCGTTTTTCCTTCATGGACCTCCGTAAGTGAGACTGCTACTTATCTATACCTCTATAAGCGACAGTCGAGCTTTATTTATTTATATTATTTAGGAGGAACTATAGCTACTACTATACTACATTCGTACTTGCTGTGACTTGTTATTGCTGCGTACCTCTATAAGAGAGAAACGCTACCCATGTTCCTGCATTAGCGAGAAACTCGGGTTAGTGAGAAACCTCTATAAGCGAGAATGAGATTGTGCTCCCTTGAACTCTCGCTTATCCAGGTTTGACTGTATTACTAAATATATGTTTGTTACACACAATAACACTTGGAATGTTTCAACTGGTTCAATTTTTGTGAACGGGAGGGTACACGTGTTTTTATGTTATTGTCTTCGACTATTTACATATGTAAATAGATTATAATATTGGACAAAATAATTACGAAGTTTTTAGGTGTTGAAGAATGTTTGTGAATGCTATGCGATTTTTTCCAAAATCACCGTTCCTATCCATTATAAGCACCAAAAAAAAGCATAAGATCAGTTAAATAAATATTAAAAAATAAATTGGCATATATTTTTGCTGCCAAGGAAGTGCAAATGCCAAACTAATTCTTTACAACCGTTGGCTTACATAATACGCAAAATAAAAGAAAACCTTCATGGAATAAAGTATTTTGAAATTTATAACCGTTTTTATTTTTGTACACGTTAACACATAAACTTTCGTGTATGGTTTAACTTTTGAAAATATAAATGATTGGAACAGTACAATGAACAAGTCAGCGTAGTCGTGTACCTAATAGTCAGCATAGATTCTGTTTATATACCAGTTGGTTCACATTAAATACGCGTTGTGAAAAATTTTTTCGCATAAAAAATAATGATTGCATTTGTAATTTTCTTAATAAAATTCGTTACATAGCGAGCTGCGTCAACTAAGCGAATTTTCTTAGAATACATAAATTACTCTCTAGCGGTCGCAATTATAGAAATATCAACCCTCTATAAGTCAAAATAATCAGTGAGTCCCTCAAGCCATTTTGGTACATATTTTCCCTCTATAACTCGAAAAAATAAATCGGACCTCTGTATCTTGAACAAAGCAATGTTTGAATGTCAAAATTCTTCATAAGTTGAAAAATCTATAAGTCGAATTTTTTGGCGTCTCCCTTGAAGTTCGACTTACAGAGGTTCTACTGTATATACATATATACAAATTTTAACGATGATCATTTTTAGCATCTAGTAGATAAGATCGATGGACATTTGACGAAATTTTTACAAAATTCCATCATCGGTACAAAAAAAATAGCTGCATTTCCTTTGAAGGAAATTCGCTAATAAAATTAATGAGGAAGAATTAAAAAAATTGAAACAAAAAAGTACACTTCTCTTTTTGATAAAACCTACAGAATAAAATTTAATATAATTTATTTATGCACCTTGTTGAAAGGAGTGCTTGCAATTATTTTTTTGTTACTGAAGCCAATGTACTTCATTAAACAAAATTTGATAATCAGGCAATTATTTCTAGATCGTCAAGCTTGAACATTAAAAAAGCACCTTTTATATCATTTTATTTGTTTTTTGCATCATTTATATTGCATTAAATGAAGAATTATTTACTATTTTTTGTGCAATTGTTTTGACTATGTAATATTCAAATAAAATAATAATTAGAATAGCTATTGATTAAAGCATTCTTAACTAAATTTATATTTTCATAATTATTTGAAGGATAGCCAGGATTGGATCCTTTGCAACATTTTTTTGTAACATTTTGAATTTGACACTTCAAAAGTATTTACTGCACATGCGCAACAAAGTAACAGTAACTTAAAGTTAATATACAGAGGGATTCAGTTTAAGAAATACTTAAAACTAAGAATCACTAGTTCTGTGATAGGTACAGTAATATTGTCTTTGTCTTTAAAATGAATTATTTCCTTTAACAATATTATTTTAATATTTTTTGTGTTAGACGCAATTAAAACAAAAAATATTAAAATTTTAAATTTAAAAAATTTTAAATTTAATTTCAAAAACCTAGAGTTCACTTTGATTATCTTAATAATCTTTATAAAAAATATTAAAATGATAATTTTGAAGGAAATAGTCCACTTTAAAGACTAAGGCAATATTATTTACGTAATTAAGAGAAAAATTAAAAACTCGGCCTTTCGCACTACCTTGCTCTAGATATGAACATGTTGTTATATAAAGCTGCGATCATATTCGTCCCACAGAATCATCACATTTATCAACATTTATTCGAAATACAGTTTATTAATATTCTAATTTTCGATGAAAGAAAAACAATTCAATTCCATTTAAGAAACAAAATTGACCGTCATAGGCCCTACATGAATAAACTCACATCAATATCATTAAAACCATCAAAACATATTTTCTTCAGAATTAAATATTACACGAAACTATTATTTGTTCCACCATCAGCTTCTTTCATTTAAAAAATAAAAAAAAACGTAACGCTTTATGTGAACCACTCGTATCATGTGTATAAACCTTTTATGTCGGTATGAAATATGAGAATAAACGCGTTCATGCAATTTTTTGTGGTAAATATATAAAACGCAACCATGGATACTTCCTGTATTTTTCAAATATATGTACTACTGCTTATGTGTTTCCACATATACTGATATGCACATCACATAAATATTAGAGACACTATGGATTATTCATAAATTCAAATGCGTATAAAAATATATGTATATGTGTATTCGGGAAGCTGTAACTATGGGGTAGTTTGCTTTCTTTTACGGGTCTAATAAATAAGTTTAGTAATATGGACAATTAGATATTCTAAACAAATTCAAAATATTATGTAATCCAGAGGCTATCCATAAACCAAGTAACGCCCATTATTATTTGGGTAAAACGTCTTAGTACTATACCAATTTCAATTTCCATTAAGGTTAAGAAGACATAAATATGAAAGAACAAGCGAATACCATACAGACTAACATATCATTGCCTTTTTATTAATATTAATATAAAAAAAAAGCTCATTCACCTGGTATTGAACCCTGGACAGTATGCTATCCGTTACACCACGGATGATATAGATAGATGAATCAATTTTTTCATATCATTGACAGTATGATTTTGTAGTCAACATTAACTTATTATTTCACATATTATTATTTGTCTATACTTAGAACGTTACAGTACTACACCAATTTGAATTTCCATTCAGGTTAAGAAGACAAAAATATGAAAGAACAAGCGAATACCATATAGACTTACATGTTTAACATTGAACTTTTATTAAAATTGATATGAAAAAGTAACGCATATTCGTACTTTTTATAACTCGTCCCCCTTTCATGTTATTGGTGGACCTATGTAGAAATTTATTTTCCACCTCATCGTTCTGCATATTTTATGATACGCAATTTTAAAGCAGCAGAAGGAAAAAAGATAAATAATAACAGTTAACGCTATTAGTCAGTTCAAGAAATAGTAAACAATCAATCACAATTCGTTAGGCTTTGAACCACATCGCTTTTATTGTCCGTTTCTTATAATCATTTTTCTTAGATATTATCCCCAATTGTAGAGATTGGTGAAGAACATACGATTGAATATATTATAATCCAAAAGGTATGCATGATAATGAAATCACGGGCACAAATTTATTGAGAAACGTGATCCTTCATAACATTAAGACTATAATTTTTAAATAAAATAATTAACTCAGGTATTAATTAATTAATTTATTTATTTTAAAAACGAACACCATTACAAATTTCCAAAACAAATGAGAAATCTTTAAAAAGTATAAAAATGTAAATTAGAATCAATTTAATAGTTAATCTTGACCTTAAGTTTAACGGTTTAACAATCATATGAATAGTTTTAATTTGTTAAATCTCACTTTATCTGATTTCAAGAACTATATTCCAAAATATTTGTTGTAGAATATAAATTCAAATTGATTCATGATTAATTTATTTTAAAACAATTCTAATATTTTCCAGAATATCTGAACGACAACAATCCAAAAGAGACATTATAAAAATAAATAAAGAACTTACCAATTATTCAGGGAAAATTACAATTTAATTCTACATAGACATAAAATACCCCAAACATATGTTAAAGTTTTTTTCTAATTAAATACGATGTGACATATAAGTGATATTTTTCTGTTCTGTAAGGTTACTATTCCTATCGAACACAAAAGTGTTAAAAGGGAAAAGGTTTTGTTATTATATATAATAATAATAATAATAATGGAGTTTTACCTCCAATTCTGAGACACCACGGTCTATAACAGAGGCCACCCACATCATTATTTTGCAACCTTTATTAATTTTTTGTACTACATGTACTTAACTGAAAATGTACTTAACTGTACATTTTTATATGATGTGAGTGGAGGACAAGGAATTCATATGCAGACTAGGAATTGGTTGGTTATGCGGCTGCAGCCGACTTTGATAGGAACTATGCCAATATTCATCTGGATTTTGTGAAGGGAAACTGCAGAAAACCTTCACAAGCATAGCCGGTTACTTCGTTCTTGTCCATACGCCGACAGTTTAGTCAATCAACCGCCCCATTAATTTTTTTTTAATTGACAAACTGCCGATGTTGAGATTCGAACTCATAACCATCCGGTTCCAAGTAGAGCACCTTAACAAGTGCGGCTACTTGTTTGCTCAGATTTTGTTATTCTTAAACATTTTGTCGAAAACTGTTTTGCTGAATTCGAAAATATTTTGCTGATAGATAAGATGCTCCGTATATATAATGCCCAGTACTATGGACCACAAAAGTTGATGTCATTTTATAAAGTTTTATAATTGATTTGTGCCTTATTGGTTTGGTTTTCGAAAAAATGCTTCGGATAAACGTTGGTCATTATTGTAAAAACTTTTATTCGAAAACCAAATGACTAAGGCACAAATCAACTATAAATTTAAAAAAATGACATCAAATTTTGTGGCCAAGTGTACAATGGAAATATTCTTCTGAGTGATACATTCAATAAATTAAAAAGAGGGTATACTAATTTTATAATTTTTAATGAGGTCTAACTTCATGTGTATTAATATAATAGTTTGTATGTTGACACACTTCACGCATGTTTTTAATTAGTAAATGTCAAAGTGATTCTAACCCAATTATTGCACGTTGATAAACACTCGAATTAAATAAAAGATTTTATATGTTTTAAAGTTTTATTTTATTTAAATAATAAATTAATTTAAAATCACTGATCACTGATATTGTTTATGAACATAAATTGGTATAAAGCACCGCTACAAGTAAGAAACTTGGTAAACTGAAAAACTTCCATATATGAAAAAAAGATTCCAGGCCATTGGACCTCTTGCTCACCTTGGATTCTCTTGCTTATCTAGGTTTAACTGTAATGCTAATTTTATAAAAATACCGTTACTTATGGTCAAAGACCCACATTTCTATCAAAGTTCAATACTGTCTTAAAATATTGGTCAGTGAGTCAGTGTACTTTTTTCCATTTTTATGGGTTGATACTTTAAAAACTAATAAGGCGGTTACAATGCAATTTGGTACGGTATGTAAGATTTTGCGTCTCAACGTACATTTTAGTGTTCGAAATTTTCACTTATTCAAATACAGTTGGTTACTGAGATGCAAAGGGGTTAATATGGTCTCTAAAATGTCTTAAACATACACATATGGACGCAACACATACTTAGCCTAATGCACTACCGTGTTATCAGATTACAGATTACTATGTACATAATAAGAAAAATTAGAGCGTGAAAAAAGAATGTCCTGCTCGAGGTACATTTATATTATAATTTATATTTGTCAGAATTATTATAATTATTATTACAAATTAACGACCAGAACTTATACAGAGTTCTATATATAGAGAGCCAGTCAGCCCCCTGCTAACATGTAATGTTACTTGACTACGTGTACAGGAGTTATTATAATAGTACAACAGTTCCCTGATGTCATAATTATTTATATTATTAAAGGAAAAAGTCCATACTGTGACATCACACTACTTCTATAGGTTATTCTGTGTAATAATATTCCGATTATTTCAAAATTATAAGAAACAATACATTAGCTATTGGTTAGAATGGGGAATTTGGGTGTACTGCGCATAGATAGGTGTCACATTACGATTTTCAACGATTTTGATTGCGATGTAGGTAATGAAATTTTTCAAAAATATTATGTTAAATTGACGTTATTTCGGGTCGATTAGTGAAAATCCCATCATTCTAGCATGTATGGAACAGAAAAACGTAATTTTGGAGTATGTTTTTCCGATTTTCCGGGAGGTTGCACTGAAAAAATTGAAATTTACCGATTTTTCTCGTTGGTTTGAAGCAATTTCGCGTCGCATGCAACAAACCGTATTTTTCTAGCATGAGTAGAAATGAAAACGACAGTTTTAGGGGTGTTTTTCCAATTTTTGGGGTGTTGCGATGGTGTTAATGAAGATTTATGTTAGTTTGACTTTATTTCGAGTTGATTGGTGAAAATTTCATCTTTCTAGCATGCATAGAACATAAAACCGTAATTTTGGGGGGTGTTTTCCGATTTTCCGAGGGGTTGCAATGAAAAAATTGAAGGTTTCCAAATTTTCTCGTCGGTTTGAAGCAATTTTGCGTTCAATGAAAAAAACCGCATCTTTCTACCATGTCTAGAAGTGGGTTAGGTTTTATATAGATGAGATTAGGTTTTATATAGAAGTGGTATTTTTAAGTGTATGTCAGTCAGCTTCACTTTCAGCTTTATAGTATATTAGATTATATTATAATCTCTGTAGGCCCAATTATACTATTTCATTTAGCATCAGCTGCACAGAAGTTTGATCTTTTACACTGTCAAAAAGGCTAATTGCATGATTTTTTTTTATCTTCGAAAATTGCTCCTTGCACTATCAATATTTCGCATACATATAATAGACGAAAAAGTCAATTCTATTAACTTTATACGAACGCGTTTTGTCTTAATAATGTTTTATTGTTTGTTGGATATTGAAAAATAATATATGTGCAATAGGATTTGGTTCCTTATTATTCCGCTCACTATGTTACAAAAAAATTATAACTTTTTCTTAAAATTTAAGACAGTTGCAAAGTATCTAACATATTGTCTATTTCAACACTTAATGCAAATATTGATTCAATATAAATGTCCTTGGCATTTCGGCGTCCATTAAATGTTTAGGCACTAGTAATGCATATATTAAGTTCAACGAAATACCCATGATATAAAAACAGTTTTATGTATTTTGGTTATAATCTCGATGTGTCACATATTTGGATTATTCAACTTATAGATATCGTACGCAACGGCTGGGATTGTTAAAAAACTTAGTACCGTAAATAACGCGAGGTTAAAACCAAATATATCGTGGCCGGACAATATGAAGGTTAGATTAGGTATTAGTGGCTGTCCGGGCTGGACACACTTAGGCCATGAGGCCTATAGTGATACCTGAAAAAGGGAACCATCCCACAAGGAGTCATACTCTTTGAACCATTTGGATCTGTTCAAGAACAGCGGAAAAGATATGACGACGACAGATTTTCATTCGGAGAGGTCGCCAAAGATTATCTGGCCCAAAAGTATCAGTCATTTCATTACAAAAGCTGGACAATGACAAAGTGAGCCATCATTTCCTTTTCCTGCTAATTGTGATAGCTCCTGCAATAATCGTAGTGCACTGGTAGACCCAGGCATACTTTGAACTCAACAATTATCGTACGCTCGGGTTATCAGAGAAATTAGAATCTTAAAGAAGACGAGGTTGAAACAAAATAAACGGTGGTTGGACAATATGAAAGAGTAGGCTAAATTAATCTTCATAACTTAACGATTAAAATATTTAGTAAAACCTAATTACCAATGTCGTTAAGAATGGTCTACAAAACTCATCATAAATGAAAAATGTCTACAGCCTTTGATGAGTTCGTTCACATATAAATTGATAATTCTAATAAAAAAATAAAACACTAGTCAATCATGTGACTCATGTGAAAATAGTCTTTTGTTTTATAAATTATTTACTTATTGTTGACAATTAAATAATATCGCATGTATTTCTATACAAATATAACTTTCAATCATTATTATTTATTATTAAGAAAAACAATATTTATGTTTATCCTAAGAAAACAATATTATAACATTAATATTTATATAACGGAAGTGAAAAAGTGTACAAGGGGAAATTCTAATTAAAAATTACGCTCAGCATAATATACAATTATACTTTTTATCTTATATTTTTTTTAGAATATACATCACTGGTTTGATACAATGAGAATTTTCCTTTAATGAGAATTACATTTTTGTTTACATTTTTTTTGTACTTTCCATGTGAAGTTTTTTTTTTCTTTTGTATTTACAATTTTAAAATGTATGCATAACCACGCGGATAATGAAATCGACTCGACTCTGAAAACTCGTTGAAAAACCTGAAAACAAGTAGCCTGGTAGATCGAAAGGAGTTGATAAACCATCAAAAAGCCACAATAAAGTGGTATTGATTTGTCAAGATGTTTCACACAAAAGATCCAAATAAATTTTTTTGTTTTTGTTTATATAATATTTAATTTGGTGTTAACCTTAACAAAGTAGTATGCAAATAAGTGACCAAAGATTGAATAGACTTTAAACTCCATAATATATACCGCAAATATACCGCAACAAAAACTCGTGATAATACCGTTATGGAATGCATTCAAGAGGCTGTCCCACGATGCTCGCAGACTGAACAAGATACATTTGTATAAAGTTACCGAATTCATTCACTTTACAATGGATTATTTGCAGGCTGAGCGGCCAGGAAGAAGAAACATCCAGCTTCACCATCTCTAGCTGCGAATCTCTTGATTACATTAGATACAAAATAATCGCATCTCACCCCGAATTAATGAACCTTCAGGAAAACCTGATCAGCAAATCTGAGAAGCGAACTTCGTCAGACAGAAGTAGAATGGAGAGTACAAGGGATCTGAAGTGCAGTACTTTTCATACCCCAAGGTTTATCTATCTACCTATAAGTTGCTATTAACAAAAGAAGCATGATAGGTCAAAAAGACGCCTCTTTTGAAGTTTCCAAATACACTAGTGATCCTACTACAGTACACACTCAGGCTGCGAAATATTTTAAAGTTCTTTAATGAGTGTGAATATTTATTTGGTAGCAGAAAAAATTTATGCGTATTAAAGACTTTTATTCACAACATCATTGCCAGCTAGTTTAGCATTATTTTTGTTTGCCTGAAATATTTTTCAGCCAATGAAGCCAGTATATTGCCAATGAATTATTGAATTGAAAGGTGTACCGTTATCCAAGATCGTATATTTTTTTAGCCATATAGTCTAGCATGTATACATCTAACTCTTATTGCCTACAAGCCCCATGTTGATGACTTATTAAACTATGACGGTCTTAGATGGACACTGGGGCACCTGAAGTTACATATGACGTTGTTGTCCTTACCAGTATCTTCCTCAGCATAGATGCGTTGACCTGACGTTCGATGTAACACTACGAATACTTTATATATAACACAAATAAGATAACCCAGTCTATTCATATTTGCAATGTATAAATTCAAGGAAAGAGTAATTGGACAATAATGCGATAAATCGCTCACATTTTGATGATTGAATCTACGAATTAGATAGAAACTTGTAGTTTACGCGTGGGCTGATTTCCAACTACGCTACCAACATAAAAATTTTTTTATTGTATTTATTCTAATAAAAATTGTCTTAGCGAGGGCTATATTTACTGGCAGTTACTTAACAACATACCATATTAACAACAACTATTTTATCGAGACCATTATCGACCTAAATATAACTTAATGAATGTATAGAGTTATGATCACACTTTGACTTGCATAAGTGTGTATTTTGTATAATGTACTGTATATGTATACTGTCGTTAATAAATACTACTACTACATATATATATATATATGGGTAAAATCGGACAAGAAATCGGAAAGTGGGGTTTAAGTGGAGGAGGAAACACAAAATTTGACATATCTCCCTTAATATTCGAAAAATCGAAAAATTTATAAGAAGTAAAGTTGTAGGTACTAAGTTTTACTGTTATTTTGTTTCTAATCATTTTTTCTCTTACACTAATATTTACAGAAATATTGACGGTTTCAGATTGAAAATTAAATTCTTTAATATCTCTGTACACATTCGAGTTTAAGCAAAAATGATAAGGTGATGAGTTGTAGCAAACTTGATTTTCTACAACTTTATACCTAACGTATTTTTCGATTTTTCTAATATTAAGAGAGATATTTTATATTTTGTGTTTTCTTCTTTCTGTATGCCCCCTCTTTCCCCTTGACGTATGTCATTTATTAATAAAATTGGCCTTGCAAATACTAAAATCATATATGACATTTCATTTTGAAAATAGCGACCGTTAGAATGTGATTTATGTATTCTAAGGAAATTTGCTAAGTTGAAGCAGCTCCTGCGTAACGAATTTTTCTAATTAAAACTTCGTATTTTGAGTTGCAATTACAACAACGTCCGTAGCTATATGTTTTACATGTACATCCGACATGGTATGTATTAAGGAGGGCTGTTCGCTGGTGGTATAAGCTACCAACGAACTGGAATACCTGGTAATACCTGGTGGTATTCTATCGCCAACTTGAACTTGACCATCAGCGACCAACATAGCGAAATACAACTGGACATCACAAATTCGAGCACTTGTCGAGGAATGTGGCTTCCCCGACATCTGGAACGCTCATGATTTCAACTTATTAAAAAACACCATACCTCACATGTTGGACGAATATAAACGAATCCTGACATAACGTGATTCTGAAAAAATTTATATTCTACACAGTTGTCTTATATATAACTACATTTTAGCCGACTGTAATTTAGAAAAAATATATAATAACAATATTCCTTTTGACAGACAACGCGTTATTTTCTAACTAAGAGCAGCTTCTGTAAATAAAAGAACAATCCTCAGCAAAAATCTAAAAATAACTTTAGATCCATTCAATATTTGTCAAATTTGAAACTCAGCCAGGCCAGATGATCTATCCACACTCTGTTTGAGTGACCACACTATATGGGTGTAAGAAATCACTACCTCGCAAAATATATTGCTAAGCTCGGCCATATTGACTTTTACCGGCTGTTTATAATAGAAAGTGCAGATAAAGGACATTTTTATTTTATTAGAGAAGTGTCAAAAATCAAAACATTTATTTTAAATGAATAAGTAGAATGTAAACCGAATGTGCAAGAATCATTGTAAAATCTTTTTTGATTGAAACAAATAAAATTATTATTATTATGTGTTTTACGAGCGAATTTAATGTGCTGTAGGCTGGTATTTCCCAACCTACACGCATTGTGCCCTTTTTCAATGATTAATTTACTTTTTAAATGTTCTTATTTCGTTAATATTGATATGAGACAAGTAACTCATCCACCAGGTATCGAACCATGGACCAGTGAGTTTCATACTGGACATGAAATCCAAAGGTCCAGAGTTCGATATCTGGTGGAGGAGTTAATTTGTTTATATCAATATCTATAATATATACAGCCCTTTGTGTGGGTCAGTTACACAATCTGGGTAAAAAACCCGAAATAAGGTTTGTATTTCTATACATAGAAGGATGCTAGAAGGATGTGGTGCTTTGCATACGAACGATATATTTTCTTTCTAGCACGCAAAGCCAAGGTCGAAGTCTACATCGAGGGCCAACGGAGCCCCCTTGTGAACAGAACGAGTTAATTAAACTCAATAATATGTTAGTCTGTATAGTATACGCTTGTTTGTTCATCGTTACGTCTTCTTAACCTTAATAGAAATTGAACTTGGTATAGTGACGTTTTAAGTCTACATAAATATATGTTATTATATCGATTTAAATCTCTGGATATTAGTGCTACAGGGAAGTATTTTTGTTCAAGAAATATTTTTTACACCAAAGTAATTTTCAACACTTGACTTTTACATTTCAAAATTTTAGTAGCATTACAAATTTACACTTAGATTGAGTACAAATAAGTGTACACTTTTATTCAAGCCCTCGTAAACAGAACAAATTTATTTATATACTTTTATGCCACTCTCGAAAAAAACAATCCCAAAAGATACATGCCTAAAGTGAGTATATTTCAATATATATTTTCAAAACTTAGCAGGATGATAAATTTTATGGACCTGTGATTTATTTATTTCCTAAATAATTTCAATCTTTCAGGTTTTATTTTATTTTTTTGTAATTTTTCGAATAAACAAACTAATATTTCATACCATTTGTTCAAAAGCCTATTTTACTAAGTGTTTATGTTTCAGATCTAATGTACAACTTTTAATTTATTTTTAAAAATGATTTTATGTACACTCTTAAGATTTAAATTTATAAATTCTCCATTGTATTCACAAAAACGTCTACACATTTTTCTCATATTTATTGTCTCATTTAATATCGTATCAAGTGACAACAGCGAAATTATTTTATGGCTTTCTGTTAATTAATTATTTTTATTATCAACCATTATAATATATACTCTACAAATATTTAATATCCTTATAAAATTACAAATTTCTTGGATATCGTTGCTATATACTCATACTTAACTTGACTGACTGTACGGCTTTCTAATAAAATAATATTAATAAAGTCTTTAATTAATTGTCCTTATTAAATTAATTGTTTTTTCGTGTGTTTGATTTTTCAACTTTTCGATTCATATTAATGAATAATTATTTTTTTCATTACTTTAAAAGTCCAACTTCTTTTAAAGAAATATCTTTTAACCGGCCAAATAATAATTTACGGATAAATGATAATTTTATGGTAATCAATATCTAAAACATTTTTATTGACAAGGGTGGAAAATAAAAGGCACACAGTTAAAATTTCGTTAATTAAGTTTTTAAAAACTCAAAATTTAACACGTAACTTTATGGGAACATATATTTCATCGTAGATAATAATGAAATTTAACGGTGAATTTAACAATATAACTCAACAAATTGGAATTTTCATGCTCTTCAGGTTTCAAAGAAGAATAAAAAATAACTCGTCTTCATCGGATACCAGAACATCGCCATTTCTTTTGTAAATTGTATCTGTTCGGGCAAAGTTGGGAAGTGCACCGATTTTGAATAATGCACATGGAAACATAAAATATAGATGTTCCATAAAATATGTAAATATTCAATTATTCTTATGGAAACATGAAATGCTGATTAACTCTACTGATCAAATCAAATTATCCATTATACGATAAAACTTTTTTTTAAACTGTTTTATTAAATTTATTATAAATTAAAGAAAGGCGCAATTTGGATCCGCAGCGTAGATTTTTCAAATGTTTTATTAATATATAATTTAAATATTAATCTATTTGATACAATGGTTACACAAGTTTTATTTGTTTCGACGCTTCCTTAGCTCTCGTGTTCGCTCGTCACTGATCTTTTTCGATTCCTTTCGACGCGAAATTTCTTTTGACTTACGTTTTCTACAATTTCGAGCATATTTATGAGTCATATGAGATAACATGTTAAATTATTTTTTAGTTTTTAAATTAATACCGATTTTCACTTATATTCCGGCGAACTAGCCCAATTGCGAGCGGTCTAAGGCGTTATGTCTGCGTAGTATGTCTACTTGGAAACTGGGAGCTTATGGGTTCGAATCCCGACATCGGAAGTTTGTCAATTATTAGGGGAAAAAAGGGCGGTTAATTGACTAAAATGTCGGCGTATGGACAAGAACGAAGTAACCGGCTATGCGTGAGAAGGTCTTCTGCAGTTTCCTTCATGAACTCCAGATGAATATCGGCATAGTTCCTATCATAGTCGGCTGCAGCCGCATATCCTACCAATTCCTAGTCTATACACAAAAATTCCTTCTACTCCACTCACATCCTCACATCCTTAGGAATCACAATGGACCTTATGGTTAAAGTGTAGCCCGTCCAGATCAGCCTCTACATTCTATCTATCTTGTCATCGACTCGAAACGAAAATACTTAAGAAACAAAAATACTATACAGTGGTTTCAAATTTTTTACACACCTGGTAGTACGTTTTCATCTAGTACATAGACAATACATTAAAAAAGTGTCATAAGTTATAATTCCCACAGTTGTTGCTTTTAAACAGTAAATGAAATTTAATAATACAATTATTTAAGAAAACTAACTTAAAAGAATATAAATACAAATATATGAAAATGAACAAAGGAAAACAATACGCATAAATAATTGATAGCATATGATGTATAAACTCAAGTAAAAGTTTTATCCAAGATGCTTTGCCATCATCAAATATACAATCCATCTAATATTAGGTACAATACATTTTTTTTAAATTTTCCTTCTATTAAATATTCTTTTTGTAACAATGTAGACATTTTCAGCTATATCTACACGTAATATGGGCCACAGAAGTAGTACTCATTTTTCAATAAAATTTAGTTGATTTATGTCTTCTTAATTCGGTTTTGGCAAAAATGTTTCGAATAAAAGTTGTTAGTATATTTATAATGAACAATGTTTTGCTGAAGCATTTTTTCGAACACCGAATGAATAAGACACAAATTAATTATAAAATTTTGAACAATAAGCGCTACTTTTACGACCATGTGTACGATTTTAATCTTAATGTGCTTTCAACTAGGTATTAAAAACTAAACAGATTTTTAATGGTTTTAACAATAATCCGGGATGACTGTGCTCATTTGATTTTAATTAAATTTTGTAGATATAAGGGAACCTGGGGCAGAACGGGGTACGAAGTTGAAAATATGGTTTAAAAGTGCAAAAGGGTTTATTCAGAGAGCTGAGAATTTTTATATGAAATTTTTTTATAATGTTAAAATCACGAAAATACAATAATATTGTAAGAAAATTAAAGAACACTATTTTTCAAATAAATATATAAATATATATAAACACTATATTTCAAATAATTATGTCATTTGCCCAGTTCTGCCCCGGGCATGAAATGCAGAAAAAATAAGTTTATGAACAAAATTCATACACTAGGACAGCCTCATCACCTTCGCTATCTATTCCCGCAGGGGAAAAATAAAATGAAAAGAAGCAATTGTGTCTGCGGGAAGACATTGTGAAACACTGCGGCAGAATTATCCAACCCCCTTGACACCGAAAATCGTCAAATTTCATGCCGCCTCGGCACCCTGTTGTGCCCTGGGTTCCCCTAAACATATCAACATTATGTCTTAACAAGTTATTAAATTATCTAAAAGCAAATTATTTTACTTAAGTATTTTCTTGCGAGAGACTTCTTTATAAAACTGACTGATTGGGACGTATAGCAACATTATAAGTGGGCATTGTCTATATTATTTATTTCATCGTTTCGCGCATTAAAATTTACTGATATATTTGAATATAAGAGCGCGGCAGGAGTACTTTTAGTTTCTTAAAGTAGTTCCAGCGTTGAGTTGTATAATCAGGACAAAAACCTGGTTGGCTTTAATTATAGAACAAATACAAATGCACACATATACTCACATAAATATATTTATATACATATTGTTGTGTTGAAAATTATTAAAATAATTTTTAGTACCTCAACACATTATTTAAAAAAAACTATGTTGGAAAATATTTGAGAGAAAATATTTATCTCCTCAAGAAAGTTTTTTAATTACAAAAAGAACAATAAGATCTGGTTTTGATTTATATATTTTTATTTTTAAAACAAAATTTTTAATAAATTTATTAATAGTCAAAATACAAATTAGCATATCACTAACTAAACGATTAGCATATCTCTAGCATAACGATTAATAGTGTGATGGTATAGTTGATGGTTTCCATAGAAATGTAATCAACAAAGTTTTAATAAAAAATAACATTTCCAACTGTCAAAATTTTAAAAAAATTATTAATTGACATAAATTTTCTATGCTTCATTTGATATATACTTTCTTTGGTAAGAATTGGGTTCATTTCATTACTCGTGGGAATAATAATAAAGAATGAAACTACAACCCAAAAAATAAATTTGTTTTAAGACTAAAAAACAAAAATAAAATTTAGTTTTAAAAAACTAAAAAAAACATGCATTTATTGGAAAATGAACTAAAAAATGCAAAATAATTTAAAATGGATAGAATAAAGAGATTGGCAACAAAATTAATTTTAATGTAAACAAAAGCATGTGGGTTATTGAGCCATCATGAAGACGTAAGTAGAGGGCACCACATGCTTTTGTTTACATTAAAGTTAATTTTTTTGTCAATATATATATTCAATCCATTTTAAATTATTTTGGAAATGGAAAATTATGTGACAATATTTATACATTATGTATAAATAACTACTTACCATCATAGCTTTTGTTTCCATTCATGCCACCGCGCAGCGCCTCAGTTATTTGATTAAAATAACTTGCGATATTGTAACATCTGACTGAACGACAAATATGGCGTACATAAATTTCGGTTTTTTATAAGTTTAAAATAACGATATACATATTAAGTTTAGTTCTGTAACGATTTGAAACGGTTGAAAATATTGATCATATAAATTTTTCTCATATTGAGAAAATAAATTTTGATATCTAGTTCATTTCCGCAAAAGTGCCTGCTCGTCCGTGTCTGTATTACACGATAAGTCGATAACTCAAAAACGAAAAAAGATAGCGAGGTGAAATTTTACATGTGTGTTTTAGAGCTGCAAATAAGATCAGGTTCAAGTGAATGGGCAAAATCGGACCATGTTTGGGCAAAATGGGCAAAACTGAACTGCCTATCTTTGGAACCGTAAGTGATAATCAAAAAATTTAAATACAATAAATGTTCCTTTTTTTATAATAAGCAACTTTTGTAATAAACTCTCTTTCATAAATTTAGTACCGGGTATTTAAGCAATTTACTCAGTCAGTCGTTATTTTCCCTTGTTTTATCTTGAAATTTTCATGTTTAAATTAAGTGAACTTCAATCATTAGAGTGATTACCTATCCATCCATCGCGTCCTAAAATGTCAGAATAAAATACGGTCCTTATTTTCACGTGTTTTATATTCAAATAAGTAAAATTGTAAGATATCCATCTTGAATTTTTCATGTTTAAATTAAGTGAAATTTCAATCATTATAGTGATTCCCTATCCATCGCGTCCTAAAATTTCAAAATAAAATACGGATCTTATTCGTTTCAGAATCTCAGGAAATTCTTACATTATTTAGATATTGTTATTACTACAACAAATTATGAAAATATGGCCAGTATTTATGAGACGTTCTATATAATATACATTTCTTGAGCTAAAAATAGATAATGAACTCCGCATGTTATGAAATGTGTGCCAAGTGCTATTTTTTGTCACTGAAAAAGTAAAATGAAATGAGTTCATATCATAAAATAATTCTCAACAACAAATAATTTCATCTAATGCCCTCATGCATACTTTGCGCATTACTTATTAATATGAATTTAATGTGCTTAATAAAAATACTGCGCCACACATTCACTCCAAAAGTATTATGTTATTGTAAGAAATCCAACTTGAATAAGGTGCATTTAAAGAAAGACATTTAAATGCCAATCTAGTATCAGCACCATTCTTACCGAAAAATATATAGACTAAATACGTTTTAAGAAACCATTATTTTAACTGTATATTTTTTTACAAACATATTTAATTTTTTTTCGAATCCAACTGGTGTCGAACATAGTTTTATAGTTTTAAATATAAAAACATTTTATGTGTTAAAATTCAGTAATTTGTTATAATAATTTATCTCTAATTTATCACACACAAAAATTTGTTTTAATGCAGACAATAATGTGTGTACAGAAACCTTAAAGGACCCCTAAAGGACAAGGAATTCTGTACGTAAACTAGAAATTTGTAGGTTGATAGGAACTAGGCCGATATTCATCTGGAGTTTATGAAAGGAAACTGTAGAAAACCTTCACTAGCATAGCGGATACCTTCATTACTGTACGTGGACATTTGAGTCAATTATCCGTTCCATTAATTTTTTAAAAATTAATTTAATTGACAAACTGCCAATGTTGAGAACCGAGTAACCTTCCAATTCCGAATAGAGCGCCATTAACAACTGAACGTCGGAATACATATGTAATATACACAAGTGTATATTAAGATTAGTCTCCACTTTGTAACGGTTGAAAATATTTATAGCAGAAAAGACAATTTTTGGTATAGGCGTTTATAACATAACCTATTATTAGTCCATTTCCTTATGTCTTGCCGTCCGTTCGTAGACACGATAACTCAATTGCGAAAAGAGATAAAATAACAAAGTAACTTCAAGTTCGTGAATGGGCAACATCGGACCGTGCATCCCCCGCCAGTAATGGGGAAATATCCATCTTTGAAACGCTAAGAAATAAAAGAAAAGTTTAAAGACAAAAAATGATCTTTTTTTTTTAAATGAACAAACTTTTCAAACTATTATTCACGCAAACCAGTTCAGCAGTCAGCAGCCCCAGCATTGATAGTTGACTCAGTGTATACCGGGTATTTCAGGAACTAACTCAGTTAGTTGCTATTTTTACTTGCTTTTCTTATAAATTACTAGATTATTCACGTATAAATTAATTTTGTATTTTGAACAAATGAAAAGCTGGTGATAGAAAATAGAGCATCCTGTAACAATACATAGGGACATGAGCTAGGTGTAACGCACAATCATTATAAATTCATCGTTTAAAATACTTATGTAATATATATGTTAGCCCAAGGATATTTGATTTAAATCAGCCACCCCATCTTTCTGACAGATGTGTTAACATATTCACATGTTATCTTAATGCTATTATTATTAAACTCCTTATGTAGATACACTATAAGGATAACTAAACACATATATTTGATAGATTAAATGTCATGCAAAGTAAGTATTCTCAAAATGGGTACTCAACAGCTTTGCTCATGCGATGATATAAATTTAATCAACAAATGTATTTCAAGTTGATTAAATGTGTTTCAAAAATTATTATTTACATTTCCTTCTATCGTTCTAAACTTTTATGAATTTCTTATCTACAATATCGAAAAATTTTTGCAAGGTGGCAATAGAAGCTAAAAAATCAGGTAATCATAGATAAAAGAACGTAATGATATTAGAATGACAGAAGTGGTTAAGAGATAAATCGAAGTAAAATTAATTTCCTATAATTCTAGTCATGTTGTACCTTTACTCATATTAAATCTTGCCAATATTAATATTTGTCTCTCTAACGAACTTAGCCTTTCAAATACCAAAAGACTAAAACAGAGGGAGTAGAGGACAAACGATCAACAAGGGTATGCTAAGTATTGATTGAAGAATTAAAGAAAAGAACGATAATAAATTTTGGGTAAAAGTAACAACCGTAACTATTTATTATAGTTATCAGAGAAGTATGAAATCCATTTCATATAATATGAACACGATTCATGAGTCCACTCACGGCATATTGGTCTAAGATCCGGCATTAGTGAAAACCTTCCCTCATCTGTTAATTGATTGAAATATTATTGAAAACGCTTATTGCAATATAAACAATTTGGCAATGTAATGTCTGCCAGAGTAGTTCTGCTGCAATTAACATTAATTAATTATTTAAAAATTGATTTTTTTATAACTAAATCCCTCATGTGTTAATTGAATTTTGCTTGTTAAATAACATAGTATACGATACGACAAATCTTGTAATAGCAGACAGCGCTGCTTATTACTGCTACGGTTACCTGCAGCCAGGTGTTCAAACTTAAAGTAAACTTAGGTTACTTCCCTCATATGTTAATTGAAAATTTTTTAGCTAATTTAAAAGTTCAGAATAATTAGAATACATCCATAACTGGCAGCCATCTTAAAATCCATTACAATCAAGTGCAGCCTATATAAGAAAAATTTAAAAAATAGAAATTAAAAAAAAAATACCTTGTAGAGAGAGAGAGACTATCGCAATATTCAACGTAACAAACAAGGAAAGTATGCTATACTACCCTAGCAGACATTACATTGCCAAATTTTGTATATTGCAATAAGCGTTTTCAATAATATTTCAATCAATTAACAGATGAGGGAAGGTTTTCTACTGTCGGATCTTAGACCATATATCTGTTTTGAACGTCTATAGATAATCTTGGTACGCAAACTCATCATTCATAACAAAAAGTGAAAAATTTAAGTTTCTAATTTTTTTTTGTATAGTATATACTATTTGATTGATTGGTTTATATCGGTGTAAAAAAAATATTGCACTTCGACCTTATGGCCCATTGTGCTCCTCCTTCTACTTCAGTCTGACGAGATTCGCTTCTCCCATATGTTGGCAATAGCCTGGAGCTTGCTTATCAGCTTCCCGAAGGTTCATATATTCGGGGTGAGATAGAATATACTATAGTATATACTCCTATAATTTTAATAATCATGTCGCAACTAACTTTGTATGCACGATAACAATTTATATTCTGGTTTGAAAGAACTCCTGTACCGATAGAACGGGAGAAAAATAAATAAATAAAATAAATTTGACTCGAGACAACTGACTGGAATGCTACTGACTACGCGCCAGACGTCGTAATTTTTGTCTAAAAAAAATTAAAAAATGAGATGGCAGGTGGCTTGTAGAGCAAGTTTGATACTAGACATTTTTTCGATATTTATCACGGGAAAAAAGAAAACAGCAAAAAACAAGTTTCACTACCAGAATTTTTGATTCAATCGATATCTCAACAACGATGAACGGTAGGTGAAAAATATATATGACCAAAATTGTAAAGCATAAAAATAGTAATAAAAAAGTATTCCATCGCAATTTTCGTATCTCGACGGAGAGCTATTGCAAAAAAACAAATTTAACCCGTTTTCAACATGGCGGAGAATGCACATAGGAAATCTTGGTCGAAAATTTGAAGTTAAGTTTTTCTATGCCCCCCCCCCTCTACACAGTATCAAAAAATCAGCTTTCTCGGTTCACTTGCATTTCCAAATGAATATAATGACTGGACTATAAGATAATAATAAATATTAAAACTATAAATAAATTTGAAGACATCTATGCAAGAATAATAATGAATTTTTGTTGCTTAAACATTTTGCCCTGGTACTCCACAGCGTATATTTGTTTTCCATCGGTGTCCTGGTTCCCGGATTTGATTATATATGCGCACATTGTTTTGACTGCTTTGATGTTTTTCATGTCTGTGAGTCAACCACGAGTGTTCTTCGTTTTGTTTCAGTATATCGATTTCTATTGGATGTTGTTGAAGAAAAGGAGAATCGTGGAAGGAAATGTAGGTGTGTGACATTATCCACCTGGTTCGACTCACCCTGTATATATATAAGTTTAATTGATATAATTATACACAACAAGAGCGTAACGAGAATTTTATTTAGTGGTTAAAAATCAGATTTAATCGTTTATTTGTCATTTTATTCATGTAGGAATTTTGAAAATGACAAACGATTAAATCAGAATTTTTTTTGCCCACCACCTAATAAAATCTTCGCTACGCTCTTGTTGAGTATAATTATATCAATTAAACTTCGACATCTCCGACTTACCCATCTATAAACTAGAACACACAGTGAAATGAAATATAGCAATGAATGTTTAGTCTCTAATTTCCATTCTTATGTAGAAAATGTTATTATTTGGCTCAAACATCTTCGTCCTACCCTTTCAAACTAATATTCTCCTATGTTTCTTGAGGCATAGGAGAAATAATTTTCGAATATACAGGTCACTTTTAATTGGTGATTACTATCCCCTTTTAAGAACTAGCATACCATTTGTGATATCCTGTAGTTTTAGGAATATTTATTTTCTACATTAGGTTTTGGAAACTGTAACTTAAACTTTTGATATTAAATATTAGTTTGACCATTTAAATTTCGGATAAGCATCGCATAAAAGTGTCAATCAACTGCAACAACGAGTAGTAGGTAGGTTTTTGTCGTAGATAGTTGGTAAGTCCTTTAAGTATACATACATATATACTTAATTGACAAATAATTATTATATATTATATTGCATTGTTAGTTACATTAACATATCATAATTATGTAGATTAATAATGGCATTATAGTTACAAATGCATTATTGCAATTGAAATCCTCTATGTAATTGTCGAGATCTACCTGGGTATATTATAATCACAGTCAAACAAGTCAAGAGAATAATATTTGTTTATTTTTACAAGCTCTCATTTAACTTGCAATGTATGTACATACGTGTGTATGTATGTATGTATGTATGTATGTATGTCGGATCAAATCTTGCAAGCTGAATTAGAACCACTTGGTACAGTTCCTATGACAATGCATTTTTATGGTAAGCATGAAAAGAATTGACAAGGGGAAAGAGGGGTTTAGAGAGAGGGATACACAAAATTTGGTATATCTCTCTTAATATTGAAAAACACATAAAAAGTAAAGATGTAGAAAATTAAACTATAAAAAGCTTATTAATTAAATTAAATACTGATATGAAAAAATTAACTCGTCAACCAGGAATCGAACCTCGGGCCTCTGGATATCTAGTCCAGCGTGCTATCCATTACACCAAAGACGATTGTGTGTAACGACCAATTTCTTCATATTATTCCAATTTTTTTAATATATATATTTTTTATATATTTATTAGACAGTACTGAACTTCTGTTGAAGTGAAATTTTTATTTAATATTTGTTCACTTGTGTATACCTTCGTGTCAACATACAAGTGTTTGTCCAAATTCCCCTCGGTTACGATGACAAACTGTAGGAGACTATAGCGTATACCCGACACATTTCATTGTCATTGAATTTATTAATTAAATTAAATACTGATATGAAAAAATTAACTCGTCAACCAGGAATCGAACCTCGGGCCTCTGGATATCTAGTCCAGTGTGCTATCCATTACACCAAAGACGATTGTGTGTAACGACCAATTTCTTCATATTATTCCAATTTTTTTAATATATATATTTTTTATATATTTATTAGACAGTACTGAACTTCTGTTGAAGTGAAATTTTTATTTAATATTTGTTCACTTGTGTATACCTTCGTGTCAACATACAAGTGTTTGTCCAAATTCCCCTCGGTTACGATGACAAACTGTAGGAGACTATAGCGTATACCCGACACATTTCATTGTCATTGAATTTATTAATTAAATTAAATACTGATATGAAAAAATTAACTCGTCAACCAGGAATCGAACCTTTATCATCTTAAATTTTATTTACTTTTTTTTTTACATAACATTTTATGCAAGTGCAAAATTATTAAATTTTATTTCACTAGATACATGCTTCAAAAGGGAAATGTTTATGTTTAAAAGTAACCAAGATGACGATTGTAATATTAATGAAGTTTCATAATTTTACTACAATTTATGTACTGATCATTTTTCTGTAACTTTGTAATACTTACATAAATATTTATGGTTTTAATATTCTTAAAACAATTAATATCACTAATGCAAAGTATTTTGATTTGATATTCATTATGATTCCTTCCTGTAGGAATATTCTATTAGTCTACGTTGCTCGTACGTGACAAATTTTTTTTTAATGTAGAAAGGTAGATTTAATTTTGATTGTCTCCATAGTTTTATATCAAATAAAGTATGTAAACTTGAACCGAGCTATTTTTGCAGCTATTTCGTAAAGTTACTTTCAAGAACACACCGAAACCATCTTTCATCCTTTAGAATTATTAAATCCAAATAATTTTCTATATAATGAATCAAATGTAATGACTATGGTTTATTTTTACTTATTAGTGTTATTGCTAGAAATCTGGTACTCCATTTTAACAGTACGATTAAGGGTTATTGAGGCAAACCTAGGCAATTCAGTTGAAACATGTACTAAGAATGTAAACAGTAGTGTTCTATGTTAACAATCATATGCATATCTACGGCATGTATACAAAAACGTAGAATATAGAAATTTTATTAATCTAGACATTCAGGTACAAGTAATAATCAGGTACATGTTCTTGTTTGCACTGATAAATATATTGAGCTATTTTGTTATAAATATAAAATATGTTTCATGTATTGCGTTATTTGTAAACAAATTTTTTTTGTCGCACAAACTACACTTTTGGCCGCCGTATAATGTATATAATTAACGTCAAATAAAAAACAAAATAGCTGCATTTCTTAAGCAAGAAATTCGCTTAAAAGGGGGGCTTTGATTTAAGTGTCGGCATATGGATAGGAACGAAAACAACCGGTAATGCTTGTGAAGGTTTTCTACAGTTTTCCTTCACGCACTCCAGAAGAATATTGGCATGATTCCTATCAAAATTGATTGCAGTTACACACCCTACCAAATTCCTAGTCAGCATATAAATCTCTTGCCATTTAAGGGTCGGTAAAAAGGTTTAGAAAGACTTCCTCTTGGACTTAAATTAATGTATCTTTTAAACTTCACTAAAACTCACTTAAATATTATTTTCCCCCACTCAAAATTTAAGGTTTTCCATGTCAAAAGACAAAAAAGATGTTGAAAATTATTTCTTCCTAAGGAAATGCAGCTATTGCATTTGTACCGTTGATAGAATATCGTAAAAATTCCAAATGTTCGTCTATCCTACCTAATAGATGTTAAAAATGACAATATATATATATATATATATATATATATCTATATATATATGTATACTAGCGGTCCCGACAGACGTCCTGTACACACGTCTTAAATTTTAAAATTTTAAACTTTTTTGAAAATTTTAAATTTTATTTTTTTTACAAAATTGTCAATCTTAACCATTCTCGAATCCAGTGGAACACACACAAAAAATTTCATAAAAATCGGTCCAGCCGTTTAAGAGTAGTTCAGTCACATACACACGGACAGAAGAATTGTATATATTAAGATATATATATATATATGTAGATATATATATCTTAATATATATAATTCTTCTGTCCGTGTGTATGTATATATATATATATATATATATATATATATATATATATATATATATATATATATATATATATATATATATTGGAGAATAATTTTTTTACTACGCCACTGTATAAAATTTAGTATTGATATTTTTTCATATTTTTATTATTCAAAAAAAAAATAATTTATATAATTATTGGTTTATGCTAGTTGAGAATTTGCATAGTTTCAACAGGCATTTGCTTAGATCAGAAATGACTTGCGTATATACAAGCTTACTTCGATATTTCAGCACATATTTAAAATCAGTTACAAAACTCATCTCATGGAGTGAGTTACAAAAAGAAAGTAGTTACAAAGAGTATTTCTCTCTGGAAGTTACAAAAATTACTTCTCTCTGTGAGCTACAAAAAGAAGACAATTACTAAAATTAATTGATTCACATCAATTAATCAGATGGTATTTAAAATTTTTATTTCTTCAATTTACAAGTTGAATATTTTTTATGGATTGTGCTGAAGTATCGAATGGGCGAATTAATGGTTTCTATCTGATTGTATCTAAGTATATTTTTTTTTGTATAATTTATTTAATTCACTATTCCGAAACTTGTGGTCTCTCAAGCTTGTAACAATTCAATACACATTCTATACACACTTTTGGTGTACAATTTATATTTTATGTGAATATGCATTGACTTTTTCAATTTATAACTATATTGTTTGTATACGCTTGGTTTTTTTTGGCCGTGTATTTTTTCTTTACAGAAGCGTAATGTCTCTTTATATACAACTATGTATCTGAATTAAATTTGTAATCCATATTTATATTTTTGCAAATCAGACATATTTGAACATATTTTTTTTTTACTGTAGTTTTCTTTTACTACAGTTCTATTTAGCACATATTCACGTAATCTTTGTTTTCATAACTTGTACAACCAATGTTAGTGTTTTAAGGATAGTTGTACTATCAGTGTATTAGATTAGAAATTATTTATTTCAAATATATATTTTATTTTAACATATATTTGTTTTGTTCCCCTTTTGTACCTTTTATTTTTTTTCAGATTCGAATCACTTGTCGATAACTAAGACACTTACTGGATAGTAAAGATCTTACTACCTCAATATTATCTTTTTTAATGGGCCCAGCTTTTATTGAAAGACTTTCGGTTCAACGTGTTTTTTTTTTATATTTACGTGTATGGCATTAGCACCGATCGTTTTCTAATTTTTATAATTCCACATACAATACTCTGCTTTGGATTTTTTTTCTAAAGTACCGTATATTTAGTTTTCATTATTTTTTTTAAAAATACATCATAATAACTTTTTAATTAAAATTACTAAATTAACTTAATTTCATATTTATGAAAATAATTGATAATTCAATTATTTTCTATAAAGTGTTTAGTTTTTTTTTAAAAACTAAACACCGAATTTTTTTTTTAAATTAAACACTAATTTAATTTTTTTACATACAATATATATATATATATATATATATAATTTATATACATATATATATATAGAGCTATCTAGCGATCAAAGTTTTATGAAAGTTTTATTGAGGCGCTTTTGTTATTTGAAAGGTCAAGTTCGTTAATGGCGTAATTTGACAAGGTAAAAGCGGGTTTAGAGGGGAGAAACACAAAATTTGGCAGTTTCCCCTAGATCTATGCCATTTATTAATAAAATTGGCCTTGCAAATACTAAAATCATATCAGATACGACATTTTATTTTGATCAGACTAAAATTGTGACCGATAGAGAGTGATTTATGTGTTCTAAGGAAATTCGCTAAGTGTACGCAGCTCCTGCGTAACGAATTTTGTTTTTTAATGGGTCTGCGCTTTTACTCTTATTTACTTTTACTAATAACCAGTGTTTTTTCAATCATTTTATAATGAAACCTTTTGTTTACAAATTCGATAATTTTATGATTATATTTTGCGTAAACAAATAACACAAGATGGTTCACAAAAAATACTTCAAAACCAATAGTTAAAGTGACGCTTATAGGAAATTCGTATGTCCAGAGTTTCTATATACTCACTGTTTATCTGTAACTATAAACATGGCTGAAGGTAATAAACGCGTATGTAAAGCATCAACTCACATATAAGTAGCGTAATATATATGCAATGTTTGTTAAACAGCGAAAATCTAATGTTTATGGATTAGTGTATCTACGACATATGAACATATTTACATTTTGTACACTAGATATACTCAAAGTACAGTAAAATGATACTTACCAACCTTTTTAAAAAATAGTATGGAATAAAAGCTAAAAATATTTTTAGTGTTTTTCATCACCTCTTTCCACCAAAAAAAGGGGATTAACAATTACCAATCTGTAGGTGTAGGAATGAGCGAGACGTAAATAATTTCAAAATAAATCAAATGTGTTACATAATTATGCAGAGTAATGGCCACAAGTAGTATTTTCGACATCGTGTGCAAACTGAAAATTGATTGTGGCCACCGAAAACAGTCTCTTTATTGCATAAAAGTTAATATATTTAGAACAAATATATCTAGAACAATAATATATGTCATAAGTAAGTGTAGAAAAATTAGATGTGTCGTAGAAAAAATAAAAGTTTATAGCAAATTTTATGAAAAAAAGTGTCTATGCATACCAGATCTGAATACATTTGTTATCAAAGAGTATTTTAAACTATTTACTATTTTGTTTAAATCTAAGAAACGGTCAAATGAATTTTTTTGCCATTTAATATGCTTGTATTAACCTTATGCAGTTTACTGTTTATAAAACCCGATGTACCTGTGACTTGTTAATTTCCTAAAAAAGTGATACGCTACGACTTCTTCTGCAAATTTATATTTTGTTGTAAATCCTTGTTTAATTCTCTACTTTTATCTGTGTTTTGTCCTTGAATACTGACATTTTAAAAACTCAAAAATGTGTGTTGCGGTTATAAAATGCTATAGTCCAGTTAAGATCTACATCCGTGCTTGCAAAAGGTCAGGTCGTTGCCGTGCTTGCAAAAAAAACGATCGATTATGTGTACGATTACCTATTGGAAAACAGTGATGAATGCCAGTTTTCTTTATCACACCTCCTGCAGCAAATTAAGGGTGATTGTATACCTGATGTCAGAACAGCGAAAAATCACCTCCAAAAACGTTTTGTCGAGGACATACTGGAGATGGGCTCCAACAAAGGGCACTCAGTACAGCTATTTTTTGAATCTGTTGTTCTCAAAAACAAGCTTGGCCCCTTGAAGCATGGAAGAAGAAGTGTGTGTCATTTTCTCATGTTCTGATAACTGCTGTACGACCTCGATCTTTTGTTTCCTTCCTTCTGATTGGAATTGGTAGCTACTTTTACCGAAAATATGAATACAATATATTTGATGTGGGATGCGTATTTTAGAAGATATTTTACGAAATAAGTGACCATTTCGAAAAAATTTCACTTTTTGGAAAAAATGGCCTATTTTCTAAGAACTGTATCTTGGGAACCAATACCTGTGTAGAGCTTGTTTTGATCTCATATTGTTAAAAATTTAGTCTACTTTAAAAGTGTACAGAATAACTATACCGGTCAGACCCTTCCTTCACTGAGATATTGAGCAAAAACTGAAAAAAGTCCGAAAATTTCATGGTTTTTTGGGTACACCGCCGCTCGCACAGCACTTTGGAAATTGCAAATCTGGTTTTTTAATATTGGTTTAGGTCCTAACAACATATAAAAAATTCAGAACGACCGGACCTTTTGCAAGCACGACCGTCTTTTTATGTTTAACTTTACTGAACTACTATGAGAGAATTAATATAAGCTGGTATGAGCAAAATGGCAATTAGCATAGTTACTTGTTAAATGTCATTTCGGTACTGAAATGAAAGTAACGCAGGTATTGAAATAAAAAATAGTTTTTAATAAATCAATACATTTACTATTCATTTTTAGTTATTCTGCGATATTAATGGTCTAAGATCCGACAGTAGAAAACCTTCCCTCATCTGTTAATTGATTGAAATATTATTGAAAACGCTTATTGCAATATAAACACTTTGGCAATGTAATGTCTGCCAGGGTAGTTCTGCTGCAATTAACATTAATTAATTATTATTTAATTATTTAAAAATTGATTTTTTTATTATTAAATCCCTCACGTGTTAATTGAATTTTGCTTGTTAAATAACATAGTATACGATACGACAAATCTTGTAATAGCAGGCAGCGCTGCTTATTACTGCTACGGTTACCTGCAGCCAGGTGTTCAAACTTAAAGTAAACTTAGGTTACTTCCCTCATATGTTAATTGAAAATTTTTTAGCTAATTTTAAAGTTCAGAATAATTAGAATACATCCATAACTGGCAGCCATCTTAAAATCCATTACAATTAAGTGCAGCCTATATGAGAAAAATTTTAAAAAATAGAAATTAAAAAAATACCTTGTAGAGAGAGATCTTAGACCATAATGCCGGATCTTAGACCATAATTATGAATTATTATTTTGATTTTATTAATTTTATTTTTTGGTTAAACATATGTCATTGCGCCTAAGAAGTTTTATTTCAACCAAGCGTAAAGGTTACATTGGATAGAAAATTACCCGATTAGATCGTGGAGATGGTTTGTTATTATATGTGAACAATATATGAATTTGTAAGAAGATAAGGTTCCAAGTAATCTAAAACCTATTCTAGAAAAAATTTAAATAAAAAAAATATTTTGGAATTGAAACCAAACTTTTGTTTGGCCTAATAAATAATGAATGAATATCAGTTTGTTAGTAATTACCGTGGTATCTCAAGGAAAATGTAGTGTGAATTGACGCAAAGGTATCTAAATATGAAAGTAAATTGCGATTAAGGAGGGAGTACACTAGAAATTCTACAACCATTTAAAGTCAAAATACATGACAGATCATCATAAGAAGGTGATGCGTTTCTCTTCAGAAGCTAAGATATAACCTGATATACGGATGGATCCAAAACCAATACTGGAGTAGGATCAGGATTATACTATGAGTGACCAAAAACAAATGTCTATGCCAGTCTTGCTAAATACGCCTCGATATTCCAGGCTTAAATGTTTGCTATAAATATATGTGCAATTGAAAACCTTCCAAAAATAAAATAATATATATTTGAGCCGATAGTTAGGCCGTGCTTAAAGCGTTTAGTTCACCCGAAATAAGCTGAAAAATAGGTTGGAGTGTTTTGAATCACTGAAAAATGTAAGTAACCATAACAACGTCACTATTAGCTGGGTGTCTGGACATCAAGAATCGATGGAAACGAGAAGGCTTATGAATTACCAAAATGGGTGCTAACACTCCACTTAACATCCCAGAATCGTTTCTTAGACTATCGAAAAGCACAATAAAGTAAAAAATAAAATAATAGGCGGTACTCGAGTCTAACCGATCTTGGGTAAATACTCATGGCCAGGACCATGCAAAGGATCTTATAAATAGTCTATTAGGCGTTTACAACTAGAAAAAAACCAATTGAGGATAGTTACTGGCCTTCTAACAGGCCATTGCAAACCCAATTAACATATTCACAAAACGATCTCACAGGGAACCATCTCTGAAAATTTTGTTATAAAGAGGAGGAAACCGGAAGTCGCGTTCTGGGTGAATGCAAAGTCTCTCTCCCAAAAGAGACTATCATATGGAATGAACAGACCTTTAAGCATGTGAAATCAATGAAGTGTCGCGAAGAGATATCGTATCGTTTATCAAGACATTAGGATCCTTCTCCTGGAACATCTGTGAAGGGAAGTGGTCGGAGTATAAAAGATCTTTAAAAGACTTAATCCTATTTCGAATCAAATCGAAACTTCACAGAAATTAATATTTGATATATCGAAAATACATAATAATTACAAATATGTGAATTTAATTGTTTTTTAGAAAATTCAAAAATACATGTACTATAGAAAATATTTAGCTAATTCTTGAAGGGGATAAAACAAGGATTCGAAATAACATTTGAATTAAATACAAATATTTTTTTAAAACAAACGTTGCACTCTGTATTTTAATAAACATGATATCCTATATCTATCCGAACTTTTTTTCATAGAACTGGTTCAGGGACATCATCGTTAATTTTTTGCTTAAATAGCAAACCATGAGTAACGTCGCTCTCTTTCATTTTAAACTCGGTTAAAAATCCATCTAGTGTGCTGCCAATTTTTTTAATTTATTTATAAAGCGAAAAATATAATCAGGACAAACTGAATATATTACTTTTATCATGATCATAGGTTTTATGATAAAACATTTTATATTTTCTATGACTTTGATTAATTTTGTCTGTGAGAACTACTTTTGCATCACTCACGTTGATGTACACCCACGTTCCCATGTACACCCACGTTCATAAAAATTTAACCAGTTCACATTCTAAACGTATACGAGTATATTACTGAATATATGTATAATATTACATACATTAACACTTAGAATGTTTCAACTGGTTCAACTTCTATAAACAGGAGTGTATGTACCATATACTTCCACAAATTTTTGGAAAATTAATCTTTCATAATCTACTACGAATATGTTTCTTGAGTATACCATGACATCACCAGTCCAAGTAGCCGAGCGGTCTAAGGCGTTATGTCTGTGCAGTATGCAGTACTTGGAAACTGGGAGGTTATGGGTTCGAATCCCGACATCGGCAGTTTGTCAATTATAAAAATAAAAAAAAGGGGCGGTTAATTGACTAAACTGTCGGCGTATGGACAAGAAAGAAGTAACCGGCTATGCTTGAGAAGGTTTTCTGCAGTTTCCTTCACAAACTCCAGATGAATATCGGCGTAGTTCCTATCATAGTTGGCTGCAGCCGAATATCCTACCACTTCCTAGTCTACTCACAAATTCCTTCCACTCCACTCACATCCTCACATCCTAAGGCATCACAATAGACCTTATGGTCGAAGTGTAGCCCGTCCATGGCAGCCTTTACAATCTCTCATACCATGACATCTGTACTCTGTCTGATTAAGAAGATTTCAAAAACTATTCGACCTGTTAGTTAAATTTTAGAAAAATGATCTGAATCTGGTGATACAAAATTACAAACTATAAAAAAATCTGGACAAAATAAATTACAGAATGCCTGCTCTTATATAAAAATGTCAAAAAAAATAAATAATATAAATAAAGTTGTCTATTTTATAAAAAGGAAAATTTTTTGTTTTAAAATTTTAGTTCTATCTCTAACAGTTTCAAAGGTTTGAAGTTTTAATGTACAACAAATTTAATTCAATCATTTTAAGAAAAAGTTGAATCGCATTGTACATACTTTGATTTGATCAGTTATTGTGCATGAGTTATTGACCATGTGCAATGCACCCGCAAAAGAACAAAATACTTATGAAACTTGAACAAAACCGGCAATGTACAAAAATACATAAAAATATAAATTTCAACCAATAATGCTCCAATTAATTTATTCCGATTGAGTACACCGTAAAATTTCGTTATTGTCTACACTGTAAAAAATAAAATGGTAGGCTCAACCACACCAGGTAGTTGGCCGATACTACATACAGAAAAATTATTAATACTTGAGCTAAATACTTGAAATAATGCAATAATGAAACTATTTTTGTTAAAACAACTACTGATATTATTACCGAATTCCGAGTTATCAAACCAAATACATTCTGTTCAATTGTGTGATTCTATTTAAATAATGAATACATTATATCAAAATATTATGAAACTATTAGTAATCGGCAAAAAATACCACCCAAAATTTCTCATGTTCGCTCGCCTGTGAAATGTTCTTTTATGATAGGTATAACAGTAGACAAAGATAGTACAAAGAACAGTGACTAATTCAAGACGTATCCTAAATGATAAATAAGAAATTGGTTCGAAATTCGGCCCAAGAGCTCGGTACGATGATTAATACATTAAATAAAATTTTTTCATTTAATTTCAATAAAGCATTTTTTGTGTTTAAGTAATAAGGACACTTAGGCTAGATATGTATTCAACTACATTTATAGTTGATAAATATAGTTATAGCAAATACGGGGTTCAGGTTATGCCTTCCGCGTAATTAAATGAACTATGTTTAATTTCAATTTACCCAATTTTACAGTATATGATGAAATATATGTTCCCAAAATGTTACGTGTTAAATGTTGAGTTTTACAAACATAATTATTTAAATTTTAACTCGGCAAGATATATTTATTTTAAACCATTGTCAATAAAAATCTTCTAATTATTGATAACCATATAATCTATTATTATATAATCGTATATTTATCTGCGGTCAAATTACCTTAAGCATTTTATATGATTTTTTAAGTCATATCAGATATTATATTTCATTTTGATCACACTAAAATTATGACCGGTAGAGAGTGATTTATGTATCTTAGGTAATTCGCTAAGTTGACGCAGCTCCTGCGTAACGAATTTTTTTAAATATAATTTATGATTTTGTTAAATTATATTATATATGCACATAATGATTTATAAATTATGTGTATCGTCAATACAGAAGAAATAACTTGATGTTTTTAATACTTCTCATAAGTCCTTCGTGTACCCCCCGATTGTATGTCCTAAAAAAAGGCTGAACTAGATTTTTTACATGTATACCTTCCTTATGCATATTATATAGTTTTCACAATTAAAGTGTAGAAGGTTGATGTCAAGAAAAGTGTACTATTGATTATTCGACTCTTCATCTAGTAAAATTTATAACATAATTTATTTGAGGTGTTATTATTACATGATAAATACACCCACAAAATACTCAACTAAGTATTATATAATTCTTTTGTTTCTAAACATTAAACATATTTAGGTACAAATATTTTAATTAAATATTCATATTATGTATGAAATCATTTAAATAAATTTATTTTAATAATTAACTTTAAACGTAATATGCAAATTGATGTATAAATATTGTGTTCCATATGTTACAGGATGGATATGTATGTAGTAACTAGGTTCGCTGTAGCCTATCTCTACCCTTAGTCATATCATCGTATATAAGGGTAATGAGAAAGTAAGTTATTATTTATATATTTAAGATTCAAAAGTAAATGGGCTATATCTTAATATATATAATTCTTCTGTCCGTGTGTATGTGACTGAACTCCTCCAACGACTGGACCGATTTTTATGAAATTTTTTGTGTGTGTTCAAGTGGAATGGTTTAGATTCACAATTTAACCCGTCCTACACGGCTGGACCGATTTGGATGAAATTCTATAAAATTATTTTATTAAAATTTTGTTTTAATTTTGAAATGTCAATTTTGATTGTCGTTTCCATAGTAATATATCGTTCTATTTTGGCTATTAATAAATTTAATTTTTGCAAATACTAAAATCATATCAGATATTATAGAGAGTGATTTATGTATTCTTAGGAAATTCGCTATGTTAAAGCAGCTCCTGCGTAACGAATTTTAATTTTTTTTCCAAATGATTTTTTGTTTTCAAAAATGCCTGCAATTAGCATACAAACTTAAGTCGCAGAATTCGAAAAGCTAGAAGTGAAAGATATACCGCGAAACGTTGAATGAAGTTGAACGGAATCGATGGAATCGAAATCAACAACATAGAAATGTTGCGTTTAACCCTTATCGAGCTGCATTTAATTATAATGTGGAAATCGATTACAGTTCACAGCAAATCGTTGCTTTTGGACCTATGAACGATGTGTGTCAATGTTGAAAGGCATTTAAGTTTAAAAATGAAGCATCTGGATTGTGATGCGCGAGCGGTCAAGTCAAATTGGCGCGATTGGTACCTCCAGAAGAGCCACTACATTCATTGGTTTCGGGAAATGGGCCAAATTCTAAAATTTTTTTAACTTATATCGAGCAATAAAATAATTGGTTTCAAATGACGTCATTTGGCACAACGAAAGTTATTCGAGAAAAATTTAAGCCAAGTTTCAAGTTAAGTATATTGAAAAACAATAACCTTTTACCACCACGTGCCTGATGCAAAATACGTTGGCAGCTTTCAATTGAAATGGTGTATCAATTGAAATGGCTTAAAGTACATTTGTAGCTGGGTAAATTGCCAAAAGCAGAAAGAAGTGAGTGTATTTAAAAAAGTTGATGGTGGAATGGGAGTGCTGAGAAAGTGTTTTGAGAGCAACATGGGAGAGCCACATGGTGGTACAAACAATTCGCTATACAATATCCTATAATACATCTATTTATTATCTGTTTACATTTGCAGATTCTGGATCAAAAATATCATCTAACAGGTTCCTTATTGCGAACGCGGGATAGTGACTACAAATTTTTGCAGATTTATTTTATGGGCGATTCAGCAAGACCAGTCGATCAGCGTTGTTTACAAAACAATTCGGTGAAAAGACCAATTGTGGAACAACTCCAAATGTTTTTCCATCAGCACAACGAATTGGTTGCATTATTCACGACCGCATGTCATCAAAGCCGATAAGACGCCTGCAGGACAACACGCAAGACGTTTGAATGCGCCAACAATTGATGAAGTCGTTAGAAAATAAAACTAAGAATGTTGTGTATCATAAAGCATTAGAATAATAAACAATATGTTTTTGGAATAATTATTATTATTATTTATTAATTATACCAATTCGAATTCAATATTCATAGTTAAGACATGAAAACGTCTGTCGGGTCAGCTAGTGTATATATATATATATATATATATATATATATATATATATATATATGACTGACTTCATATAGTAACCACACGGACAGTCAGTAATAAATAATATTAAACATTGATTCTCTATTGGAAAAGCTTGCCAACACACACAGTATATAAATAAGTTTAAAAAACTAAAACCCGAATACGTAAAAAGCACGAAACCAGTCACGAACCAAGGCCGGGAATTGTTGCACGTTTGCTTTGTTTGCTTTCTATCAATATTGGTTTAAAATCCAAAATAGCTTGCATGTCAATTGTTAACAAACGAGGATCTTACGAATTTTTTTTTAAATTAAAGTTTACTTATCAATAGGGAATATGCATGAAAATTTTTTTCCACATTTATTTTCAGAATATGAAAATACTGTGAATACTGTAATAATATTTAAAAACCAAATTAAAATCCGACAAATATCAAGGAAGCTATAAGCTTTTAAAGATTATTATCTGTCTCTTTCTTGCAAAAATACTAAAAACGGAGTTTTACGTGTATTTTAAATGGTGATAGTGTAATATGACGTCACACAACATATCAAGAGGGCTCTCACCCTCTTTGTCTAATCGGGAATTTCAATCATTCATATCTCGCTTATTTTTAAAGTTATTTAAAAAGTAATTTTACCTTGATATTTGTCAAGTAAACATGCTTCAATTCAAGTGAAAAAAAAAATTTCATGCATATTCACTATTGCTAAAATAATATCAACAAAATAGATACTGTAAACAGAATACAAACAAATCACGTATATAAAGGAAAACCAATTAATTTACAACCTGTATGTGTGAATATAAAACAATTTTTAGTATATAATGTTTATCATTTATATCATATTTACTTATTTACTTATTCAACGTTGGTGGTGGTTGTACCTTTAAAAACATATTCTATCTGAAAATTAATAAATAAGCACCATTAATTTATTACTAAAGTTTTGAATGTTTTATAAATTTAAAACACATCACGCAATTATAAATTAAAAAGTTTGAAATATAAACAACAGCCATAAAAGAATTTTAATATCTTCTATACATAATAATTGTTCGGGTATATTCGTAATTATTTATGAATGTGAATTGTTTCTCGTATGTTAATTTAATGATTTAAAGAGAATTGAATATGTACATCTCTGATCATAACACATTTTCATTAACAAAAAATTCGTTACGCAGGAGCTGCGCCACTTAGCAAATTTTTTCAGAATTAATACATCATTTCTCTTTTGGAAATAGATATCGTATTAATTAACTTTTTGACTAAAATGTAATATACTTTATATGACCAACGGGAATGATCTTAATAAAAGAAGAAAACAATTTTTAGTTCTATTCAATTTTTATAGCGAATTAAAAAATCATAAACTGATTAACATTATTCGTTTCATAAAACTTATTTGAGATTATAAAAAAATCAAGTAACCATGGTGATACATAGATAGATAGATAGATTGTAGCGGCTGCCCTGGACGAGCTACACCATATGGTCCATTGTGATGCCTAAGGAAGTGAGGATGTGAGTTGAGTGGAAGGAATTTTGTGTGTAGACTAGGAATTGGCAGGTTGTGCGGCTGCAGCCGACTCTGATAGGAACTATGCCAATATTCATCTGGAGTTCGTGAAGGAAACTGCAGAAAACCAGTTACTTCGCATACTTCAGCATAGCTAGTTACTTCGTTCTTGTCCATACGCCGACAAGGCCGATATCAGGATTCGAACCCATAACCTCCCAGTTCCAAGTACACATAACAGCTCGGCTACTTGGACGGTATGGTGAAACATAATTTATTCATTATTATAGGTATTGTATTTAAATTGAAAATATTTCTGTAAATATTGAAGTTGCAGAACAAATATGGTCAAGTATTGAACTGAGGTAAAATTGATATTACAATTAATATTACACATTTATCATTACTAATTTTTTCATTTTTCTAATATTAAGAGAGTCGAAGATACAAAAAGCACGTCATATACCAAGTATAATTGCTATCAACCAAAACCTCCAGTGGGCGTTCAGACACACACACACACATATAAATATATATATATATATATATATATATATATATATATATATATATATATATATATATGTGCAATATATATATATATATATATATATATATACATATATATGTGCAATGAGAGTAGGGTGTATTTTAAATGAGTGTCATATACAAAATATTGTATCTTAATAAAATTAAAATTAATTAACTTATTGAATAATTAGTACAAAATTTAAAATTTAAAATAAATTTGAAATGAAATGAAAATGAATTAAAATTATCACATACACACACAGGGTAAGTCGGGAGGATCGGACCAAACTCCAGGTGTGTGTTATACACTTGAAAATAATGCAATAAAACTCATATATTATAGCGATTTTTTTTTCATAAACGTTAAATTACTGTTACAGCATATTGACACATTATCAGAACAACAAAATTATCAATTGTTTCGTTCGTCTCGGACATAGCATACTGATAACAAGTTCAAAACACCAATTTTGAATACTATAGAACACAAGATAACATTTTTTAAATACGCTTGAAAACAAATGAAAATCTGAAGAGACCATATGAGTTTTAAAGCATTAATTTGTCGTGTTGAATAGACTCCTGGAGTATGGCCATTCCTCCCGTCTCATCCTGTGTATAGTATGTTAGAATATCCTTTAAAATATACATAAATGTCATTTTTACCAGAAAAACAAAACGAACCTACTTCATGCTTTACCATAAAATTAATATCACATAATATATATGGATGTATTTGCATACGCGGAGTAATAAATTTGAAATAGTATTTTAATAGGAAATATAAATTATAATTAAAGACCGAAATTAGTTAATAACATGTCACATCAATGGAATATATTTTGAATATTCTATATCATGTACTCGTACATATTCTAGCATGTATCTATGTAGTAAATTGTTCATGGTATTCTTGTACAACTATCAATCAAATCTATTGAATTTTTCATTCAACTAGCTCAAATTCTGTTGATCCGAATAACAAAATCGATTTTTTATACAAATACAATGATGGTTTATAGTTATTAAATAAAACAATTATTTGAAATTTTCGTAACAATAATTTTATATTGACTATAGTTAAAATAAAATTTAAAATTACGATTTTATATTAAATGACCAACTAGGCATTCAAAATTTTCCATTCCGTAATCTTTTTGTAGATAATTAATTTTCAGCATAGTGTTGTAATCTGTAATGATTTTTAACCCGACTTCAAAAAGGAGAATGGTTCTCAATTCGTCTGTATTTTTTTTTGTTTTTTTTTTGTTTTAAAGAGTTTGATTTCTGATTGGTCCCATTTTCACCAAATCGCATTCTGATGAAAGGATCCCCTGGAAATCGAGGAAAACCCTCATTTTATATGTGATAACCGATTACTGCAAAATTTTTTTTTAAAGGATATACTCATTCATAATGGAAAAATAAGAAAATTTTTTTCAAAACCAACTTCAAAAAAAATTTTTACAAAAAAAAAACCGTCCCAAAAAAAAAACAAAATGCTTGTAAAAAAAATTGAAATCTGTTATAAAAAAATGCACTAAAAATTAAAAAAAAAAAAAACGGATAAAAAAAATGTGCACTAAAAATTAGTTGGTCGTTTAGTAGGTCTACCCATATTTTGACAAATAAAATAAGTTATAGAACTTCAAAGTCACTAAAAAGTGAGAAATAAAATCTATTTTGACAAAATGGAAACCCGACTTCAAAAATCAAATATTCTATAACAAAAAATGCACTAAAAAGTAAAAAAATAATTGCATATTCTTGTGCCAATTTTAGTTCACTAAGCAAGAATTTTTAAATATATATGTACAATTATTGTTATTTTTGGAGGCGGTGTCCAAAAGTTATGTGAATTTCTCTATGCTGACACCGTATATTTAAAAATTCTTGCTTAGGTGAACTAAAATTGGCACAAGAATATGCAATTATTTTTTTACTTTTTAGTGCATTTTTTGTTATAGAATATTTGATTTTTGAAGTCGGGTTTTCATTTTGTCAAAATAGGTTTTATATATGTACGAATCTTCCCGCCTCGTTTTACAGAATAAGATAATAAACTTTTGTATAATGTTTTGATGTAAAAATTATATTGTATAACTTTTATTTTGTACTTATTACCTGTTTGAATAATTACGATAATAGTTTTGATAGTTGTATTTTTATTTTTATTTCAGCTAATTGACGTTTTATTTATTTATTTTTTTCTTCATATGTTTTACTAAGTAGTTTATATAAATACCTAAATATGTTTACCTTTTTGTTAATATTTGTTAATTTTGTCATTATCATATAATTTCTGATGAAGTAAACTGTGTTTCATTACTATCGTCAAAATAAAATTAGGTTTATTTAATTATTATTTTTAATTATAATTATTATTATAGGGATCTTCGTGAAGTAACGGCCCATTCCACACAAACACAAAAATTAGTTTTTACTGAAAATGTGTGACGGGCTCTACAGGGAAGCTGTAAAATATACAGGGTGTTTCATTATAAACAAATCTCTTGAATGTTTCGTTAAGAAAACGTTTTTCGACAAAACGATAAAAAAGAAAGGTTACTCTGTTCGGAGAAGCACATCGTATGGTTAATTCGTAGAACCTATAACCATTCTGACAAATACACTTACCAATTCATGATCCCGTTATATAAGCTGACTTTAGTCATCGAAACTTGAACACAATTACTACAAATTTCCGCATTCAGAGTTTATTAGACCGTTAAACGTACTTGAAAATTACAAAAGCTACTTTTGAAGATAAGTAAAAATCTGCTACGATTGTCATTGAAAAATGGGTTTTTTAGATCAGTAGATTCTTCAGTTCAATTATTTTTCATTTCCGCGATGTTTTCCGCAAATACCAGTTTATAGTTATAAAATAAAATTAAGTTATAAATAAATTAAAACACCAAAGACAACCAAAAAATTGTGAAGACCCCCAATTTCGGTTATTTATCGTAACCATACACAGTAACCAATACGAAGCCAATATGCTAAACGGCATATAAAACCATACAAATAAATATACATTTTATATATAATAATATAAACAATATAATAAATTTGATAATTTGGTCAAACACTACATCGTTGAGACTATTTTAAATATTATTGTTAATTTAATTTCAACTCATTTGTTTTGTCAATGAATATGTGAACGAAATTGAACACACAAACGACAAACTGTCCACCGATCAATGGTTGTTGTGTTTGGTTGATGAGCGAAGAGAATTATTATACAATTGTTATAATATGTAGCTTTATGTAGATAGGTACATAATGCCACAAAAGTAGCGTTGTTTTTTCAAAATTTTGAAGTTGATTTGGGTTTTACATTCGGTTTTTTGGAAAAAAATACTTCGGATAAAAGTTATTCATTATAAATATACTAACAAGAATTTATACGAAACATTTTCTCAAAAATCCAATTAATAGGGGCACAAATCAATTATAAAACTATGTAAAAAGAGCGCTACTTTTGTGGCTAATAGTATGTATATATGTATGGTCCCTTAAAAACTATTTTATACAATTCATAATAAATTATACATACCACTAATATGTATTGTACAATGTAATATGTAAGCTATTGTGTAGTTTTAGATGGAGTTAAATTGACCTATTAGCGTCATGAAATTATTATATATATTATATATATCATGTTAATATTATTAATAATATTATTGTAAGCAAGCTTCTATATACATATGTATTACTATATATATACTATTATATATATATTGTCGCGGTATCTTGTCTCTCTCTATCCCTCGAAAGGAGCGCTGCCCGAACCTGCAACAGATTCCGATACTCGACAAAAAAAAAAGAATATTAGTAAGAGTTTTACTAAATATCTTTCAACTGGAACACGCACGTTTAATTTATGAAATAAAAACCTGATTTTATTTGCTTTTAAAAGAATTTGAATCTAATTTCTTTTTCAACAATTTTTTTTAATTTTACAATACAAAGTCAATTTTCAAGCTTTGAACTAATCGTACAAATGCCAGCTTAAACTTAATCTTTATCACACGAATATTAATTTTTAATTTGATCCGAATCGAACAACAGTCAATTTAAACTGATTTTTATTAGCATTGGTCGCGGCCTTTTTATACCTGCCATCGATCTTTCTAGAACATGGTTATTGATGTTTTGATGAAATATTTGTTTGAAAATATATTTTTGCATGGAGGTTTCTCGAATAATTTAGTTTATCTCCAAGGATCGAACCAGAAGGACACCCCACTTGTTTGATAATTAACTGTTTGAATGATCACGACCAGTGCGAATTCAAAATTTATACACAATTTTACAATGCATAGATTACTGTAAGCTAGCTTATTCTGTTTACTTAATCATGCTTGTTTATACAAAATCTATTTATTTGTGCATGTATTTCATCAAAATATATATTTTTCCAAAATTATTATTTTCCAAATTTAATTATTTAATTATTATATAATTTTTGATCTGAGTAAGATTTCATTATTTATTACTTTTCTGAATAAAATAAATTATATCTGATTTCATAATTATTCCTTTTGACTTATAACAAAAAAAAAACCTTCCTTCGAAAGGAAAAAAAAATCAGAATTGATTTTTAATTTTCTTGCAATAAAAAAAAAATCCTTTTTCCAAGAGAAAAATATTTTCTTTTAAATACTTTTCGTAATATTTTTCTATTTCATAATTAAAATATGTGTTGGATCCAGAAAAATTATTCTCAATAATTTTCAATACAACAATATATACACTATGTTTAATTTACATCTTCGTATCATAGATCCCACGAGTATGAGAGAGTACATATGTACATATACATTAAGCAATGTGTATGAGAAGGAGGTCTTATATGTTTGATGAACAAGAATATTTTTCATAACTGTTCGAGTGGTCACCAACCACTCAAACCTATAAGACCTCCTTCTCATACGCATTGCTAAATGTATACATATGTACTCTCTCATACTCGTTATGAATATTATTCACTATTTTGAAAAAAATTCTTGTTTATCAAACCTATAAGACATCCTTCTTATACACATTGCTTAATGTAAATGAGTTATCTATGTTTGTTTATATAAATGTTGAAAATTTGTACATAGACACACAACAGTCACAGCTTTTACAACTGGTATATATTATTTACCAAAGTATATTAAATTTAGTTTCGCCTTTGTAACGGTTGAAAATATTTATCGCAGAAAAAATATTTTTGTATAGGTGTTCATAAAATGACCTAATTAGTCCATTTCTGCAAACGAAAGCAGATAGCAAGCTGAAATTTCGTATGTGTGTTCTATAGCTAAAAAGTGGGGTCAAGTTCGTTGAATGGGCAAAATGGGACAAACTGTCTAAAAACGATATGTTTGAAACCAAAGAAGATAGAACAAAAATTTAAAACAAACCAAACATGTTTTTTTTTAAACAGCTTTTGATTGAAACTTCAGTATATACCGGGTATTTAAGCTATTAATTCAGTTAGTTGTTATTATAACTCGTTTGGCATATTTTCAAATTATTCCCGACGGTAAGAAGTAAATGAAAAATGAGTTGCAAGATTTTCTCATACGTCGAATCTAATAAAAGCGTTTGTTAAAGGTCTACTAGTCCCATCCTATAATACATATGTATTATAAATTTCATATTGGTGTATATACCGTCTGTTTAGTTTACATCTTCGTATCATATACCCCACGAGTATGAGAGAGTACATATGTATTAAGCAATGTGTATGAGAACAGTTTAGTAAATCTATCTTTTTCGTGAACATTGAAGTTCGGTAATTGCATTTACTATTGTATTATTTGCATTGTTCTCAAATTTATATATTATTGTTATATAATGATTATAACAATGTACATTGTTGTCTTATATATTTGTTCATAAACAAAAATATATTATTTTGAATTTTTAGTTAAACAATGAATCTTTGTATTGCTTACTTTATCTTTTAATAATTTATTTTCTTTAAAATTATTTTATTTATCGTTCATTTTAATGTATGATAATCAAAACCAGCGGGTTGACACAAACTTCCCCTTTTCTTTCTTATTTGAGCCACGACTGATCTCCATACCATAATAAATAAATAATTTTTAAAATAAAATCGCGTGGTAAGAGTTTACAGGTAACTGAAATTCGTTGTTACAAATATATTTATTAAAGATTAGCATTTTTTAAGGAAACGACATTTTGTGTAAAATGATGAGCAGCTTGAAAAATCTTGCTGCCATTAGCTACAATTAACTCGTTTGCAAAGGTTTGAAAGGACATTCTACCAGATGGTGGAAGGGCGTATCATGCGCCCCGTCACAATCGGGACTGAGCGCACTATCCTCTAACCTCATGAGAGAAAGATGTCTCTGAAGGCTACAGTAACCGGTAAGCTATAAGCTAAGTGACTGGTAAGGGGAATACACCCTTGACCACCTAGGTGTCCTTCGACCTTGGCTCCGCGTCTCAGATAATAACATTGCATGAATTGTAAAGAAGTTTTTGGGGGGTGTTTTTCTGATTTTCCGAGGGGTTGCAAAAAAAATTGAAGTTTTCCGTTTTAGCGAATTTCCTGAAAGGAAATAGAGCTATTGGTCCCGTACCAAAGTCAAAATTTCGCGAAAATTTCTTCAAATGTCCATCGATCCTACCTTGTAGATGTCAAAAATCACCATCTGTAAAATTTATATATATATATCTATGGACATATATATATATATATACATATATATATATATATATATATATATATATATATATATATATATATATATATATATGTGTCTGTCATCACTCTAGCGGTCACAGTTTTCATTTTATCGGAATGAGATTTGGTATTTGAAGCGCTTTTGGTATTCAAAAGGTCAAGTTCGTTAATGGGTAAAATCGGACCAGGGGAAAGGGGGGTTTAGAGGGAGAGGGAAACACAAAATTTGACATATCTCCCTTAATATTCGAAAACTCGAAAATTTTATAAGAAGTAAAGTTGTAGGTATTAAGTTTTACTGTAATTTTGTTTCTTATCATTTTTTCTGTAACCCTAATATTTACAAAAATATTGACGGTTTAAGATTGAAAATTAAATTCCTCAATATCTCTGTACGCATTAGAGTTTGAGCAAAAAAGATAAGGTAATGAATTGTAGCAAACATAATTTTCTACAACTTTGTTTCTTACGCATTTTTCGATTGTTCGAATATTAAGAGAGATTTTTTATATTTTGTGTTTTCTTCTATCTTTATGTCCCCCTTTCCCCTTGACGTATGTTATTTATTAATAAAATTGGCCATGCAAATACTAAAATCAGATACGACATTTCATTTTGATCAGACTAACATTGTGACCGCTAGAGAGTAATTTATTTATTCCAAGGAAATTCGCTAAGTTGAAGCAGCTCCTGCATAACGAATTTTTTTTTTGTCGGTTTCAAGCAATTTTGCGTCGAATACAAAAAACCGCATCTTTCTAGCATGTCTAGAAGTATCTTAGAGTTTGTATATATCAGTCAGTCAGTCTGTCAGTCAGCATCACTTCTAGCTTTATAGTATAGTGGATACCTGTTTCGTGAATATAATTAATTTGTGATATTTTCGCATGTTTTGTGGAAATAAAAATTATTTTTTAATGTTCAATCTTTCAAGAAAACTTTAAAAAAAAAAACTTGACTCAATTGTTGAAATAAATAACGTCCTATGCATTTTAGCGAATTTCCTGAAAGGAAATAGAGCTATTGGTCCCGTACCGAAGTCAAAATTTTGCAAAAATTTCTTCAAATGTCCATCGATCCTACCTAGTAGATGTCAAAAATCACCATCTGTAAAATTTATATATATATATCTATGGACATATATATATACATATATATATATATATATATATATATATATATATATATATATATATATATATATATATATATATATATATATATATATGTCTGTAATCACTCTAGCGGTCACAGTTTTCATTTTATCGGAATGAAATTTGGTATTTGAGGCGCTTTTGGTATTCAAAAGGTCAAGTTCGTTAATGGGTAAAATCGGACGAGGGGAAAGGGGGGTTTAGAGGGAGGGGTAAACACAAAATTTCACATATCTCCCTTAATATTTGAAAAATCGAAAAATTGATAAGAAGTAAAGTTGTAGGTACTTAGTTTTACTGTAATTTTGTTTCTTATCATTTTTTCTGTTACGCTAATATTTACAGAAATATTGACGGTTTAAGATTGAAAATTAAATTCTTCACTATCTCTGTACATATTAGAGTTTGAGCAAAAATGATAAGGTGATGAATTGTAGCAGACATGATTTTCTATAACTTTATTCCTTACACATTTTTTGAATGTTCTAATATTAAGAGAGATATTTTGTATTTTGTGTTTTCTTCTTTACGCGTACATTTCCCCTTGACGTACGTCATTTATTAAAAAATTGGCCTTGAAAATACTAAAATCATATACATTTCATTTTGATCAGACTAACAGTGTGACCGCTCGAAAGTGATTTATGTATTATAAGGAAATTCGCTAAGTTGAAGCAGCTCCTGCGTAACGAATTTTATTTTATTATGTTGACGTCAACTCTATATTATTTGTGAATGGGAAAGAAATTAGTTCCTTTTTTTAACTCAACGAGGGCACTTTGAAAAAAAATGTGCTACCAACAATCGTAGTGAAAAATAATTAACAATTAGTTACTTTAGTATTCAGCCCGATTCATTTGGTAATAACTTGATAAGTGTTGTCGAATAAAGGCCCTTTGCTGTAGCATTGAGTTTCAACCCGCTGATCAGAACTGTCTTTAAACGTTTTCTGTGTTTTTTAATTTTTTGCAGCTTACTGCGTTCGCATGTGGATTGTATCAATAGTTATTCAATTAAATCACTTGAACACTCTGTATGTTAACAATATACATAATATATATCTAATATATTTAGTAGATATGTATGTATGCTCGGGGTTCATGTCCTCAGGGATTATTTCGTTACAATTACACATAAATTGTTATATTATAATTTTGAATAAGTTTAATTATGATAGTTGAAATTATTGTTGTTCGTTTCTCAATGGTCAAATTCTACAATTGTTATAATAACATAGAGACTATGCGACATACATATTTATTGCGTGTTATATTCACAGAGGGATCTGTGATCCAATTAAACATAACTAAGATATAGATTACGTGTAACTTTATTGTACCCTTGCTGTATCCTATAAACATTACATGTATTTCACGAAAATTCACAAAGAAATTATTTTCAACTGATTTCTAGGTTGAAAATAATTAAACTGTATTCTGATTGTGAGGTACGAATTTAATAAATTACCATTTTAATAAATTACCTTTATTTACTAAAATTTTTTGAAAAATGTGCGTTACTTTTGTGGGTCAGAGTACATAGTATTTAATAAAGCCTATAGTAATAGATAAAATACATAGTAGGGATTGTCTATAGACCTTTACAGAGACTCTAAGGTAGAATCCCTACCTTATTATTATTATTATTATTATCATTATTATAACTGACGCTCTTTTAGCAACACGTATACATTACAAAATGTTCTTCGATATTACTAAAAGATTTTGAGTATTGGGTTTCCCAAACTGTGTTCTGTGGAACACCAGTGATCCGCGAGAAGTTAAAAAGTATTCCGCGAAAAAATATTCGTAAGAAAGTATTTTTTTCGACATTTCAACAATACTTTTTTACGCATGTAAATTTCATAACCAACCGTTGCTCGCGCCACGTGAGTGCTTTTAGTTACCACTATATACCACTATACCACTATATTGCTGATATATTCTTCATAAAAAAAGCATCTTTAAAATAATTAATAACCTGTTCAAAATACCAACGTCTGTTGGAAAAAAAAATTAAGGGGAAAAGTTTTGCAAGAATAAAATTTTATTTACAACTAAATGTGTAGTTTTATTGATTTATTGATCGTTTTATTGAAAATTTAAACAAATGTGTGTTTTTGCATAACATTTGTCCTGTATACTTTTGTGAGTATTCCTTTTTTCCCCCCAAAATAAACAAGAAGATGGGATTTGGTATAGTATATTTCCCGATTTCCAAGGGTAGAAATATTGTTTAATTGTCTTCACACACTTTTTGCATAGCGATTATCTATATACAATCGCTAGTTATCGTGTTGTTATATACGCCTAGCTATTGTGTACAAAAAATGTAAAAAAAATCTATTAAAAAAATTCTTGTATTAAACACCGTAGTATCAATTCACAAGGTCGAATATTTTGTGTTCATACAAAATCCCAACCTAGATATACAGTCTGTTTTCAACAGCATTTCTAATAGAGAATCAATGTTAAATAAATAAATGAAAAATTTCCTAACCATACATACACATACTTACGTGCTGCTTTTGGGATCATGTTTGTTTGATGTCATTGAGAGTGATTTAGTGATGCACACTAAATTTATAATATTATTATTCATTACGTATGTGAATTCAAAGGAAATATTTGGTTGTTTTTTGATGGTATAAACGTATTCCAACAATGGGTTATTACACAATAATAGAAAAAGTGCAAATTATTAAATAGTACTTTGGGGGACATTCGGCAAAGGAATGTGTCAATTTATTTATTGTGGCATTTGAGGATAGGCAATTGCCAAGCATTCGAATCGTTGTTCATATGATTAGCTGTTTTGAAAAATGAGGTTGTATATAGACTGCAACAAAGATAAAGATGATAAAGCCCCCCAAAAAAAAATTAAGAGAGAGATAAAGCAGTTTGTAGTTTATTATCAATTGACAATAAAAAATCGACAAGAGAAGTTGGTGAAGATTTGGGCCTAACATTTGGAAGCGGAACAATTTCAAATGTTTTAAATATGGAAAAACCCAAGAGATATTGGCTGGGGACTCTTATCGCAGGATGGAGTTTTGTGAAGCTGTGCTGGAAAAAGCGAATCGAGAAGATAATTTCATCATAAATACTTTATTTACTGATGAATCATCTTTTCCATTACATGGAAAACATAACTCATTTGTCATGCAATATTGGTCTCAGACAAATCAGCATTGATATATCAGTACCCGAACTCCACAGAAACTGAATGTCTGGACTGGAATATTGAGTGACGATATTATAGGACCATTCTTCATTAACGGATCTTTAAATTCTCAAAATATATTTGAGTTTGTTACGAAATAATATATTGCCAACTGTTAAACATCTTAATTTAGACCTGGAATCTGTATAGTTCCATAAAGATGGTTGCCCTGCACACAATGCCAGGATAGTAAGGCTGTTTCTGGAACAAACTTTCCAAGAACGTCTTATGAGTGGTTTTGGAACCTTCAAGTGGCCAGCCAGATCGCCAGATCTATCTCCTAACGGCTTTTTTTCTGGGGTTTTCTCAAAACACAGATCTATTAGCGGAATAGGCCTGAAAATTTGCAACAATTAATGCAAAGAATTGTTCAAATATTGTGCGAATATTTCTTCTCAAGTGCTAGAAAATACCCGGGTAGATTTTTACAATCGACTCGGATATTGTTTAGCAAATAATGGAGGAATATTCGAACTGTTTGTTTAACTTTTTTTGACGGAATTCTATTTTTTTTTTGGGTTTTATTTTTCTTTTAATTTGTGTGAATTGTTGTTTTATGTTAATAGAATACTATCATTTATTTTCAAACATTCCACATAAAAATAATAAGGAATATTCAAAAAAGAATTTTCAATTATTAGAAGTAATGGCTTTACTTAAAAAGACAACAATGAATATATTTAACCCACTCTCATTAGAGTGTCTGCAGTACTGACTTTGCACAGCAGCCAGCATTATGTACACAACACATCACATACATTACAGAGTACCCCCACTATTTTTATTTCTTTATTAAGCATATTGTGTATAGTTATTATAGTAAATAATATTTAACATTGATTCTCTATTAGCAAAGCGTTCCCACACACACGGTATACTACTAACCTTAGGTGGGGTGACTTTTGTCGCAAGTAAAGGTTTTTTTATATCTCTACATACTAGATTACACGAATTTTTCACAAAATTACGTAAAAGTATAATATTAAATTAAAACAAGATCATTTACCTTTTACATAGCTGGTGTTTAAGAGTAGTATGAATGTGAAGAACACGAAACCACGTAGTAACATCATCATCTTGATGAAGATGGTGTCCACGTTTCTGCCAGTGAAAGAATTTTTCGAAACAAAACAATAAAAACAAAATAAAAAACCAAAAATAATAACACCAAATTTATAAAAACAGAAAAGAATAATTATTCAAAGCACAACTATTAACAATATTAATAATAATAATTATTAATATATATATTTTAGGCACACTGGAATAAAAAAAAGCACAAAAAACAAAAAGCACTTAGATGAAGACGAACGAATCACAAATATTATATAACAAAACACCACTTTCTATAATTTATATTAATGAAAATTGTCCATTGTTCGGGTTCTTTTTATTTAACGTTATTTTTTATGTTTTTTTTGTTTTGTTTAATACCAACCTAACACACGAACGGAGAAAAAACACCAATTGTCAATCAGTGTTAATGCATTTTAAAATAAGTCCCGATGGCGGTGGTATTGTGAATACGTTTTAAGTAAATTCTTCTTTTGTTTTTTAATTTTTTTTTGTTTTACTTTGTTTTATTTTTTAATTATGATAAAAGCGTTTCTTTCGTAATTATTATTATGAATACAATAATAATAAATGAAAAAGCAAGATGTGCTTACTCTGGAGCTTTTTTTTCTCTGTACAATCAATACCACTGGAAAGAGCAACTTTTTAACAATTTGTTTTTACACATTAATATTTGTTTAAATACTTGTTGTTGTTGAATTCCTTTATTCACTCTTGTTAGACGTGCAATCTGTAATCAAAAGAAAGTCATTTAATGAATACAAAAAAACGTAAAACGTGAATTGTTTTAAATAAAATTTTATACACTCTTTTTGTTTTGTTTTAAAGATAAAATTTAAATGATTACATAAAATTGTGTGAGGGGTTCAGGAGATTCTTAAGGTTTGTTTAGACTACGATACTAGACACCGTACACTCAATGTATACACCGAGTGTCTATGTGTGCACACGAGTGTCTCTAGTTGTGACATTTATTGCCGCACTATAAGCAATGTCGAAGCACCTTGTGTCTGAATGTCCAAGTGTCTGTTCAGGTTTTCAAATAGATTCGTCTTTTTTTCATATACTTCATACATTCAATATACATATTATATAGTAATAAATATAGCGTTTACTTCGTTGTTTAATTACAATATAAGCAGCAATAAGTTATTTTGTGTGTCAACAGCTCGGACACAAGTTACGTACATTTGTGTCTGGTTAGTGTTCAGACACCAAAAATCTGCTTAAGTGTGAACAGTAAAGAAATTTATGTCTGACATTTGTGTCACAACTTATGTCGTAGTCTAACCGAAGCATTATAATGGTGGCTTGGTCATTGTTTAAATTGTCGCGACCTATTTTTTGGAACACATGTTTTTATTCGAGTTAATGATGGATGGAAACATTTATTTTACATGGCGCAGTATAATTTATTGCATATTTTTAAATTGTTTTTTGTAAATTAGTGTCGAGTTATATCCATTGTTGGTATAAATGCCTTTCGGTTATATTATAACGGAAGAGGTTTAATTTGACATCTAAGTGATATGTCTGAACATTGATAAAATTCTTTGACATCAAATCTCATCATAGGTGTAAATGATTTTCCATATCAAGCACTTGATATCAAAGAATGCCATCAATGTTCAAACATATTACTTAAATGTCAATAAAGTAAGCGCTAATCACTTCCGTTGGATTAATATAACCGAAATGCAATCACACCAACAATGGCTATAAATATACGCTTTATATCTACACAAATTTGTTGGATTGTAAATCGAAAATATTTAAAGATAATAAATGTACGTAGCGCCAAAACATATCCTGTGAATAATTTTGATAAACAAATATATATCCACCAAAATGTTATATTTGACTGATAATTTTACAAAGTAGTGATGTTTAAGTACATCTCCTGTCATAAGTAAGTTTTTTTTTTACTACAATGTATTTTTTTAATTAATACAAAAAGGATAAATAGTTTTAACAGATTTTGAGCTTACCATAAAAAGTTTCACTTCAAACAATTATTTAATTTCTCGCATAATGTTATTTTAAATCTATAATCAAATTTTCATTTTTAAAATAATATAAAACAATTCGTTACGTAGGAGCTATGTCAACTTAGCAAATTTTCTAAGAATAAACACATCACTTCTCTTTCGAAATTATATCTAAATTATCTTATTAATGTTCATGGCGACCCGTGATTGCAAGAGTAGCTACAGACACATTTATATATATATATATATATATATATATATATATATATATATATATAATATACATATATACATATATATATATACACTTGCGTATCTGATATATTTTTGGAATTTCAATGACCAGTTCGTTATTGAACCGAATCAATTAAAAGTAAGGTGCGTTTAAAGAAAGAAGAAAACACAAAATATTGAATTTCCCTCTTAACATTAGAAAAATTCACATAAATACATATTAAGAATATAGTGTTTCACCGAGGCTACGACGTAACCCTGCTTCGCCTCGGTCCTCAGTTAGGAGAGGCTAAACGAGGTTCAAAATTTTAATCCTCGTTACTAACCGAGACGAGGCGAGGTATATTATCCCAAAAACCTCGCCTCGGCCGAGGCAAATTTACAAAAAGTTAATTTTTTTTTAAAATTAATATAGTAACATGTATTTTTACAAAAACAATGAAGCAATAAATAGATTAGAAACATTTTAAATAAAAAAGATATTTTATGCCATGATTACTTTTTAAAATAATAATCATAAATTTGTTCATCGCCGGTTTGCAAATTTTATAGAGAAAAATAAATGTATTATTTTTATTTTGTTGATCGGCTGCATATTCTTATTTAAGAGAAAAAGAAAATTGTGCGGTCCGGGGACCCGTCAGGAACGAAGTTCTTTACGTTATTCTTTCAACTCTAAACGTTAGTGTACTTTTGTCACGCCAAAAAGCGCAGCCCTCTTTTATTCGACTCTCTCTCTCTCTCTAATTTGTATATTTTATTTTATTTTAGCGAATTTCCAGAAAGGAAACAGAGCTATTGGTCTCGTACCAAAGCCAAAATTTTGCAAATATTTTTTCAAATGTCCATCGATCCTACCAAGTAGATGTCGAAAATCATCGTCTCTAAAATTTGTATATATATATATATATATATATATATATATATATATATATATATGTATAAGTTTTGTTTACCATATTATGTACATCCATGCAAAATAAGTCAAAGTTAGTAACAATTTCCCGGCCGAGGCGAGGCGAGGATGATAGGTGACCCAACCGAGGCGAGGTGAGGTTTTGGTATCACCTCGCCTCGCCTCGCTTTTTTAAATATCAACCTCGCCTCGCCTCGTGCCTCGTGAAACACTATAAAAATATCAAGTAACTATTATAATTCATTTTTTTGTGTATTGTTTTTAAATTGCAAATATTCCTGTAAATATTAAAGTTACAGAAAATATCAGACAATCAGTTTTACTACAACTTTACCAATCAAAAATATTTTTATTTTACTAATATTAAGAGAGAAATAGAAGATTTTAAATATTTTTATTTACCATTGAAAATATTGCTGTTAATATTAGAGTTAAAGAGAATATATTAAGAAAATTAATTATAGTAAAATTATTAAGACAGAATACTTAAAAACACTCTTCTGCTATATTATTAATTTTATATCTAGAGCACGGTGTGCGACAGGCCGAGTTTAAGGGGTTTTTTTCCTTCGCGCTTACAGTACTATTACTACACGTTAAACCAGAGCCGAAATATCTTCTGAACAAAAAGAGCTACAGTGCTGATTTTTCGAATATAAGCTATTTAGGGAATTATAAGAGAATACGTTTTTGCTTTTCGTTAAGAAATAAACGGTTAAAAAGTTATTTCGGTTCAAAAAACGTAAAATAGCAGGTACGCCCATAATTTTCATTAGACAGGATAAAAACGTAGGGCCTACACCAGAATCCTTTAGAGATGATATTTGGCATATAGTTAGGTCTAGTACCCAAGGCACAGGGAAAATTATGAAATCATGAAATTTTTATCGGGAAATGGAAAATTTTTGCATTTTTGTTTTGATCAAATTAACATAACAAATATTGCTGCTCTATGATTGGTCCATATTTTTTATATACATACTTCAAATTTAGCACACACTACTTGTGAGATTTATGCACGATTTTTTAAAACTTTGTTGCCCACTTCCAGAAATGCTGAAGGATGCGTTTTTTTGCATTTGACGCGGAATTTTTGAAACCTTAAATAAGAATCTTTGGGAAATTTTAATTTTCCTAACGAAACATATAGAAAACCAAAAATTAAATTTATGTGTTTAAGTTTAAGCTACTTCCAGACATTTGAGAAGGATGCGGTTTTTTGCATTCGACGCGAAATATCTCAAAACCTATTTGTAGATCGAAAAAATTCAATTTTTCCAAAGCAAACAATATAGATAGCAAAGCTGATTCAAGTATAAACAATTGACAGTAATTGAAATATTTCGCTTGCTCAATGATCTCAAAGTGAAAGAATGATCTTGACACAAAAGATAATATGCTATTAATTTCAAACTGTGTTCATAACGATGTAGTTAGTTATTTACTAAACTTAACATAATAGGTAGTACCTGAGAATGGATTAAAACTGTATCAACTGTTTGGTTTTCAATACGGGACAAACACTATTAAAAGTTATTCTATCTATAGGTATCCAATAAGATGCGTGCAATAAATTAATGGAGAAAAAAGAGTTTTCTATATTATACCTAATATTCGGTTGATGTTCGGTTCCCGTACAAGTGTAATAACGTAAAGTTTTTCATAAAATATTTATTTTTCTCAATATCAGGTTTTATTTATAATACAAATAGGTTATTTCGTGATTCTATCATTAAAAATATGATTAATGACTTTAATAAATAATAATTTAATACAAGACACGAATATATTGGAATGAGAGTAAATTTTTGGGTTGTAAATTTAATTAGATATTCGATTTATTTTTTATACAGAATGATTCAAAATCAGCTTAGAACTCATAAGTTCTTCAATAGCTGAAGGAAGTGAATTTTGGACTCAGAAAACGAGAACTAATCAGACATTCTATCAAATTTGCCTGTATCATAATGGTTTTTAACAATTTTCCGATCCAATCTACGATTACAACAGTATACTCCAACCCGTTGTTTATACTATCATTCTTGACTTTGACCAAAACCATTGTGAAACAAATTTCGCCGGCGGTCAAATGACGTATATTGATTAGGATAAAATATTAATTATTTTCGGCGATAAAGATAGTAGTACGTTTATTTTATAAGGATCTACTAATGTGAAATATGAATGTAGGTAGGTATGTTCATTTAATTAAGTATACCGTGCATTTGGCAATCAATTATCTAAACGAAAACCTATACTTATTCTATTTGTTTTAGTACATGGCTTCAATTAAGTCTTGTTTAAAAAATTATTATTTTAAATATTATTTTATCCTAAAAACCTAAATGTAATTTCCCACCTCTGATACCATTTCAAATATTTATCGACACTTCCACCAAATTTCAATTTCAGCGTATATTTTCTAATTCTATTTATACAAAACCATATGAGATATAATATATTGCATTGTAACGAGACTAATACACGTGTGTAAAATTTCAAAGCTCTAACTCAATTAGAACTAATAAAAATTTTTATAGCAAGATTTGACACACATACTAACTAACTGTCCATCCCCCAATGTTAGTACATAGGTGGTGGCTAGCTTTTGTATAATTTGTCATTTAAGTAATATAGGGCTAAGCGTTAATAACGTTATTTTTTTGCTGCGTGTTAGTAAAGTTTTTGCTGCGTAGTCCGACTTTGATAATTTTTTTATGTTGGATAGGGAATGATTCAAAGTTGGTCCCATAAAAATTTGGAAAAAAAATTTCAAATTTTAGCCACAAAAAACATTAAAAAATTTAAAAAATAAGACTTCCCAGTGCTTCTCCTAAAGAATAAATATCATATATTTGTATATAATATCGTATATTTTCTGTATGTAAACACTTTGAAAGCACTCAATATCGTTATATATATATATATATATATATATATATATATATATATATATATATATATATATATATATATATATATATATATATATATATATATACACATATATATTTTAATGTATGACCACGCATAAATTTTTACAGAGTGTTTCGATTTCAATAATTCCTTTTTTATAGAATTGGGTATACTTCGAATTTGGTACCATAAAATTTGAAGAAAAAAAATTCGTGTCTAAGGGTAGAAAAATAGGGGAAAATGTATTGTTCGCCCACTGAATTTTCATCTGTGAACCGATTCTGTTGAAACTTGGCACACTTATATAGTTCTAATGACACTATAACATGTACGAAAAAAGAAAGGCACTGAAAAAAGAAAAAAAAAACTTTTGAAAAAAAATAGAACCGCCGAAAGAAGAAAGTAACTGAAAAGCAAAAAATAAAAACTTTATTACAAAAAATTAAAATGTTCGAAAAAAGAAAGGAACTGAAAAGCAAAAAAAAACTAAGGCAATGTAAATACCTAAATAATTTTGAGTGAATTTTGAATCTGATTTTCGGTTAAAGTAAATACTACAAAATATTACTTATATTGTTTGTTTGGCGTCGACTCATAATTATTTAGGTATTTACATTGCCTTAGTTTTTTTTTTTTTTTTTCAGCTCCTTTCTTTTTTCGAAGATATAATTTTTTGTATCAAAGTTTTTATTTTTTGCTTTTCAGTTACGTTCTTCTTTTGTCGGTTCTGTTTTTTGTTAAAAAGTTTTAATATTAAACATTGATATCAAAAAAATCCTTTTGGTTGACTTTAATTGTCTAATGTATTTTATCTAATAAAAATGGTCACCATATACTACATTTTAATTTTGATACACCCTCAACATGAAGTAATGAATGGTTTAAAGGAGATCATACAACACCACAAACGAACAATCATTATCATCCCCAAGCGATCGATCACCTATTATATTAATATTATATACTACAGTACGGTCTGTATATAATAATACCAACACATATTTTTTTCATATATATATATATATAGGGTGAACATTGCTATATGCTCCACCCCCTTTTTTTAACCAACGTTAAATTTTTGAAAAATAAAAAACACGTATTTATATATTTTTAGCCTAGTTTCTTTTCCGTGATTTACCCCTCATATAAAACCCCAATATTACGAGATACAGCATGCAACTTTTGTTATTCAAATGGAGCACTATTAAATATTTTTGTTTTATTTAGTTTGAGAAAAGCAAACAAAATTTATTTAAATCGGTTAAGGATTTCCAAAGTTATGGTAATATTAAATGTGAATAATAATTAAAATTAAAACACACTTTTATTGTCTAGATTACTGTCTATACCGCCCCCTAGTGGGCGCTGTAGCGATCCAGGGGGGCGGTAATGGACCATGGGTGCATTTGGGGGCGATGAATAACTGTAAGGGGGCGGTAATTTCGCTTGCTTAAAACGCTTACGTTTTCTTTAAACAACGTACTAGCTCGGTTCCCGCATCCTCCTTTACTTGCATTGATGTATGTGCAATGGCGCACTGCTACTGTTAATGTGGTGCCAACGCCACTGCGCTGCCGTTCTAATACAAAATGTAATAATTTGAAAAAACTATTTCGAGGGGGCGCTGGATAATATTTTTTCTGGAAAGTGGGCGGTAGGCCAAATAAGTTTGGGAACCACTGGTCTATACTAACTATTGTAAAATTAGAGCCATTATGAATACGTAAGTAGAGAGCACCCCATGCTATATATTTACAGTTAATATATGTATAATATATATAAATATATATATATATATATATATATATATATATATATATATATATATATATTATATATATTCATATATATATATATATATATATATATTTATATATATATATATATATAAATATATATATATATATATATATATGTATATATATATATATATATATATATATATATATATATGTATATATATATATGTATATATATATATAAATATATATATATATATGTATATATATATATATATATATTTATATTATGCCATTAACTTCTAAAAATTATATTAACCTTTTCTCTTGGTGAAAATTACCCATTAATATATTATTATTGTGTAAAGTGAAATCTAATTATTATTAAAAATCATCAATTCATCATCAATCAATTTATTTGAAATCTTTTCTTTAAAATTTGATCAATTTTTAAAACAATTTTGTTAATTACATATGAAATATTTTGTAAACATTAATTTCCTATATCAATACTTTAAAGAATCTCTTACATGAGTTTCATAAGGGAACACTGTATACCATTCTTAAATTTTTGTATTGATTCAATAAATATTTCAAATAGATATATCGTCGGTTTGGTAGAAGATCTTCACAGCTCAATAATGACACATTTCGGAATATATTAAATAATTTTTTGCGAATTTCCTGAAAGGTCCCGTGCAAAATTTCTTCAAATGTCCATCGATCCTACCTAGTAGATGTCAAAAACACCATCTGTAAAATTTATATATATATCTATGGACATATGGACATATATGTATATATATATATATATATATATATATATATATATATATATATATATATATACATGAAATATATATATATATATATATATATATATATATATACACATACATATATATGTGTGTCTGTAATCACATATATATATATTCATTTTATCGGAATGAAATTTGGTATTTGAGGCGCTTTTGGTATTCAAAAGATCAAGTTCGTTAATGGGTAAAATCGGACAAGGGGAAAGAAGGGTTTAAAGGGAGAGGAAACACCAAATTTGACATACTCCCTTAATATTTGAAAAATCGAAAAATTTATAAGAAGTTAAGTTGTAGGTACCAAGTTTTACTGTAATATTGTGTCTTATCATTTTTTCTGTTACACTAATATTTTCAGAAATATTGACGTTTCAAGATTGAAAATTAAATTCCTCAATATCTCTGTACACATTAGAGTTTGAGCAAAAATGATAAGGTGATGAATTGTAACATGATTTTCTACAACTTTATTTCTTACGCATTTTTTGATTGTTCTAATATTAAGAGAGATATTTTATATTTTGTGTTTTCTTCTTTCTTTCAACCCCCCCCCCCCCTTACCCTCGACGTATATCATTTATTAATAAAATTGGACTTGCAAATACTAAAATCATATACGACATTTCATTTTGATCAGACTAAAATTGGGACCGCTAGAGAGTGATTTATGCATTCTAAGGAAATTCGCTAAGTTGAAGCAGCTCCTGCGTAACGAATTTTTCTGTATCACAATTACCCAACAATTTACATTATATCAGTTGCAGATATATTCAATTTACACAAGAGACTGGAGTGTACTCCCTCCTAAATGTTGGACTTCAATATCAAGACGCCTGCGTAGTGTCTTAAATATATAATATTGAGGCTAAAATTAAACGTTGGTTTATTAAAGTCCACAAATTTGTATTTAATTAAACATTTTTATAAATTAGGTTTTAGCTGGAATATACCAGGATTTGTAGCTTTATTTCAACATAGACACATGAAATCGCTCAGTTTGGTAAGAAAATTACAAATTTTTATTTCTTTCTCAAAAGCTTCTCTTGAATACGCACTGAACGCACAAAAATTGTATTAATGCTATAAACAAATTTATGAGTATAGCGGACTGATCTTTTGAGCTTAATTGACCTTCCAAACATTAGCGGAATTACGAGTTATAGTATTTGTTGAATATTCAGTATTTGTTGAGTATTGTTTTTTCAAGGGTTAGATGAAAGGAGATTTTGTATCAATTTCTTAAAGTACCGAAACTCAAATCGACTTGTAACTTTGCTTTTTAAATAATTTATTACTTCTATATCTGTTATGTCTATTTTATATCTATTTTAAGGTTTTCCAAACTGTTTTCCGTGGAGCAAACTGTGTGCTCCGTTTACAATTGATAACTGTTCCCCGAAAAAATGTTTAAAAAGTATTTTTTACGACGTTTTAACAATAGTATTGCTGATATAGTTAACAAGGCCTACAGGTCAATTTATTGCAAAAGGATTATAAATACATAATTTGCATAACAAACAAATCAAAATATATTGGTTAATGATACTTTTGGATGCAAAATTTGGATGCATATTTGAAAAAATTGATACTTTTGTTATGTTTGAAAGAAGTAATTAATATGAAATTTCGAAGAGCTTATAAACGAAGTGTATACGTTTTCGAAATGACAACACATTGGACTGAAAGTGTTACACATCAGAAATTAGAATCCAAATTACGATTATTATAGGTATTTGATATTAAGAAAAGTTGTAATTTATCATGGACGTCTTTCCAATCTTTATTCTATTTTGCGCAATATAAAAAAGCTGGTGACAGAGAGTGCATGTGTATATCGAGTTACTAGAATTAAAAATAATTTATAGGTCAAATATTTAAAAACCAATGTAAAAATTAATAATTAATGGTTCTTAAAAGTGAAAATACGAATTTTATTTGCTTAAAAAAGTGATAATATCCAAAAAGTTCATTGGTGCATTAATAACCTAAAAACGTTATATCAATCTAGTATAAATCAAATCATTGCCACTGTAAAATTGATAGTTAATAGTTTCAAAGTGAAATTGTTTGAAATTGCAAACTTGAAAATTCTCTAATGAAAAGTGAAATTACCGAATTTGTGAATTAAAAATCGATAAGCCTAATTATAATTCTAAATTGTGGATTAAAAATATATAAGCATAAACCAATATAAACCATTCAAACAATCTAATTAGTTTATTGAACTAATAACAGTAAATTGTGTGATTACGTGGCTGTGTGGATAACGGACTTCCAATTTTCAATTTCGAGATGATCTAAGTAAGAATCCGCTTACATACATATTGATCATTTTTTTAAAAGATTTATTTAACAATTTTTCAAGGCAAAATCACAGAAAGAAATTATAAAAAAATAAACATTGTTGTTTGGAATATAAAACATTGTTGATAGGTAATTCAAAGGAAACCGAACTATCAAACTACCGAATTACTATTATATCAACTCAATTTCTAAAAATTTTGATAATCAGTTTTTCAAAAAGGTGAGCATAAAGTATTGTTTCCTCGATATTATTTGTATTTATACATAAACAAAACATAACAATAGATTTAGAAATAATATCAGGAGCAATAAAAAAATCTGAATCAAATGTCAGGCAAGAATTAAACAATTTTAATATTAATTTATGTAATCAAATTCAATAAATTAATGACACCCAAGCTAAACTTACAAAGCAACAAAATGAGCTAAGCAAAAAGTGGAAAACTTATGATGAAGAACGTCGAAGAAAAAATATTGTAATTTATAGAATTTTGGAATCAGAAACAAATTACTTCGAATTAGATACGTTGGTAAAAAAACTAATAAATGAAAACTTGGAGATCGAATGTATCCGGCATGATATAAATTTCGTGAAGAGAGTAGACAGAAAATCTAATCAAAAATGCAGACCTTTATTAGTTGGATTAACAACTTGGGTCATGAAAATAACAATACTACTGAGAAAAAGATTCCTTAATGGGACAGAATATCTATATAGCAGATGACATGTCGCAGAAAACTTTAGAAAAACGTAGGGAATTAAGACCCATTTTAGAAAAATTCCGAAATGAGGGAAAAAAAGCAATTTTCAAATTAGTGGGTAGATGGTATTAAATGGAATGAATCCAATTTTAAAATTCAAGAATATGAAAAAACTAAAACCCAAATTATAAATGATAAAAAGAGACCAAATGAAAAAAGCCCGGAAAAAAGTTTTCCTTCCAAAACAATTGTAGAAAAATTCACAAAAAAACTCAAGTGGTCTATGGCCGGTCACATAATGAGAACACAGGATGATCGGTGGATAAAAGAGTGGTTTATTGGACTCCTAAGAATAATAAAAGAAGATAAGGAAGGCAGAACCTAAGACGGATGGTCGAATTTAAACGCTATGCTGGTAATGAGTAGACTAGATTTGCAAGAGACAGACGAGCGTGGAAGAATGCAATTGAAATTTTACCAATAATTTAATATATACTATTCTTACTTATTAATTATATTGTATGATTATAATTGTGCTAGTATTACCAAATAATACTTAGAATATGGAGGAGAGCCCCATACCCAATTAGTCCAGTGACTTATTATTATTATTATTAAATACGAAGGAGTTTTTCTTCATTAATTTTATGATTCATAAGTTTTGCAAATTTTTTTCTCAAATTATTCGTTTTCAATGATTATTTTTTATTATGTTATATTACATACCCTGCAAAGTAAACAAGATGGTCCGTGAAAATTCTTAGATTCTCAAAGTGGTCCAGCAAAGAAAAAGTTTGCGAAGCCCCGATCTATTTGAAACAAATATAACGCTTCGCTTGAATATTTTTATCAGAACATGTGACAAATAATTTAGTGGGTTTATTAAACAAAATTTATGGATAGGATCACCCCTCAAGGTAATTGCACTGATATATTATCAAAAGTCTATATTTGGAAGTTAAATTACACTTCAATAACAATGTTATATTAAATACCAATGAAAGATTCCAAAATTGTAAAATTTTAGGCTTACTAATTGAGTCTAATAAGAAAAATGTAAATACTATTAACTGAACTTGAAATACCAATATGAAACTGTGTTCATTTAAGGGAGATATTTATTTTGTGTAGAAAAAGTTACTCTAGATATGTCATTTTTGGAAGGACAACGTATTAACATACTTTTAAATTGATGTATAATAAATCGTTGGTGAATTATACAAAGAATGAAATGAAAACACGAAAACGATTTAAAATTTAATTTACAAAATAATTCTACCCACTTTTTTAGTGAACAAAATTTTGTATAGCATGAACTATGTATACGCTGCACAGAAAAAAAGTGGCACAGTTAGAAAAATTAATTTCAATTATTTTCTTTGGAATTGTTTTGCATATCAACTATAAATTTTTATCAATTTCTATATGTTTTCATTGATATGGGAGTAAAATTGCACAGAAAAACTATTATAATTAACGGAACAAATTATTTACAATAAAAGACAAACTTTCATAAATTTTATAATTTAAAAAAGCTATTTATTTCGAGGCTTTTGGGCGATTATCTCTCATTCCTCCGCTAAAGCTATTATGAGGTCCTCTGAGCTATCAGAGGTGTTAATTCATCTTCTTCATAAGTCTGACAAGTTCATCCCAGAGATGTTCTATTGGATTTCACTCTGGGCTACATGGTGGCCATCTCAAATTTTGATCGTTTTATTGCAATGTACATGCTTCGGGATGGTTTATCTACTGCTTCTGAGACTGCCCATAGGCTTCTATTGTTGCTACTAGTACCAGAACTGTTAGAAAAAGACTTGTTGAAATGAACTTACGACCAAGAAGGTCCATTATTTTACCCCTATTACAACGTAAAAATATACAAGCTTGAAAAAATGTAGTTTGCAAAAAACCACAAAGAAAATAATTTAAAATTTTTCGAAGTGCGGCACTTTTTTTGCTGAATAGTGTATACTCAATAATATAAATTTGTATATAACAACAAGCAATTTAAACTATTCGTATAAAACGCAGCATTTTATACTCCAAATTCGATATTTGTTGTTAACTAACTTCTTTTATACACACATACACACATGAAAATAATAAATTGGTATTCAAAAAAACAAACTTTGTTCCTGAAGTTTTAATAAGCTGTTTGAAATAAACCACGATAATATGTATATATATGTATATATATATATATATATATATATATATATATATATATATATATATATATATATATATATATATATATATATATATATCGAACGATCAAACGAGACTCACGTAAAAAATATGTATAAACTACTTCTTACTTACCAACGTAAATGAACGATCATTTACGTTACAATGTGAATGACAGCATATTATATTATATAAGTTAATATATAAATATTGTAATCCAAATTTCTGATCATACACAGTATATTAAAATTTATGAACTCTGTTCATTGTTTAATTTTTATTAATTTATAAATACGCAATTGTATAACTGTAATTAATATGTGTATTCAACTTTCAACTAAAACGTTTTGTTGATGTGTTTTAGCTTCGAGGCTCTACATAAATGTACATAAATTATTACATAACACAATCATAACATTACAAATATACCTTGATGAAATTACAATTAATTAATAATAATATTTATCGCATAATTATAACTAATTTAATACTTCAGGTAGTTCACTTGTGACAGTAAAAGCAAAAAGGATAAAATACAGTATAATAAAACTAACTTATTACATCTACGCCAATTGAACTTAAAAGATGTTTTAACATGTATGATATCATAATCTGTATGTTATACTATGCAAGAGTTCTGTTGACAGTGATTAGATATTATTTTTGATATCACGATTTTTAATAATCACCTTTAAATGTAAATATATTTTTTAAAATCCGTTGAGTATGATTTCTTTTAAACAATAATTCTTTAAGGATGTTAGAGAGGTATATCGAAAATGGTACGAAACGAACGAAAACTTAGTAGAATGTTCCTCAATTAATACTAAAGCTACTGTGAAAATTTCAAAACCGTTCACTAGGGCGTTTAAAACCAGTTTAAGTAGCCGAGCGGTCTAAGGCGTTATGTCTGCGCAGTATGCAGTACTTGGAATCAGGGAGGTTATGGGTTCGAATCCCGACATCGGCAGTTTGTCGATTATAAAAAAAGGGGCGGGTAATTGACTAAACTGTCGGCGTATGGACAAGAACGAAGTAACCGGCTATGCTTGAGAAGGTTTTCTGCAGTTTCCTTCACGAACTCCAGATGAATATCGGCATAGTTCCTATCATAATCGTCTGCAGTCGCATATCCTACCGATTCCTAGTCTACTCACAAGTTCCTTCCACTCCACTCACATCCTCACATCCTAAGGCAGCCTTTACAATCTATCTCTACCTCTAGGGCGTTTAAAAGTTGCAATTTAAAAAAATTACCAGTGAAGTACCTTAAACAGTTGCTACGAGTGATGATTAATTCTTACCATTTGATTCAACATTCTCAAATAGCTTGTTTGCCTAGAATTGTATCCAGAGGCCCAGGGTTCGATTTATGGTGGATGAGTTAATTTTTTCATATGAATATTAAGAGTTGTATGTCTTTAGGACGAAAAGATAGTATTTATCTCATAATTATAATCAATTTTACAAAATTTAAGGAGTTAAATAGTAAATTTTAATAGTGACAGTAATTTCAAATCAACTTCTACAACGGTTTGTATACTTTTCAAAATTTTTTTGACCCAATATAAAACCATTCACTCATTAAGGTTCCCTTAACAACTTTTCTGAGATAAAATTTGAATGAAAAGTTAACCAGCCCAAAAATGACTTTATTGTGTCCATATTATTTGTCTATCAAGTACCTGGACTGTGTACTTTGTTTGATAACACCAATATTTTGTTTCGATAGTCAGTTTATCCACTAATAAGGTTTATATTTTTGCGACCAAACCACCGTTAGTTGCTTGAGTGTATAGATGACATTAAAAATACCGTGCCAATAACTTTCTTCATGATATCCACATCGAAAATACGCAACAGTGCAATCGATTGAGTATATTGAATATTTGCAACCTTATATGATAAAAAAATACAAGTTAGAAGAAAAACAGGTTAAATTTAAAGAAAAAGTTTACTCCCTGCAATTCGAAGTACGAACGTCAACACTATACGCATACTTTCTCCTGCATAGGATCGTATTTTAACTAAGAAGCCGTACCAGAAGCATATATCGAACATATATTCAAAAAGTTATTTTTCTTATACTGTTAATTACACAGTCGATTGAGGGCAACAGTTTCAATTGCTCTTAGTAAGTATATTTGTAATAGTTTTCAAGTATACTTTAGTTTTATGACACATGTCCAATGGAATGGTATACATTACTTTTTAACCCGACTTCAAAAAAGGAGGATGGTTCTCATTTCGTCTGTATTTTTTTTTTTTTTTTATGTGTGTCACTTCAGAACTCCGACATTTATGAACCGATTTTGAATTTTTTTTTTGTTTTAAAGGGTTTGGTTTCCCATTGGTCCCATTGGCACCAAATCGCATTCTGATGAGGGGATCCCCGGAAAATCGAGGAAAATCCTCATTTTATATGTGATAACCGATTTCTGCGAAATTTTTTTTTTTTTTGAAAGGGTTTACTCATTCATAATGGGAAAATCAGAAAATTTTTTTAAAAACCGACTTCAAAAAATTTTTTTACAAAAAAAAAACCGACCCAAAAAAAAAAAATTTTTACAAAAACAAAATGCATGTAAATAAAATTGAAAATCTGTTATAAAAAAATGCTCTTAAAAAAAAAAAAAAAAAACGGGTAAAAAAAATATGTGTTATAAAAAAATTCACTAAAAATTAGTAAGTCGTTTAGTAGGTCTACCCATATTTAGACAAATAAAACTAGTTATAGAACTTCAAAGTCACTAAAAAGCGAGAAATAAACCATATTTTGACAAAATGGAAACCCGATTTCAAAAATAAAATATTCTATAACAAAAAATGCACTAAAAAGTAAAAAAATAATTGCATATTCTTGTGCCAATTTTAGTTCACCTAAGCAAAAATTTTTAAATATATATGTGCAATTATTGTTATTTTTGGAGGCGGTATCCAAAAATTATGTGAATTTCTCTATGCTGACACCGCCTCCAAAAATAACAATAATTGTACATATATATTTTACAATTTTTGCTTAGGTGAACTAAAATTGGCACAAGAATATGCAATTATTTTTTTATTTTTTAGTGCATTTTTTGTTATAGAATATTTTATTTTTGAAGTCGGGTTTCCATTTTGTCAAAATATGGTTTATTATGAAATATGTCGAAACATTTAAAAAAGTTTTTAAAACAAAATTATGGATAATTAATGAATATTTCAATTATTTATTATATTCTTGCAAAAAAAATCAACGTGCTAATATTATAACGAGTTGTATACTACCAAACGCATACAATAAATACAGGGTGAATTTTTATCCTTTCATTGGACCAAACGACGAGGATTTAACTGCTTTGAGCAGAACAATTACTAAAAACAATTATCAAAATGTATAACAAAAATTCCTTTGTACAAACGGCGGATATATTACAGAGAATATATACCAATAAGTGTCTCTTTGATGTTGTTGTAATGAAAATTATTGAGAATAATTTTTCAAATTGAAAAAACATTATCAGATATAATTTAATTTAAAAAAATCAAAAGTCATACAAATTGAATGTTTTTGATAAATAACATAAATAGATACACAAATAAATAATTTTGTAAAAACAAGATTCAGTAAACAAAACAAGCTTGTTATGAATGTATCATAAAATTTGTGTATAGATTTTGAATTCACACTGGCCGTGTTCATTAAGTCGGTAGTTAATTATCAACCAAGCGGGGTGTGATTATGGGTCAAACCTAAGGATAGGTATAATTTTTAATTAATTTTATAAATAATCTGAACACTCCGATTACGTCCATGGTTGTTGATAAACTAAAATATTCTAGAAGCCTCCATGCGAAAATATATTGTCAAAAAAAAAAAAATTTATTCAAAAAAACAATCATCTTCTCGAAAGATCTTTGACGGGTATATAAACCGGTGACCAGTGTTGATTCAAATCAGTATAATATCGACTATTGTCTGATTAGTTTCAAAGTTTTAAATCGACCATTGTCTGACTATTTTCAAAGTATATATTTGACTGTTAATCGGTTCAAAGTATATAATTGTTGTTCAATCCAGATCAAGTTAAACTTGGCATTTGTATAAGTAATTCAAAGTTTGACATTGTGTTGAAAAAGCAAAATAATTGTTGAAAAAGAAATTGGATTGTCATTTTTTTAAGCAATGAAATCAGGATTTTTTCTGTTTCGTAATAACTTGTGTTTAATTTAATTTTTTTTTCTTTTCTTAAAAAAAAAACGTGCGTGTCATTTGAATTACAAAATATTTAGTAAAACCTTTTACTAATATATTTTTTTGTTTTTGTCGAGTATCGGAATCATTTGCACATTCGGGCAGCGCTCCTTTGAGGTTTAAAGAGAGACAAGATACCGCGACAATATGTGACATAAATTTTAGTTTGTGACTCTTCATAATAAGTTCGATCATTATTCGGGTATATAATAACATGAAGCGAATATGAAAAAAAACGAACATAACAAAACAATCGCGAAAAATTACTCGATCATTTGATTTAACATGAATAGATTTAATAACTGTATACGATTATCTACTTTTGAAGGATTTGGAATAGATTTGCATTTTTTGTTCCAGTTATTTAAAACCAAATCAAAAATGTTAAGATAAAGTACGGTTCAATGATATCAGCGACATCTATTAAATCTAGGATATTTCTCAACCAAAGCTGCAATACTTTGGTAAATTAAATTTGGCATAAGTTTTGGTAAATAGCTGATTGCAGAAAAGGAGGAGTCCAGTAGATAAATTTCTTTTCTTTTCTTTTAGTAACAACTTGGGATTTTGAATCTTAATGCTACAAGGTATAAGTTTGCATATGATTTGGATCTTAAATCTATCGACTGCGATACAGTATTTAGCTAGATCCATTTGTCTAAAATTCAAGTAAACTTGAATTGTTTTCCGTACTTGATTTAATGTATCCTGGGCTCTAGTTTTTCCTTCATATTTAATTCGTGTATCGAAGATTCTATTTTGAACGAATGAATGATAATGGAGGGGAGGATTTGGTGCACTTTGACCTGTAAGATCTATTCTGCTCCCCCAGCTGGTGCTAAACGAGGAGTAATCTCGTCTTAGAGCACCTCGTCCAGCCCTGTTTCGTTTGCATCAGGAAGTACAGGATCTGTAATGGGTCTAGGGATTCTATAAAGAAGTGTTCCGGAGTTTTGTCCATTCCTCCACAAAACCTTCAGCTGCCCTCATTTTCCCAAACGTAGCTTCCTAAGATTAATACAGGTTTTGAAACTTTTCCTGTTATAATTCCCGAGAAGATTCTAGGCCTGCCTAAGCCCCGGAAGGTTCCTCCAGAGTGTGGCTCTCTTGGTGTTTTCTTCCTTTCTGTTCCCTCTCGATTGAAGTAATCACCTAGCCCGCAAAATAACTCCGGTTCTGTAAGGGATATCATTCATTTTCACAATTTTCGAAAAAAGTTGTTACTTTATTTATAATGAACTTTTATCATAAAGCATTTGTTTGAAAACCAACTCAATAAGACACAAATCAATGATAAAATCTTAAAAACTGGCATTAACATATGTGGGTCATAGTACATGCAGATAATACTTTCTTCGAAAATATATCCAACCCGTGCGATATAAAATACAAACTAGAAGAAAAGCAGAATATTGATGCAGTTTCTTTCCTCCAGCTTTTAACTCCTCGCAGGAGGGGCAATGTTCGGCAGATTGAAGAGCGTAAAGACAGCAAAGAAAATATCAATATAAAAATAAATGAATTAAACAGTTAGTGTCACCTTATACTACTCGTTAATGTATCTATTAGTAAGCTACCCAATAAATAATGTAACTAAAAACAATTATATTGTGTATTTTTTAACGATGTGTCCAACATAAACTATATGGCACTATAGGCTGTTAAATGAGGGCTCATTATTTTATACATATGATAGAAACTTTTAATGAATAAAGTTTAAATGTCAGTATACAAAAATTTTGTGTATATCTCATGTTATTAATATATATAAAAAATAAAACTAAAATACAAATATATAACTTTCGATAATGTACATCGGCTTATAATACTCCTTGATTTCAATATAAAACCTATTTTGACAAAATGGAAACCCGACTTCAAAAATCAAATATTCTATAACAAAAAATGCACTAAAAAGTAAAAAAATAATTGCATATTCTTGTGCCAATTTGAGTTCACCTAAGCAAAAATTTTTAAATATATATGTACAATTATTGCTATTTTTGGAGTCGGTGTCAGCATAGAGAAATTCACATAACTTTTGGACACCGCCTCCAAAAATAACAATAATTGTACATATATATTTAAAAAATTTTGCTTAGGTGAACTAAAATTGGCACAAGAATATGCAATTATTTTTTTATTTTTTAGAGCATTTTTTGTTATAGAATATTTTATTTTTGAACTCGGGTCTCCATTTTGTCAAAATAGGTTTTATTTCTCGCTTTTTAGTGACTTTGAAGTTCTATAATTGATTTTATTTGTCTAAATATGGGTAGACCTACTAAACGACCAACTAATTTTTAGTGCATTTTTTTATAACACTTTTTTTTTATCCGCTTCTTTTTTTTTTTAATTTTTAGTATTTTAGTACATTTTTTATAACAAATTTTCAGTTTTAATTACAAGCATTTTGGTTTTTTTGTAAAAATTTTTATTTTTGGGGTCGGTTTTTTTTGGTAAAAAATTTTTTTAAAGTCGGTTTTTAAAAAAAATTTTCTTATTTTCCCATTATGAATGAGTATACCCTTTAAAAAAAAAAATTTCGCAGAAATCGGTTATCACATATAAAATGAGGATTTTCCTCGATTTCCCGGGGATCCCCTCATCAGAATGCGATTTAGTGACAATGGGACCAATGGGAAACCAAACCCTTAAAAACAAATAAAAATAATTCAAAATCGGTTCATAAATAATGGAGTTCTGAGGTAACACACAAAAAAAAAAAAAAAAAAAACAGAGGAATTGAGAACCATCCTCCTTTTTGAAGTTGGGTTAAAAATGGCTCTTCATATAAGTTAGTTATAATGTCGTACACTGCGTGTATTTGTTGCTATAAGAAAATAATTGTTTTAAGTAAGTGCATGTAGAAGAAAACTTTAAGTTCCATAGTGGATAAAAACAAAAAGATATTGTGTGATCAGTAGGATGTAAGGAATAGATGGGAAGAATTTATTGGTGAGTTGTTCGAAGATCGACAGGAGAACGAGGATTCCCAGCCAAGGAACAACATGCAAGCAATCAACTAGGATGTAGTAAAACGCCGGGATATGATGGAATAGCTGCAGAGTTTATAAAAGTGATGCTTGGACGAAACGTAAAGGAAATATTAACTCTTTTTAATAAAATCTATGAAGAAGGAATATTACTGACGGACTTAACAAATTCTTTATACTATCCATTGCCGAAAAAATCAACTCCAAAGAATGTGAAGATCATCGAATAATTAGTTCAACGAATCACACAGCGAAGATACTAAAGAAAATAGTTTCTAATAGAATCCGAAATACATTTCTAAACCAAATAAATGACCTCCAAATTGGATTTAAAAACAGCATTGGCACTCGTGAAGCTATATTTTCACCAAAAACTATAGTAGACAGAACGATAGAAAATAACCAAGATATATACGTCTGCTTTATCGACTACAGCAAATCTTTTGACAGAATCAACCAAACCCAATTAATGAATTGCTTAGAAAATTTGGAAATTTATAAGAAACTAATCTCCATTACAAAGAAGATGTATTATGAACAGGAAGCAGCAGTGCGCATAGGATCAGGGTACATCAATTGGTTAAAAATTAAAAAAGGCATTCGTCAATCCTATCTACATTGCTGTATAATTTATAAAGCGAACAAATAATGGAAAAGGCAACCAACATTAATTGCGGTATTAAGATAAATGGTAAAATAATAAATAATATAAGATACGCCGATGGTACAGCACTAATAGCAGAATCAGAAGAAAATCTACAAAGCTTATTAAATAGTGTAACTAAATATAGTGAAGAAGCTGGTCTAATGATATACAAGAAAAAAACCGCAGCAACGATCTTTTCTAAATAAATCAAAAATAAAAAAGTAAATATAAATTGTAATATTCACGTAATCCAACAGGTTGAATCTTTTAAATATCTTGGTGTTAATTTCTATAGTGATAACGGCTTGATTAATGAACTAAAAACTAAAATTGGACAAGCAAAGTCCACATTTATAGATCTTAATAAATTTCTCTGTAATTAAAATATAACAAAAAAACTAAGGATGCGGTTTCTTCAGGTGTACATATGGCCGATTCTTTTGTATGCATGTGAAACTTGGAAAACAGAACACATAAAAAGAATAAATGCGTTTGAACTCTGGTGTTATCGAAAGATGTTAAAACTTAAGTGGAGAGATTTTGTTTCGAACGATCGTGTGCTAAGTATAATCGGAGAACAAATGTCAATAGCAAAACCAATCTACCAATCTACAAAAGACAAGCTCCATACTTTGGCCACTTAATGAGATCGGAAAAGTTTCAAGTGCAGAAATTGGTTTTGATGGGTAAACTAGATTTGCAGAGAGATAGAGGCAGAAAACAAACATCATGGATTCCTAATATAAAGAAGCATACAGCAATGAATCTGGAACAACTCATTCGGTGTGTCAAAAACAGAGATAGGTAGAAACAAGTGGTCTCCAACATCCCCCAGTTGATAGGGAACTAAATCATCATCATGTAGATCCTATGAAGGTAAATTTTTGAAATGAAAAACTGAAAGCTTTTTTTCCCATCAGATAAAGAGAGTGGCACTCAATGATAGTCTTAAAACACCAATACCAATTATATTTCAAATTTTGCCCCTATTCCTAGAACATTTGTTTGTAATTTATAAATACGTATTTCGACTACAATGTAGTCATCATCAGTATGAAGAGACACGCACCAAATTAGCAACAAGCAACATATCTCTGAATCCATATCCCAGAGATAGTTACGATTAGCTAATTCGTAAGAAGCTAAAAAGTAAAATGAAGTTATTAAATGGAAAATCTCATAAAAAATCAACCGAAAATCTCACGTCCTTTTACAAACATGAAATACACAGCGGTTTCACATTTCACGAATAACTCCGGCAAAAAATGTAAAGCCATCTGTTTATTCAAAATTTAGTTTTTTTGGTCAATATTTGCCATGAAGTAGATGTCCGGATATCTGTAAACAAACGACTTAATCTTCTTACCAACTCTCGTATTTCAAAGAGTGAAAAGAACATATTTCAGATATACATTTTGTTGTGCACGCCAGAGAACAGAGAACAGAGAACGCAAAATTTGTTATCAAAATCAATCAACCGAGAAAAAAGGGGGTTATCAACCAAATAACTAGATTTGTTAGAGTAACAGATCGTAACAGTTTATTTGACACACTCGATACATATAACAAAAAGTTTTTTTAATGCTTAAGCGCATTTTGTTTTATAATACCCACATATGACAAGTAATTAGAAAAAATAATGTTGGGAAAACATTTAATTTTAGTTTAATTCGTAAATAAACACACTCCGCATGTATAATTAAAATTATGTTCATAAAGACAAACATAACTGCGTTAACAGAGGTGCAGAGTGCAGGTACACACTAGCGGGTAGTTATAGTAGCTAAACTTTTTTATGAAATAAATATCCTGACTAACGATAGATAGATAAATTTTGGTTGCACTTTGGCCTCTTGTGCTCCCCCTTCTACTTCAGTCTGACGAGGTTCTCTTCTCCCATATATTGGCAATAGCCAGAAGTTTGCTTATAAGGTTTTCCTTATAAGAAAAGAAAGGAGGTACATATATTCAGGATGAGATCCACCGAATATATAGTTTCTGTTGTAATTTATAGATTCGAATTAAAGATGATATGTGGGTGGATTTTTCTTCAGTTGCTCAGTCTGCACATAGAGGATCTATTGTGGAGTCCTAGTGAGTGTAGGTGTTTTCGTAGGTGATGACATGTATCCGGTAGCTTTACGAAGTTACCCTGATCGGGTTGAGTTCAATGAGGGAAAGCATCTTGAATGCATTCCATAACAGCATTTTCCCAATTTTTGAAATACCCAATATATACTGAGTTTATTTTAACTATTGAACATCTTGTTGGAGATTGCCAAAGTACAAACTTTGAGAAAAGGTTTATATATATATATATATATATATATATATATATATATATATATATATATATATATATATATATATATATATATATATATATATATATATATAAATAGTAATTAAGAAAACCCGATTCAAATAAATAATAAATATCGAATAAAAAATTCATTAAATGTCAACAGCCATCGTTTGCTTGTTATCATTTAACAATTCCATATTCGATATTTATAAATATTTGTTGTTTTTTTTTAGTTCAATTTTAATTTTACTATTATTCTATTTATTAAAATTTACGTTATATTTTTAATAAAAAAAAAAGTGAGGTTAAATATTCTTTTAAAAAAATGTATAGAAATTTAAAAGAACATTTTTTAAGCTACAATTTTAATTATAAGACGTAAAAAATATAAATTCATTTTATAACATTACACACAATACATTTCTTTTGTAATTTCTCAAACAATATAAATATTTTATAGGAATGGAGAAAGAGAAACAAGACGAACCGAACCATTCAATCACATTTCAATACATAAATGTCTTCCATTTCCTATTCACGATTGTCAACCATGATCTATTTATTCCTTTTTTTTCACATTTTATATTGTGTTTGGCTACATTCTAGGACAATCAATTAAGCTTAAAATCAAGATTGAATTTTCTTTTTAGGATTCCGTTACTTTGAAGTATTTCATAAGTGAAGTATTTGATATAGCGAAACTCGTGTTCCAACATCTACAAACGTTAAATTACCATTAATTAATTGTTTTCTTTTGTGTGTAAAACTTGCGTCTATCAATCTATTGTTAGTGTGTTTGCCTTACGGTTATTTTATACTAACGGAAGTGACTATAATTTACTTACTTTGACGTTTACGTAATATGTCTGAACATTGATAATAATATTTGGCATAAAATGCTTGATATAAAAAATCAGACACATATAGGATGAAAATCGAATCTGTGACCTGTAGCAATTAATTAACTTGTAACATTATTATTATTTGACATAAAAATGGGAAAAATATGGTTCTCAAATTTAAATAATTGGTGAATGCGCTCATTACTCTTATTCATTTTGTAAGCACCATAAATAATACAGACTAGTAGACAGGGTTGCTACTTTCTTTTTTAATTAAATTTTCCTGACTTTTCCCGTAAATATACAATTTTCCGTAAATATACTAGATAATTTAATTTGTGAAGAAAAAATAAAAATTTAATAAGGAAATTTGTAAATGTGAAAAAAGATTTGCAATTCAGAAATATTTTATTCTATCCACGAGTATACCAGTCCATGTGTTCTAGTTGTGAATGCGATGCTGGGAGGTTGTTGATTCAACTCCAAACGACGGCAGCTGGTCGATTAAATTAATTTAAAAAAAATTAATTAATGGGGCGGTTAGTTGACTAAACTTTCGGCATGTAGAAAAGAACGAAAAGTAAACGGCTATGCTTGTGAATATTTTCTGCAGTTTCCATCCACAAACTCTAGGTGAATATCGGCATAGTTCCTATCAAAGTCGGCTGCAGTCGCATAACCTACCCATTCCTAGTCTACATACAAATTCCTTGTCCTTTAAAGATCGTTAAAAAAGGACAAGAAAGGCCTACTTGCCAGGCTTTGACCTCTCTTCCGCAACTACTACTACTACATCTACGAGTAGATTAATGCATACGCATAAAATAAAGGTACATTTTTTTAACATTTTTATATAAATAATAAAAATTTTTTAAATCATAACAATTAAAAGAAAAAGGCTCATAAAAATTTACTCATTTTACATGCCGTTGTTTCGCATGGAAAAAATATATTGTATGGAAGACAATCAGTAATAAATCTCTGGCTCTAGGAAATTTCCCTGACATTTCCAGACTTTTCCCTGACACAAAAAATTCGCTGACATTTCTCTGTTATCCAAAAAGGAGCCAAAATGTAATATTGATGTAACTACAACTGTTTTTAATCCATACATCTAAGTCACCTTCTAACAATCATATTATTCGACATCAAAAAAGGGACGATCTCAAATGTAAAAAGTTGGTAGAAACCAATAAAACTTAAAAGCTGGGAACCAATAAAACTTAAAAGAATAGTAAAATATTTTAAGAAATAAAATACAAAAATTCACACGAATATATAACCTCCTCCTTTTTTGAAGTCGCGTTTAAAATAAAACCGACTCCTAAAAATGAACAGAGCTTAAAACAATGACTTTTTAACAACTTTATTTCAAAGCTTCTTTTCTTCTTTGACATCGGGTTGCAAAACTATTTTCTGACACAAAACTGAAATATGTATAGTAGCCAATAATAAAAAACTTCTGAAAAAATAAAAATACCACGTAATTTGATGGAATGTAAAAGAAAGACAATGATTTTGTATCTTTATCACTTACAAAATGGGTAAAAAAATATTATTCGATCGGAAAGTCGTCTCTTTAAAAAAATATTTTAAAGGGAACCAACCTCACTAAATCTTAATATACACTTAATATCAACATACCACACCCAACATACATCCACTTAATTGAAAAAAAAATTATTTTCCTAAGTGATGAAAAAAACCTTCGAGCTGTCTTTCTAAAGAAGATAATTGAAGCATTATATAAACAAGATCTCTTTTTTTCTCCCACACCACTGAAAGTATATTAAGGGTAAGGGTTATCGAAAAGTTTAGTCACGTCATTTAACTTTAGTCTAAAAAATTATATTAAATGGGTACTCCGACGAAATTGGCTGGATCTCACAGATGATAGTTAGCCAAACAAAGATGTTTTTCCACCACTTGAATAATTCCTGAGTATACAGACACCGAAATGTCCATGCGGCAATAGATTGGTGCTAAATGCGTTATAGTAATGATGAAAGAAAAAAAATTCGATTCGCAGGAGCTGCTTCAACTTAGCGAATTTCCTTAGAATACATTAATCACTCTCTAGCGGTCCAATTTTATTAATAAATGACATATGTCGAGGAGAATGGGGGGGGGGGGGGGGTATAAAGAAAGAAAAAAACACAAAATATAAAATATCTCTCTTAATATTAGAACAATCGAAAAATGCGTCAGAAATAAACTTGTAGAAATTCAAATTTGCTATAATTCATCACCTTATCATTTTTGCTCAAACTCTAATGTGTACAGAGATATTAAGGAATTTAACTTTCAATCTTAAACCATCAATATTTCTGTAAATATTAGTGTAAAAGAAAAAATGATAAGAAACAAAATTACAGAAAAACTTAATACCTACAACTTTACTTCCTATAAATTTTTCGATTTTTCAATTATTAAGGGAGATATGTCAAATTTTGTGTTTCCCCCTCCCTCTAAACCCACCTTTCCCCTTGTTCGATTTTACCCATTAACGAACTTGACCTTTTGAATATCAAAAGCGCTTCAAATACCAAATTTCATTCCGATAAAATGAAATCTGTGACCGCTAGAGTGATTACAGACACAAATATATATATATATATATATATATATATATGTCCATAGATATATGTATATATAAATTTTAAAGATGATGATTTTTGACATCTACTTGGTAGGATCGATGAACATTTGAAGAAATTTTTCCGAAATTTTGACTTCGGTACGGGACCAATAGCTCTATTTCCTTTCAGGAAATTCGCTAAAAAAAGCTATGTATACAATTTTAGCGAATTTCCTGAAAGGAAATAGAGCTATTGGTCCCGTACCGAAGTCAAAATTTCTTCAAATGTCCATCGATCCTACCTTGTAGATGTCAAAAATCACCATCTGTAAAATTTATATATATATATCTATGGACATATATATATATATATATATATATACATATATATATATATATATATGTGTCTGTCATCACTCTAGCGGTCACAGTTTTCATTTTATCGGAATGAGATTTGGTATTTGAAACGCTTTTAGTATTCAAAAGGTCAAGTTCGTTAATGGGTAAAATCGGACCAGGGGAAAGGGGGGTTTAAAGGGAGGGTGAAACACAAAATTTGACATATCTCCCTTAATATTCGAAAAATCGAAAATTTTATAAGAAATAAAGTTGTAGGTATTAAGTTTTACTGTAATTTTGTTTCTTATCATTTTTTCTGTAACCCTAATATTTACAAAAATATTGACGGTTTAAGATTGAAAATTAAATTCCTCAATATCTCTGTACGCATTAGAGTTTCAGCAAAAAGATAAGGTGATGAATTGTAGCAAACATGATTTTCTACAACTTTGTTTCTTACGCATTTTTCGATTGTTCTAATATTAAGAGAGATTTTTTATATTTTGTGTTTTCTTCTATCTTTATGCCCCCCTTTCCCCTTGACGTATGTTATTTATTAATAAAATTGGCCATGCAAATACTAAAATCAGATACGACATTTCATTTTGATCAGACTAACATTGTGACCGCTAGAGAGTAACTTATTTATTCCAAGGAAATTCGCTAAGTTGAAGCAGCTCCTGCGTAACGAATTTTTTTTTTTTCATTTGAAACAATTAAGTAAATAAAAATATTTGTTTACCGCTTTTCTCATTATTTAATTGTTTTAATAAAATTTTAATTATCCAAAGGTCCGAGGTTCCGAGGAAAAAATTCAATTAACTGTCAGAATGATGTTTGGTTCAACGTCAAACAGAAGTACATTAAAGAGATTTTTATAATTAAAACAATTATTCCTGTAGCTATTTATTTCTCTATATTTATTCCTTGAAAATTATCCCAAAAAATTTTTTATCTGGAGGAAAAGAGTAATATAATATGTAAGGTAAATTTTTGAATCCCGAATTACGTGATAATAGTTAGCAATACTACAGTTAACTTAGAAACAACGTCGTGCCAAGCCGCAAGTAAAGCTAAGCAGACTCTGCTGTAATTTAATATTCTGTTATGAGTACACTAAGAAATTTTTGCAAAAACAGTTCAATCGCAATACCTAAATTTTTCCTTAACGATAATTCGCTCAATAGTGGAGTCAAAAAAGTTTGTAAATCATTGAATGTTCGGAATCCTCAGAAACAGTTCCAATTTTGATGAAATATTTTTAAAAATATTTCCTATACCCTACTATTGGAAATTAGAAATATTCCAGCGGTCGGAATAAAATTTTTGAATGGTAATTTCTAAAATTGTAAATTTTTCTTATGCATTAAATAATAAATATATTTTATGTATTAACTCTCATTTAAAATTTTTTTTTAATTGCATGGATTTTTAAGGTCACTGGTTACTAATACGGTGTACTCAAAAATGTTTTTTTTATTTTTTAAATTTCAGACGTTTTTGTTTTCGTTTCGTTTTTATAGAAAGCAGACGTGGTATCACACCATGTAAAGGCATGAATAAATAAAAGGTGTTCTTTATTTATGTACTTAAATTTTTCAAATTATATTTTCGTTGAATAAACACTTTGTAGAACATTATTTTTTGAAGACTTCAAGAAATAAATTTCTTTTTCATTTGAAGCTAATGATATTAATAATACCAGAACATCCATATCATCTGCTGCAACAACTTCATGAGGAAAAGATCAATCTAAGGCTAACTGTACAAGTAATCGGTCAGTATCACTTTCTGCAAGGCTGCACTCAAAATTATTATCAATGAGCTTTTGTACAAAATAATAATGAATTTATTTTTACTGTTGCTATTCGCTAAAAACTTCTCTTTAATAGCTTTTAAGGGATTCTCATCATCATCAAAGAGATAATCAATCAAAGTATTACCTATGTATCTCCGATTTTTCTCTGACGCTATAGTTCCATCATTACCATATCCATTAAACATAACTTTGATATTGGAACCATAGATTCTCATGGTTTTTTTTTAACTATTGTTTCTGGCGGGTTCAATTTCGGGAAAGGACTTGTAGTTCTTAAAATTTCGAACAAAATGAATTTTTAAGCGACTTGATATTTGGAAAATTAAATGAGATAGTATTATATTTATTATATTTATTAGATACTATTATATTATACTTGCTTGAAACCTGCGAGTAATTAATTTTGTTTTTGTTGTAACTTCGCCAACTCTTACGCTAGAGAGTCGAACAAAAAAAACATTTGGATGTTCTATTAACGTAGTTCTATTGCCATCCCTCTCCTAGGTATGGTAGATCCTTGTCGTTGGTAAAGAGGCTTTAGTGCATCGACAAAGCGCTATGCTATACCGGCGATAACTATGTTACTGGCTGGAATATCCAAGCCGGACAGGATAGCCTTGAGAAGAACGGCCAAGAAACCATGCAACAAAAACCCAAGCTACGGTGCGAGGCCTTGTGCTTAGAGAACAAGCCGAAAGCTAAGGCAGCAGGGTTAAATGCTGTCATAAACAATCCCCTTGGAGCAGCTGGCGAACTCCACTGTACAAATTCCCAAACCATAAAGGGGCCGATGGGGTCGTAGATGGGATTTACTCGTGGGACCGAAATGGTTAACAGTAAAAACAATAATAACTCTGGATATCAAATCCCCTCAAAACGTGAATCAGCTAATTAATAAATTAATAAACGTGAATCAGCACCGTGCTGCGCAAGCTAACCTCGCCGAGACACAAAAAACAGCAAGTGCATCCAGCCCAGCAGAAAATCTGGACGATAAACTCCAGAATCCTTTCCTGAAGGTAGAAAAAAAATCTCTCGGGTGCAGCCCGGGAAAAAGCAGTAGTAGAGAAAGCCTGGACTGAGGGCAAACCGATTTCTCCGGTAAGGAGGAAAATCCGGACAAAAAACCTTACAGCCCTGATTTCGAAAACAGTGACACCTGTGGGGTATAACCCAGAAACAATCCGAAAAGGTGCAACTCTCGATGCTGCTAGCCCTCACTAGCCAAGAGCTCATTGAGGGCCCATATGACCGGGGCCCAGAGCCATAAACTGGCTAATGAACGGTCCGAATATCATACCATGGGAAGAACCAGAACTTATCTTCGGGGATTCAATAACTCTTATGAACACATCAAAAGTTCTGCTGTATGCTCCCCAGATCTATAAATCCGTTGGACTGGACAAAATAATCAAAACTCTAAGAGCGCAGAATACAAACCTGCGCACTAAGTAGTGGCATCAACAGCACGAAGGGCGATACGAGGGATTAAAGTATACGCCGGGATTGGTAAAGTCAACCTAAGGCCATTAAAAGCATCAGAGAACAAAATGCCAGCTCTTCAGATGCTTCAAATAAACCTCCAGCACAGTAAGGCCGCTGTCTTCTGTCATATATGTACTGGCAAAAGGAATTTCCATATCCCTAGACCAGGAACCTTTGGCTGTGAACCATAAGACTCTTGGACTAGGAAACGCTGGAAGACAAACTATTATTAAAGGGCATCAATGTCTTGCCGCTCTTAGAGTTTTGTCAGAGAGGCCTTACAGTGGTAAAATACAATATGGGGAAAAAAACTGCAGTGGTAATCATCGCTTAGGTCTACCTATCCTATGATGCATCTGCACCACCACCAACAACAAAGATGGAAGACCTGATCCAGTATTGTCAAAAAACCACCAACTGATCATGGGATGCGATGCAAACGCTCATCATACTGCATGGGGGAGTACTAACACAAATGCAAGAGGTGAGTATCTCTTTGATTATATTATAGCTAACAACTTAGATATAGTTAATCAAGGCAACAAGCCGACTTTTATTAACAGAGTTCGGCAGGAAGTCATTGATCTAACACTGAGTACCTCTAGAATCAGTGGAAAAATCAAGAAATGGCTAGTATCCGATGAACCATCAGCATCGGATCACAGACGAATCTATTACAATGTGGAGGTAAGAACGGACCGATGCAATATACATTATAAGGATTCGACAAGAGCCAATAAGGACTTATATAATTCGACACTTAAGTTCAAACTCGCCACAATCCCGAAAAAAGTTAAAACAGTATTGAGCTTACTGCAACTCAGCTTCAGCATGCAACAATTAATTCTTTCCAAGGAAACCACCCGGAGGTCTCAAAAGACATCAGCATGTCATTTTGCTGGTGGAATAAAAACCTAAGGAATCAAAGGTAAAAATTTCGCCAACTATTAACAGAGCAAAAAGGATAGGCCACTAAGACAACTACCATGAAGCCCTTACTGAATACAAAAGGTCTCTGAAAAAAGCCAAAATAAACTCATGGGGGAACCTCTGTCAAGCTGTTGAAAACACATCTGAGGGAGAAACACTCCATTGGGTCACTGCGTAAGCGCGATGGTACTAGCTCCGCAAAGGATACACTCGAGACACTGATCTGGAAAACTTTGCGAAAAATTTACTACATAAATGTATAGAAATACTGAATAAAACGTTTTCTGCTTAAAATTAATTACTCTATCACTGTGTGGGGTAATTTTGAAATGGGGTTGCATCCTCCCTCAGTGTAATTTCGGCTGCCAATATAATTCTGATTGCAAATTATGTATAAAAGCAAACATTTAAAAAAAATCATTAAAAACGGTGCTCTTTCTGAAGATTCCTAAGTCAAAACTCTTATTGACACCACTACAAAATGTATGTGAGTTTTTGATCGCGATAATACATAATATACGTTAACATGTATTGTGATCTATAAATTTAAAAATGAATTTAATATAAAATTTTATAGATATTAGTCAATTCTAGATTCAAAATCATTAAAAAATTTTATTAAAAACAAATGATAATAACTGAGAGATTTTTATAAAAAGAACATTTTTTGTTTTTAAATTTTTTCTCTCTCTTACGGTTTCAAAGATGAAAATTTTCGAATTTTAGAAACGGTTTGTATTGTCCATTCACGAAGTTGATCACAGATTAGATACGAATCTAAATTAAGTCTATCCTTCGAAGGTATTCTCAGAGTACTATGGTCTTGATGAGCCTTAGGATATGTCTAGGTGACATCTCATTGATTTCATCTGGCTGAAGATCTGTCCATCCCAAATGATAGTGTCTTTTCAGAGAGAGTCCTTCGCATCCATACAGAATGTAAATTCCGGTTTCCTCTTCTACATGATAAAATCTGCATAGAAATAACTCCCAGTGAGATTGATTTTGTGCACATGTTTATTGAGTATTCCATGAGAAGCTTTTTATAAGAACCTTTGCATGATCATGGCCATGAGTCCTATATGTTTGTATTGTAATGCAATGTTCATTACACAACTCTTTTTCTTTTTTAATATTAAAATTATATTTAAAACCTTATAATAAAAAATAAATAAATAATTATTATTATTTTCATTTTATATGTCAAGCAACACTAACATAAAAATTTAATATGAAATAAAAATGTGTATTTAACATGAAACAAATTGAATCGAAATTGAGTTCACACCAAAACTAAACTTACAGAAAAATTGTATATACAATAACTTTATTATAATGTAAGAATAGTCATTCAGTATTTAATAATACTTCCTAGAAAATTTCGAAAAGTCTGATGTTGTTTTTGCATATTTAAATTGTAAATGATAGTCAGAATTCATTATTACACCAAGAAATTAAGAAGATCATTACACTTTTAAAATTATATTGCAATTTCTCGATTCCTGCTATTAAATCTTAGCCTAGACCCATAAACATTAACTTAAATAGTCAGGATGTAGAGGACTCATACAAGTACACACAATCATTGTTTTTCCTGCCCCAGAAGAACCATCGTTTTATAAATTAGAAAAGTTCGTTTTCCTGTAATGCCGTAAACCCTAATGCTTAGAGGACGATTACTTTGTACAAATGAATTATTACTTTAAAATGGCAATGCCCTTTTGCAATTTAACTTCGAGTAGCTAATTTGGGAAAAATATTACAAAATATTTTACTGATTCTATGAAATGTTTGACAATTTCCTATAGATTAGGTGTTATATAATGCTGTTGAATAAGCAGAACGAAGGTGGTTTTGTTTTCGAACGCTGTCCTCTGTTGCTTTCTATAGTTAGGAATTTTTGAAGAACGTTATGAGTATCGATAGAATACATACTAGATTAAACAATTTAAAACGAGTATGAAAATTAGTTAACTAAAGATAAAATTTCTCTTAGTTTATGAAAGCGTTTTATTATTTGAAATTTTAATCAGACAAAACAAATACTATCAACATTTCGATATGAAGGACACATTTGTTAATATTTGGCACAAACTTACTTCAGGGATGTGTTTTGATTAGTTATGCGAAAAATATCAAATAAACCAAGTAAGATTTTTTTTTGTCTTGCGCTTATTATTCTAAAACAGTTAACTTCTAAAGCATTTATAGAAAATTGGAGAACAATAAATATCTTACAAGAATGTTCAATTTCAATTTTTATATATATGTCATAGTTGATATATACGTTGTTATGAATTATTAATATTACAGAATTAAAACCGAACTATACATACATGCTATGAGCATGCATATTTGTTAATATTAAAGTAATTGTTATACAATATTTCTCGCTTTTAAAACTGTTTGAAATAGTATTTCAACATTAGCAAAGTAGTGGCTTAGCCAATAAACTTGACAAGTAAGTTTGTGTTTGTTGACTACTAATAATATTTATGTATATATGATATAAATAAATAAATAAATAAATATATATATATATATATATATATATATATATATATATATATATATATATATATATATATATATATATATATATACATCATATATGGCATAAACGGTTTAGATTCAAATATCAAAACAAAGATAATAATCAAATTGCTCATATTTAATTAGGTATTGGAACATACGAACAATTGAATAATATACTCATTTTATAGAAAATTTAATTCCTTACAATTTTGAATACTTTCTTATTAAATGAAAGAATCGAAGAGAGAAAATCAAAAAGGAAGATAGAAGACCAAGGTTTCTAAGAAGCGCGTATAAACTACCGCGAGTATTTGTATCGAAAACTTAATACTCAAACAAAAAAAACAATAACTATATACGGAACATTCCCCAATGTCCCTCCGTTTACTCCACTTCCTAGATCACAGTATTTTTAGTATATTTAATTCTTGTCTAACAAAACACCAATTTCTGTATTCAACCCTAAATAGATCAGAAGCATTTCATATTTAACAATTTTCTTGCATCATTCAGACAGCATATACAAATTCAAATTCAGAGATACTCGAATTCACAGCAGAGAGACGAGAGTATGAAAAATGAAATAATATTATAATAATAAATATATACAGATATATACAATATTTTGATGTAAATATTATCTTTTCTATTTAAACTTTTATTTGCTGAGGAACACTGTTGCCAATTTTTGGTAAATGAAATTGAGAATAGATGTTTGTAGAACTGACTGTATTGTGTATATGTATTTATTTATTTATTTTTGTGTATTTGTGTAGCGCCTTACACATATACCCACATACATCAATAAAATAATGCAAACAGTATTATAATATAGCCACCATGCAAAATTGTTGATATTATACACGCAGTTAACAATAGCAGGGGTGTACTAACACATACTGATTTTGAATTACTAAACATATAAAGTAATTAATGTATAAATAGATACTCCCCTGGTGAGATGATTCTCGTTGAAAAAGAAAGGGTAGTTAGTAGTCTACAATGTTTCAAATTCAGCCTGAAATTTATACGAACTATACCAATTCAGATCTAGACACTTCAATATGAGCTTTGATTTGATCTAGATCATTTTAATTGTTAACATATGAAAATTATCAAAAATAGTTTTTAAATTGGTTTTTGTATACTAGCGTCTATTTATTTCCATTGTTAGTACGGTTGCCTTTCGGTCATATTATACCATCGGAAGCACCCAGCGTTTACTTACTTTGACATTTAAGTAATATGTCTGAATATTGATACCATTTTTTGACATCCAATGCTTGATATGAAAAATCATAGACATCTAGGGGTAGGGAAAAATAGTTTTATCCATAATTATCTTGATTGATAAAAAGCAATTGTTAAGACAAATTAGAATATGATTTTCTTAGTATATACCTCTGTAATAGTTTAACACGTTTTTAATCTTAAACATTATCATTCAACCTATTCAGTATTGTGACGTAAAGATAAGTTTGTTAACAGCTCAGGAGAAACAATTTAATTTAATAATTTTCTACAAGTTTACTTCCTATTTATTTCTCGATTTTTCCAATATTAAGGGAGATATGCCAAATGTTACCCCTTTCACTAAAACCCTCTTTCCACATACCTGATATAATTTTAACGATGATCATTTTTAACATATATTAGGAAAGGATCGATGAACATTTGAAGAAATTTTTATGAAATTCTATCATCGGTACAAAAGATCCATTTCCTTAGGAGAAAATTCATTAATTTCTACGGTTTCAATCAGGTAACGGAAACCACGGGTAAGTATACTTTTAGAAGTAATTAATAGCTCTCACGAGTAGGCGTTGATAAGAAATAAAAACCACAAATTTTTTTACAACTTAACTGAATTGTTTACTACAACAGTCACATTTAATAATTTAGAATTTAAAAATTTTATTTATATTTTAAAAATGTTGGATAAATAAAAATAAGTATATGAGTCAATAAGTATATGAGAATGAGTTAAATTACATTTAAAGAAGTGCGTTGGTGTAGACTAGACGACAAACACATGTTTAGAATCGAGATGAGAAACGCAAAAATATAAAAATTAAATTTTATTATTTATTTGTAGGTGAAAAAGTTGCTAACAATAAAAAAACAAGATCAATAATTTCAACCGTTATAAAATCCGGACTAAACTTTTGTATTTAGCATATTCATCGGGAGAACAATGCTTGTTCTCCATATTGTGATGTAAATTCTACATTAAAAATTTTCTCGGCTAGAGCCAAACGGATTTTGTTAAGACGGATGTGACGAGGCGAGTCAAGAACAAAATCACAATATGCGATACGAATAGCCTTTTTCGTTTTGTTTCGTATTGTGGCCACAATATGAACATATATAAAATAATTTTATAAATTTAAAAATCCATAAATAATAATAATAAAAAAGTAGTTTTTAAAATATGGAATTTTTCGAATCATACGGTAGGTACACACTGACAAGTAATAGAAATGAAGTGAAGAACATTCAGCATATTTCGTTCACTATTAAAACTCCAGCCTAACAACTGACTAACAACTCTGTGAATATAAAAATAGATTGAACGCAATGTTGACGGTCGACGGCCGCGAGAGACATGACCATTTTAAATTTTACTCAACACAAAATTAACAAAATGAATATACAAATGAATTCTTTTTGTTTTGTGTTTTTTTTAATTCGAATATATTTCATTAATTTGTATATGTAATACCAGTGCAGCGTATGCTGTGTACGTACTAGTATATACAGTATATATATATATATATATATATATATATATATATATATATATATATATATATATATATATATATATATTTATATATATAAATATATATATATATGTATATATATATATATATATATATATATACAGGTGTTCTGAAATTCATTCAAAAAAACTTTACCACGGTGTAGAGCTGTAAAAAACAAACAAAAAAGTTGAATACAATTTTTCGATTTGACTTTTATTTTTCAATATATCAATTAAATAAAATCAATTAAATATTGAAAATTTCAACCAATCACAAGGCGCATAATAGTGCTGATCATAGCTAATCATAGCGCTCTTACCGTCTACGAGCCTTTAAAAGGTAAAGCACCACCATTATACTGCTGAGGCTACGCCTCCTTACACTATACGCTCTGTGTGATTGGTTGAATTTATCAATGTTTAATTGATTGTATTTAATTGATATCTTAAAAAAAAAGCGTCAAATCCAAAAATTTTATTAAACTTTTATTTTTTTTGCAGCTCTACACCATGGTATGGTTTTCAGAACACCTGTGTATACATACATATATATATATATATATATATATATATATATATATATATATATATATATATATATATATATATATATATATATATATGATAATGAATCACTTAACTTCATTAAAAGCTTACATTGTACTAGAAGGTATAACATGATGCTATTTAAATTAAATACCTACATAAACATTTAAAACAAGAATAAAATTTAAATACATATTATTAACACAATATTAAATGACTGTTTAAAATTTTCATTAAAAAGATATATTCATTGCGAAAGTTAAAAATATACTTCTTACACACATATGAATATGATACAAATAAAAACATGAAACATCCATTCGTATAAAATTCCACGAATTCAATGTTATTTACAAAAAAACTGTGCGGTGGTGTAAATTTTTTTGGAAAATTATTTATGCATACATTATAATTATTTACGGAAGTTTTTTTTGAAGGAAGAATTTTGAGGGTTTTTTTCGTGGGGAAAATTTTTTGGGGGAAATGGGTACAGGATGAGAGGTTTGGGTGGACTGCGCATAGATAGGTCTCACATTACGGTAACGATGAAAAAAATTACGAATCAACCGATTAATTTGCAGTTATTCTGCGTTGAATGCGAAAAACCGCATCTTTCTAGCGCATGTAAGTGGTATGTGGGTGATTTTTGGAGCGTTTTTTCCATTTTCAAGAGAGTGGCGATGAAAAAATTAAAATTTATCGAATAACCTCATTAGTTGGAAGAAATTCTCTATCAAATGTAAAAAATCCCATCTCTATCATGAATAGAAGTTAAAAGGAAAGCTAAGGGGGTTGTTTTCGATTTTTAGCTTTTCGAATTACACATCTTTCTAGCATGTATAGAAGAAAAAGAGCAGTTTTTTTTTCTTCTCATTTGCGAAGGGTTGCGATGGAAAATTTACGTTTTTGAAATAATCCTGTTATTTTACACCTGTTCCACGTCGAATGGAAAAAATCTGATCTTTCGAACATGATAAGAAGTGTAAACGGCAGTTTTAGAGATGTTTTTCCCTTTTCGGAAGATTGCGATGTAGGTAATGAAATTTTTTTAAATTTTCTGTTAATTTGACTTTATTTCGGGTTGATTGGTGAAGATCCTATCATTCTAGCATGTATAGATCGTAATTTTGGGGAATGTTTTTCCGATTTTCCGGAGGGTTGCAATGAAAAATTGAAGTTTTCGAATATTGTTCTTTATTTGTAGCTATTTAGCGTCGAATGAAAAACACCGCATCTTTCTAGCATGTATAGAAGAAAAGGGGTTGTTTTAGGGGTGTTTTCCCAATTGTGAAGCGTTGTGATGAAAAATTCTGTTATTTTGAACTTGTTCCACGTTGAATAAAAAACGATCTATCTAACATGAATAGAATTTAAAAGGGCAGTTTTAGGCGTGTTATTCCCATTTTCGGGGGGATTGCGATGTAAGTAATGAAATTTTTCAAAGTTTTCTGTTAATGTGACTTTATTTCGGGTCGATTGGTGAAAATCCCATGTTTTTGGCATGGGAGAGGGGTGTTTTTTCGTTTTTCCAGGGTGTTGCAATGAAAAATTTTAAGTTTTTCGAATTAACTTCCTAATTTGTAGTCATTAAGCGCCGATTGCAAAAAACTGCATCTATCTAGTATGTACAGAAGAAAAAAGTTAGTTTTAGGGGTGTTTTCCCTAATTGCAAAGGCTTGTGATGGAAAAATTTACTTTTTTCAAATAATTCTGTTATTTTGAACTTGTTCCACGTCGAATTGAAAAACCCGCTCTTTCTAACATGAATAGAAGTGAAAAGGGCAGTTTTAGAGGTGTTATTTCCAATTTTTAGGGGGTTGCGATGTAGGTAATGAAAGTTTTTTGTTAATTTGACTTTATTTCGGGTCGATTGGTGAACATCCTATCTTTCTAGCATGTATAGAACCGAAAATCGTAATTTTGGGGGATATTTTTACGATTATTTCCATTGGTTTGATGCAATTTCACGTCCAATGCAAAAAACCGCATCTTTCTAGCATGTCTAAAAGTGGGTTAGTTTTTGTATAGATCAGTGAGTGCGTCAGTCAGTCAGTTAGTCAGCTTCACTTCTAGCTTTATAGTATATTAGATTAAAATTCATCAAAAGTTAGAATACTTGTTCTAATAATAAATTAATAATATGAATTGATATTTTTCGTTCAAATAAATGTATGTTAGATCGACAATTAATTAAATAGTGATAGAATTTGATTTTCAGTTATACAAATTGAATAATATTAATTTTGTAATCAATTAATCAAGTCGAGTATTTCAATTTTTAAGTCAATTATTTGGAAAATTTCACATTTTAATGCGAATAACTCACGCGTCTTAAAAAATTAAAATAAATTCACAACATATCCTTATAAAAAATGAAATGATCTATAAAAAACGCCTGATAACATTTTTTGATAAAACTGATAGTTTCGTCGGAAAATTACAAAAATGTTAGAAATTATCATGCATTGAACTTTAACCCCAAATATTTTTTGACGGAGTAGGTTTATCGAAAAACTACAAAAGACCTTTTTTGTAGAGCGATCAATTTCCTACAAGAATATGCTACGGTCTAAATGTGATAATCCGTTGAGTTTTCTCCATGTTAATCAAATGGAAAATTGAATTTTGCGATGCGGCACCTCACAGTATCTCTGTTTCGTCATTTCCAACAATATATATATATATATATATATATATATATATATACATATATATATATATCCCCGTTGTTTTCTGGCCTAAAATCTCAAAAGACCTACAAATTCGAAACTAAAAATTTATTGGGTATGTGTCAAAGGCATTTTTCAAAATGCTATAGTTGATTTGTACAAAGTTAACGCCGTATTTACACCAAAACTAGGGGATGATTGAACAAAAATTTCAAACCAAGTTGTTTCTTTTTATAAGATAAACATTTTTTCTCATTAAAGATTTTCCCGTTTAAAACATCTTGCACCCTTTAAAAGATAATTTATACAACGCGGATGGACAAGAATGCATGGAACAAAAATATAACTATGTATTATGTTGGAATATTAGAGTCAAATTAGCTTCAAAAAGCCGGTTTCTGGCAGTTTGCTCGGAACCGCAATTATTTGTTAAACGATTCATCTTGACGTCCTGAATATGACCCGTAATTTTTACGGTACGACTCGTGACGGAACAGGGTCAAAATTGAATTTGTTTTTAACAAAAAAGCGTTTTTTCTTAATATCTTTTTAAAACTAAAAATTGAAAAAATGACAGAGAATATTATTCATATCTATATAAAAATAGAAAACAAATGAGCCCATAAGCATTAAAGTTGGTTTATTAGAATTTAAAATAAAAAATCTAAAAATTACTTCATTTTTTTTTAACAATGACAAAATATGCTTTTTATGTGTTAAAAATAATGTGCTCAATTGTAGCCTTTAAAAAAATTAGGTTCCCTACAATTAATAAAGACCATGTCACCGATTTTTATAAAAAAAAAGGGATTTCATTTTAGATGAATAAATCTTTTTTTAAATGAAAGGTCTCAAAAATATCTATAAAATGATAAAGAATTATCATTATTTTTCAATTTGTGTATAACGCGCTATAAACAAATTTACAAAACAAAACAGTTAAGAAATTATTTAAATAAACTTTATTTTCTTTTAAATTTTTATAGATCTTTAATTTTTTTTTAAATATAACGATACGTTAACTTTTAATTAAGAGATTTATCGTATGTTTTACCTTTTGTTAATTTACTTATAAACAAATTAATATTTTTAACTTTTATAAGCCTTAATCGAATGCTTAAACACTTACCTATATAACTATAAACTCAATAAAATTTTCGGATAGGGTTTATTTCATAAAGAAAAGCAGTATAAATTTATGGTTATTTTTTTAGAAAATAATAATTTTATAATCTAAATACAGCCTCATCGATTTCGTCAAATAAAGACATCATGATTGTTTAACCAAAGTCTATATATCGTCATTTCAAATGGGCATATTCTTCATGATTTTAACAAAAGGTAAAACATACGATAACTCTCTTAAAAGTTAGCGTATCGTTATATTTTTTTTTTAATAAAAGATCTATGAAAAATCTATAAGTTAAAAGAAAATAAAGTTTATTTAAATAATTTCTTTACTGTTTTTTTTAAATTTGTTTATAGCGCGTTATAAACAAATTGAAAAATAATGGGTAAAATACAGTTAAAAAAATTATTTTCTTTTTCATTTTATATTAAAAAATTGCGGTTCCAAGCAACCTGCCTGAAAAATCCTAATTCGACTTTACTATAAACATAATATTATATTATGTTTCCTACTTTCAACTAAGTAACTTTGGTTTGAAACGTATTTTCTAAAATGCATTTTTTTTAAATATTTAAACAAAACTTGTGGAAACTTTTAAAATGAACACACTGTATAAAATTAGAACATAAGACATATATTACTATCGAATGGATGGTGAACAATTTATGACTTAATTTATAAATATATTCCATCGGTAAGCGCAGAGTTACTTATATATGAGGCGGTATATCACTTGAAATATATTTATTTGCATGATACATAAATTTATTTATTGCTCTAACATTTATTTTTTACAGTAAAACTGATATATACTTCATAAAAGAGTGACCTATTATCGTGACAGTTAATGCAAAATGTATAAAATACAGTATATTAAATTTACATATTACAGTTATGCCAATTAGAAATATCTAACATAACATGTATAGTGTTCGAACATTTACGGTACGATATACAAATTGTTGTGTACATGTACCAAAAACTGCGTCCTTTCTTTTCCAAATTTAGTTGTTCAGTTATTATTTAGATATTTGTTATAGAAAAGTTTACCTGTTTTATAAAAACGTAGGGTTCATGTATGTAGTTAAACAATTCTTTAATTGCGAATGTCTCGTCACATCGGTAAAAATTTAATTTTTGTTAAAATTACAATGAGGCTAATGTCCTACTTAGTTTCATCAATTTATCGAGAAAAATGAGTTTACGCGTGAACTACCAAATTTTAACTAACAGGTACAAATTTTAACTACAGGTACAAGGCGCGGATCCTAATAAAACCCAGTCATACAAAATCGCAGTATGTATTTTCAATAGATCTAATAAGGCTCAGAATATTTTCGGCGGAATTGTTGTGCGAAGTACATAAAGATTAGAGAAGAAAATATTTATTTTAATGATCCCTTAATGAATTACTTATATTGATAAATTTGATTTGACAAAGTTTTTAACGGGCATTATTAAGAAACTCGGTTCCTAAATGGCCCACAATCAAGGTTTTTAAAATCACCATTTTTTGCTTGTATACATTATAAATTTCTCAAAAATCGGATGCATAAGTAATTAATATTTTTGTTGACTACGCAATTTCACGTTTTTATGCAAAAAGTGAGCCTTATTAGGCACGAGTATCTTAGTTGGAACCTGTTGAAAAAGAAAACAATATATGGTGTATTATAGTATGTAGATGATGTGTTTGTGGATTGATAATTGTGCGTCTCTGCACAAAATACAACAAAAACGGAAATAAATTTACATGAGTTTTATACTAGCGGGGGATATAAATATAGTAGTTTTTCCCGGAAATCGCGATAAACTATTTTTCACCCTTAAAAGTTGACCTCCTTACCCTTTCCGATCTCAAATCACCCGTACATTATTTCTTCTATTTTTTTTCTTCCTTTTGCGATGGGAGTCATCCTGTTCTAAATATTTTTCACTTTTTACCATTTTCAAAGGCTTCGGCCCTGGCGTAATAGTTAACTCTAAATCATATATATTAGGGTGTTTCAAAAAAAAATTTTTTTTAATTTTCTTCCAAACAGGTCTAAAAGTTTCATTTAGATAACCAAAGACGCCAGTTAAAATTTAAGTTTTTAATATTGACATTAAGGGGTGGCGCATCGCACCTTTCGATTTCCCATAAGAATAACATAGGAAAGTTTCTTTTTGCTGCTTCTGATTTTTATAACTAGCTAACAAAGCTTCGTACCAAAAATCTCAATACATATTTTTGTAGGAAATTGAACGCTCTACAAAAAAGGTCTCTTGTCAAAATTTTGTAAAACTAACTGTAACAAAGTTACAACCTGTCAAAAGTTGAATTACCTATAATTTGACCTTTTTTTGAATATTACAGCGCATGTAGGTCTTATAAATAAAGTGGACATGATTTTTTTTTTGTAAAGTATGCATTTAACTATAACTAGATGATAACTAATAATTACAACAATGAAACAATTTTTCAATAGAAATTTGGTCGGAAAATGTTTATATCGTTTTATTTATTTATTTTTATGGTAATTTTTTTTTAAACTGATAACTAACGGAAGACATAATAAAGAGACAAGTGATTTTCTTTTATAAATCTATTAATTTTATTTATTTGAATTGCTATATGCCCTCAAATATTTATGCAAATTTACATTAATTTGTTATATGAGATTTTTTACAACAATTTGGATAACATCGCTGATGCTTGCGGACTACTTATAGTAGGTATTGTAGCTGTTCTTCATCCTTAGTCAGGCAGCTTGAATATTATCCGATTAATGCAATACCTCGTTCCGCTACATCGTTAGCGACGCTTAATTTGTTTTTTAAATTTGACATTTTCTTTATAGCTATCATCCCTGGATCATATTTAGATATCTTTTTCCAAAAAATCGTATGGTAAATCGAATTTTTTAAACGGTAAATTGGATATGGTAAATTGAATCTTTTTCTAATAATGAGTCCAATTTGTTATCGGTTATATTGTACCGCAAATTAGTTTCCGTAAATCCTTCTCGATTGGTAATTGCGACTACTATTTTCTTTTAATATTCATGGGAACATCGTCGTCAAATAATGAGATCGTAGCTAATTCTTCATTGAGGTACCACAAATGCTCCATCATTTTTTTACAAGCTTGGCGTGAGACCGTTGGATTAACTTTTTTATACAGAATGAATTTAGAATAGACGCTAGTTTACAAAAAACAATTTGAAAAATATGTTAATAGTAAATAAACAAAATTAATAATACAATGGCATCAGAAATGATAGTGAAAGATCATATGCATAGTACTACCATAACATCTAAGGTAGCTCAATTGGTAGAGCATTGGTTTAGAATGCCAGAGGTCGTGGGTTCGATCCCCATCCATAGATGTGTATAATTTTTGATATCAAGCATTTGATGTAAAAAAAAAAAAAATACTACAATTTTCTTTTAATATTCATGGGAATATGATCGACTATTCCAATGATCGACTATTCTAAGCATATTTTCGTAAACAGAATAGATTCGGCACCAATCGACTGTAAAGTTCTTATAAAAGTTCACCAAAGTTCACCAAGGTAATATTAAATGCTGTTATGTATTCTACGCTTTGCAGTTTCACTGTAATATTATTCGGTATTAAAATGATTATGCGTAATGTTACAAATAATAATTAACAGAAAATAAAATATTAGTGTTTATACGTATATACATTTATTTGATAGAGATGATATTAATTCAAAACGCAATTATTTTAGATAATTAAAAAATTTGAGTTAATGAATTTAATAGTTATTTTCCTGTACTAATTAATAATAATATGGACCCTTGTTCAAATATAGAATGTGTACTTTCTAACAATAATGAGCTATTGTTTTATTGTTTAATATGAAAATGTTCGTTCGTATATGATGGGAAAATATACATGATTTAGGCCAATGGCCTAAATCTTAAATCAAAATAAAATAAAATACCTATAAAATACCTAGGTTAGCTACATTCAATGTGTATATCAGAATATTGTACGATATAAGTAATTCAGATGTTATTTCAGCAAATTATTAATTTACTAGCCATTTGCCCGATGGGATTTCCCATTGACAACATCTCAAGAACCATTCGACTTTTTCATCATTTGTTCCCTATTTTACCCCCGTAAGGGGTGAATTTACTGAAACGCTGGTACAACTTAATTTTATTTATAAACATAAGCCTAAACACTAAACTAAATATTTCTAACTTCAAAAATAAAGAACTCCTACACAAACTTTCGTCCGTTATTTTATCCGCTTAGGGGATAAATTTCCAAAAACGCTACTACAACTGACTTTTACTATGAACAGAAGCCCGAACACCAAATGCCATACTTCTAACATCAAAAATCAAGAACTTCCATACCAACGGTCATCCCCTATTTCACTCCTTTAGAGGGTGGTTTTTCCTGTTTAGGCTGAGCATTATCTGTCAGTCAGTCAGTAGGATTTTATTAGGTTGATAACTGGTGGAGAATGTGAGGAAAAACTTAATTAATAAAATAAAAACCGAAATAATATTCGATAATAATTTCGTTTGACTTTATCTTGCAAAAGAAGCTTCTGAACGAATGGCCGTTCTAGAAATGTGGATCTTAGCTTTGATGGTTATTCTGTTTGTCTGATTTCTTCAAAAACGACATGCTTTTAAAAATTTGCCGACACCTACACTTTGTAATGTATACAAACACCAAAAGAACTTTGACGAGAGAAATAATAAAAACTAAACTGGATAAAACCTATAAATCTTTGTTCCCGTTTGACGATTTTTAGTAAAAAATTTCCATTCGGTTAACGAAAATCTATTTTTAGTATTTTTATAAACAACAATTTCGTAACTTGACATTTATGTTTACTTCTTATATCTCTTTGGGTATAAAATTTAACAGTTTTGGTATAGCAAAATTTGTATTTACATTTTAAATAGTGAATAAGGGGCCACTTTTATTCGAAGTTCGATAATTATGATTGACCTGATAGTTTTCAAGATTTTTTGCACATTTTTATTAAAAGATTTTTATTCATAAGATTTTATTTATCTCTTTACTAGGCAAAAAGTCATGCAGTCATAAGTTGCGTTATTTTATTATACTTGACTCGAATGGAATTGATTGGATTCCAAAAATTGGTTCTTGGTTCCACCAGATTCTTACAGATTTGTAATTTGAAAGGTTGACGTTTGTATAGGATGGCTCAGGTGAGTACATTTTCTCTACATAAAGGAGACGCTACTCTATCAAATAACAATTTAAAATCGTTATGCAAATTTTATTTACGTTAAACAGCTATAAAAGCCACTCAAATAAGACAAAAATCTGTAACTAAGTTTGTCAATTTCTTCATAATATGATGTAAAAAGAACGATATTTTTTGGGATGGAGGGTTAATTGACTAAACTGTCGAGGAATGGACAAGAACGAAAGTTACCGGCTACGCTAGTGAAGGTTTGCTGCATTTCTCGAATTTCAGATGAATATCGACATAGTTCCAATGCCAATACCTATCAAATTCCTAGTCTGCAATCGATTTCTTATCCTTTAGAGGTCGGTAAAAAAGGCCTAGAAAGCTTTACTTCCTAATCTTTGACCTCTCCTACGCTACAACTAATACTTTCCCAAGAGTGTCTCCAAACCTGTAAGTCCCTAAAAGAACCGCTGACCAAGAATCGGAATTCTCGGTTCAATATTAACAACTCAACTATGTCTCCTACTATGTATTTTGAAAAACGAAACTGTATTTATTTTATAAGTTTTTTCTCTGTCCATTAGCCAATATGATCTGTATCTTTGCAATATTCTCTGATCACATAGTATACTAGAATATGCACATATTTAGAAGAAATATGACGCATGTGACCAGATATATGATTACTGAACCCCAACAATTACTCAAATATATTTGAATGAAATACAAATAGACTATCGAAAATAACAAAAAAGAAAATAATTAAAAACAAATTAATAATTGTTTTTGTGAATTTTATTATGTCTGAATATTAATCCGCTAAGCCAAATCTATACGCTTGTTAAGACTTATATTTGAAACAACGAGATGTCCACATTTATATTAATCAATTTATATTACAAAGTAAAAATGTAAAAAGGATATTTTTTAATTTTTCATGACCTAGTTAGAAATTCTACCAAAAAAGATGATGCAAATTTGACTAGAATATGCACATATTTTCTCATATATATATATATATATATATATATATATATATATATATATATATATATATATATATATATATATATATATATTTATATCTATATATATATATATATATATATAGAGAGAGAGAGAGATGATGCAAAATGTAAAAGACCATATGTATTTGAACTGACTACTGAACCCCAAAAAGTACTCAAATATATTTTAAAATGCAAATGGTGTATCGAAAATATCAAAAAAAACAAAACCAACAAAAACAACAACAACAAACTCAAAATGAAATCGTAACAATATTATAGATATTTGATTTAAGTTTAGCTTTGTTCAACATCAAAGTAAGCAGAAACACAGAACAGAATACTTGTTATACCTAACAGCAATATATATATATATATATATATATATATATATATATATATATATATATATATATATATATATATATATATGTATATATACATATATATATATATATATATATATATATATATATATATATATATATATATCTACCTATATACGAGTGAGTATATACTATCATCAAATTTTGAATACGTTTCTCTTTTTGCATACGATAATGATACCTTTACATGTAAATAACCTGCAATACCTTGTTTCAGTGAAATGTTCTATGTACAAAGTGTGTCAGATGTACTTCATACGAGTACACTCCCTTGTACTGCATACCTATGTCACATACATGTGACTTTTGATTACATTCATTCCCAAGGGTGTTCAAAATCTCATATATAAATTTGTGTATGATACGTTGGGAAAAATTAAATTAAAAACTATTCGTTCTAGGATAATTTGATTTTAATTTTATAAAACCTAGTGAGAACCATCATATAACCTCTATGCACAGTTTGCATTGTTTCAAATTTAGATTTTTTACCACTTAAATGCCCATTCTTAGAAATTCAAAATTCAAAATCTATACACTATTTTCATATTGGTTGTTTTTGTTCCAAGGTACAGATATATAGAAAATGTGGCCTTAAATACCAGAAAATTTTTCTCTCAATGATCTCCTCTAAATAACATTTAAATGTACCGAATTGTTTATGTATTTATCCCGCAAATAAGAAGACGTATCTGCGGGACAATATTGACAAGTCTGTATCATTTTTATTGCTCACTGATACTCTTTGGTCTTTTCATCAGCAATTGTTTTCTGTTCTTCAGATTCACGTTTTTTACAATTTGAAATAAAGATAGTCCACAATTGCAATGCAGCGAATTTGTTACAAGTTTGTTCTTTTCACTTTTCGATCAACTTTCAAGTTAAAACGTGAATAATTTAATTTAAGATAACTTCCTAAGTTCAATCTTTAATAGTATCGGATCACGTGAGTATCAAATTTGAAAAATGGAATTTATGAAAAATTTTTATATTTGTTAATAGAAAACGAAAAAACTAAAAGTATACAAATCAGAACTGCCTAGAATTTATTTTAAAGTGGGTGTATGTTATTTGATACAGTATTGAGATAACCACACCATATTCTGACCCACAAAACTTATCTTGAAGTTGTAGATATTTTTCGTAAAATAAGACAAAAATCATAAATCACAAAATTTCAAAAAAATGCGTTACGCAGGAGCTGCGTCAACTTAGCGAATTTCCTCAATAGAAGAATATATAAATCACTCTCTAGCGGTCATAGTTTTAGTGTGTTCAAAATGAAATATAATATCTAATATAATATCTTTAATATTTGAATACTAAATATAATATCTTTAGTATTTGCAAAAATTAAATTTATTAATAGCCAAAATAGAACGATGTATAACGATTATAGTTTATAGTTACTATGGATACGACAATCAAAATTGACATTTCAAAATTAAAACAAAATTTTAATAAAATTATTTTATAGTTTTTAGAATTAGAGTTTCTGTGGAGATGACAAAATCAACACAAATTTTAACCAACTCCAAAAAAAGAAGGAGGAGATTCTATGTTCAACTGTAAAGTAATGTTACAACTAACTGACTTAAATATTTAAATACCAAGTATTTACTGAGTTGTATATCAATGATTAAATTGTTAATAATTTTGCGTACTCGAAATGTTAACATTCCGAGGAACATATAATCACAACTTATGAGAAAACTTTTCAGTTTATGAAAATCTTTTTCAAACAAAACTTGTTTATTTTAAAAAGAAGATTTTTTGTTAACAAATTTTTTTTCTATCTCTTACGGTTTCAAAGATGTATATATACTCATCCACCCCCACCCTCCGAGCGAAGGGAAACACGTTCCAAAGGTTTCAAAGATAAGCATTTTTGCCCAAATATAGTCCGATTTTGCCCATTAACGAACTTGACTTTAGTTTTTTGCTCTAGAACACATTTCAGCTCGTTATCTCTTTTCGTTCTTCAGTTATCGTGCCCACAGACAGACAGACGAACAAGTGGAAATGGCCAATTTCTATGAACACATATACCAAACATTCATGCCTACGATCAATATTTTTAAGCGTTACAGTCATGATCAAACTTAATATACCATGTATATTTACATGTACTAAATTATACGTAATAGGTTTGGGCAAAAATAGTCTTTTGGATTAAATCTGCAATTTGTCATTTTTTGCTTTTTAATATAGTGACTTTTTGTGTTTTTTGAAGTTTTTTACAATAAAATATAATTCATGTATTCGTGTCAAACAAACACAAAATATAAAATATCTCTCTTAATATTAGAATAATCTAGAAAATTTTCAAGTTTGCTACAAATCGTTGCCTGATCAGTTTTCTCAAACTCTAATGTGAACAGTGATATTTAGAATCTTAACTTTCAGTCTTTAATTGTAAATATTTCTGTAAAAATTAGTGTAACAGAAAAATGATACGAAACAAAATTACAGTAAAACTTAGTACCTACAATTTAACTCCTAATAAATTTTTCAATTTTACAAATATTAAGGGAGATATATCAAATTTTGTGTTTCTCCCTCCCTCTGAACCCTCGTTCCCCTTGCCCGATTTTACCCATTAACGAACTTGACCTTTAGAATACCAAAAGCGCCTCAAAAACCAAATTTCATTCCAATCGATCAAACTGTGTTCCAATCAATAAAACTGTGGCCGCTAGAGAGTCCACAGGCACATAAAAAAAGTACATATATATATATATATATATATATATATACAAATTTTAGCGATAGTGATTTTTAACATCTAATAGGTAGGACCGATGGACATTTGAAGAAATTTTTACGAAATTCCAACATTGGTGCAAAAACAATAGCTCAGGAAATTCGCCAAAAAATAAAATCAACTTTTGTGGCCAAGTGTACAATATAGAAAAATTTGAATTTCTAGGGATACCTAAAAATAATATGTTTGTTCCAGCTTTCTTTATCCTTTTTACATGTAGTGTAGAATTTTAAACGAGTTTTAAGTATTAAGCATGGTCCAAACCACTTTTCGACAGATTTTGCTCATTTTTTTATTCACAGGTTAAAAATACCGTTTTTTTAATAAATCCCGAAGTTTCAGAATTTTTGACCGTTTAGAACGCGAGATAATTAATAGCAAAGTTATCATTCTCTCTCACTCTCTCCCATTAGAAGCATGTTCATGCCCGCCTAACTATTATCTGTTGTATTAAAAAAAATACCCAACTGAATTTAAAAAATCAGGATAATAAAGATAAATATTTATTAAATAAATTTTTTTTAAATCGCATTTTACCGTTTTATTTCCGAAATATAAAAGTTTAAAATTATTTTTTATTTCATAATTACAATAATTTGTATATATGAATAGTGAATAGTGAATATGTGTTCTGTATGTGTGTATATGTATTTGTTCTATAATAAAACCAAATCGGTTTTTTGTCTTGATTATATAACACAGTGCTGAACCTACCTTAAACCAATAATTGTTCTGTAACATCTTGTACAGACTCTTTATAAAATTTCATTAATTTTAACAAAATGTAAAAGTTTGTTTAGGATTACTTTATAACAGTAATATATAGTATCTCTGTGATGTTTCTACAATCTATATCTATCTATAATATTATGTTCATTGATTAATTTGTTCATTTGAAATTTGAATTTTACAAACATTGTAAGTTAGTGAATACAAAATGGTGTGTGCTCCCACCCGATATTGACCTCATCCGATAAATGGTTATATTCGAAAAATTGTTTAACAAAACATTTGAATATTTGTGATTATTAAACAATTTCCATACCTGATATTAAGAAATATATTTCACATTGTTTTGCATATTTTTGAAAATAAAACTAACAAATTGAATGGACAGGTTCGTTCCCAGGCAGAACCGATGGCAAAAGTTGAGAAAATTTTCGTAAAATTATAAAGCATTAACCGTATCCAATAGCAATAAGATAAGTGCGATGTCTTTTAACTACAACTTTCCATCCTCTAACGGAGATGAGGGCAACGAAACGGTCGACTAACTCGCCGGTAAAGGTACCGCATTCCCATACCAGGGTCTGTAAGCCTATCTAGGAATAACAAAAGACAGTCTACCTGTACCCTTAACGAATGGGTGGATAACTCTATGATCAGGAAATGGAGAGACACAGCCGGCTGCAGGCATGCCAAACAAATGATAGCTGGCTATAAAGCTGCAAGGTCAACCTGGCTTATTGGCAAAAACCGGAAAGAGATAAACCTTCTGGTTGGGGTGCCTACCGGGCACTGCAGGCATCTATCTCTGCTGAGGTTGGAAGGAAGTGAGACGCACTTCCACCTCCTGGTGGATGAGGGACCTATCCTTCGGCTCGTCTGAAATAGGGGAGGGTAGCTGAGTTAAACCTCTAAAGTGGAACTCTGTTCTATCATTCGCGTGGGTTGGCAACGAACACAAGGCTAGAGGAAACGAGCCTGATGTGGTAAAGGGCAGTAGAGATAGGGCTAGTAAAAATGCCAAGAAAGGGCTACTTGCCATGCTTCGGACAAAAAGGATAACAAAAAACTATATATAACAATTGTATGCAGGCAAACCAACAGGACAAAACTCATATAAATATGACAGCATAAAAATGATTAGTGTCGAGAAATTGACTTGCTAATAAAATAATAATTTAAAAAAATATACATAAAAAATATTTTCAATAAATTTATTAATTCACTGATGAATATATTCGAAAATAAATTACAATATAAATGAATTAGATATTGTAATAGTTATACTACTGATTTCAAGGCAATATGCCAATAAATAAAAATGTTTTTGACCAAATAGTTAAGTTTCTATTAAATCAAAAAGTTTTCTTATTTTTAATGGATTAGAAAATATTTATTAAGTGCATGTTTAAGCTTTTGAAATTCAATTGCTAAAAGTTTTGTAAAGCAACCTGATCCGCAAGGTTTTTATACTCCGTATTTATATAATACTACCTTATACCTGCGGTTTCGTTTGAGTTTACCGTCCAAGTAGCCCAGCGGTCTAAGTTATGTCTACTTGGAACTGGAAGGTTATGGGTTCGAATCCCGACTTCGGCAGTTTGTCAAATATTAAGAAAAAAAGGGGGCGGTTAATTGACTAAACTGTCGGCGTATGGACAAAAACGAAGTAACCGGCTGTACTTGTGAAGGTTTTCTGCAGTTTCCTTCACGAACTCCAGAACAATATTGGCATAGTTCCTATCAATTCCTAGTCTACACACAAAAATTCCTTCCACTCTACTCACATTCTTAGGCATTACAATGTACCTAATGGTCGAAGTATAGCCGTCCAGGGCAGCCGCTACAATCTATCTATTGATCGTTCGCGTTTTATTGATATATCTCCTAGCTCCCGTCGTCGTAGCCGTGATAAAATGTTTAATAAATCTTCATCACAAAACCATATATGTATAGCATCTTTCTACACCACTTTGTATATTTCTACATCTGTGCATGTTTAAAAATTTTATTCAATCAGGCATTGATAATGAACTATACCGGGTAATAATATGGAGATTATTTGCTCGATGTTCAAAATGTATGTTGAGTTTTCACTTGATCTTTACGTTTTGGAGTCACCTATCTTCAAATTTCCACTTGTGTGGCATTGGTTTGTGTGCGTATGAACAAAATTTCTGCCAATTCCGAGTAGTGCACCTTTAAAAAGTGGACCACACGGAGTGGTACTCTCGACTTTCTACCGATCGAATATTATTTTTATACCCGGTATATATAATATAGGGTGTATTAAGTTTGTTTCCTTTGTAACACTTGAAAATATTGATCGCTGACAAACAGTTTTGAAGAGGTGTTCATAAAATAACCTAATTAGTTCATTTCCGCATGTCTGCCTGTTTAACCACGAAAGCACATAAACGAAAAGAGATAACCAGCTGACATTTTGTGTGTGTAAGTTTTAGAACTAAAAAGTAAAGTCAAGTTCGTGAATGGACGAAATCTAACCGTGCTTTGAAACTTTTTTTCATAATATCATACATCGGGTATTTGAGCGATTAACTCAGTTAGCTGTTATTTTCACATGTATTAGTAAATTTCAGTATTAATTTAAATATTCAATTTTCTGCCTTAACTTGTAGAACGCGGTAATAAATTAAGCCTTCCATGGTATCTAGTCCAATCCAACTAAAATAATGCTTTTTCTATAATTGGCAACTGTTTGTAATAAATTAAAAATCAAGTAATAATAATGAAATACTACAATGAGAAAATAGATATATTTCATTATTAAAATCAATAATAATAATATTTTTTTACTTTATTATTATTATTTAAAATAAATTACAAATATCAAAAATTTTAATTCCAAACATATTTATTAAATATGATTCGTAGTATTTATAATATAATATAAAATATATACTATTTATTAATAAATAAACATGTTCAAAGCAATTAATATTTTATATCACTAGAAGCTATATGTACAGAATGTTTAAAATAACTTCACCCGTTGTTCAAAATAACATTGAATACGTCTGTAATGCCCGAATTACGCGAACAATTTTTGTGTAAAAAACTATGCGGTTATAACAGCGCAATTTACGATCGAAAATGGTAAGAGTTGATATTTGGCATACAGTTGGGTTTAGTGCCCAAACCGACAGAAAAATTATGAAAACCCGAAATTTCTATCCCGAAATCGAAAATTTTTGCATATTTTGTTTTGATATAAAATTTAACATTATAAATGCATATAGGAATATTCTGCTTTGATATTGGCTCTTGGTAAATTTCTATTGGTGGATCTTAATAATCGTCTTAGCATAAATATTATACTGAACTTTAATGAAATGCAATTTTCATGCAATAGTTTATCGAGGTAAGAACAAAAAATTTTGTTATTTGGTAAAAAAAAATGTTAAAATGTAAATTAATTTTGTGATCATTTCGTTGGATTAAATAAATTAACATCAACTTTAATAATGAGTTTCAAACATTAAAGGTTTATTTGAAAATTTAGGTTTTTCTTTAATTGAGAATTCTTGACAAAAATAAACAAAAATTTTTCTTGGGCAAAAAATTTAAATATCTCGGAAACCAATAGAGATATCGAAATAATTATTGCAAAACATTATATACCACATCTCAATAAATAATTTTTCAGGCTATGTAAACTTCATACAGGCAATCAAGAAATATTTGGCTACAAATTATAAAGTTGACTCTGATAAAATTTACCTTTTATTAAAAAAAATTTAAAAGCTGCTACTACAGTTACTGAGGGCACCTTATTTAATATGTATACGTAATTTTGTTAAAAAAATCTAACCCACTTCTAGACATGCTAGAAGGATGCGGTTTTTTGTATTAGACATGGAATAACTTGGAACTTACAAGAAAAATGAAAAAACTTTATTTTTCCCAACACAATCTCCCTAAAAATGAGAATAAACACTAAAAAACACCCTTTTTAATTCTATTCATGCTAGACCGAATGCCACCTTGGGGTTCACGAAGGTTGAACCCACTAGCAAGCAGAGCGAGTTGACGTTATATAACGCGAAGCGGTCTCCTTTGCAAATGTGAATCTACTAAGAAAGAAAAAGAGTTATGTAACGCGAAGCGTAATGTAACGCAAAGCATTACAAAACGCGTAGCGTTTTGTGCGAAGCATTATTTAACTCGAAGCGTTTGGTTTTGTATATTTAAGCATTTCAAAAAGCTGTGGTATCTAATGAAAAACATAAATGTAAAAAGGAAGTTTTCGGCGAAATCCTTAATGTATTAGTTGTTCCTCAAAAAGAGATGATATGGGATAGAGAACCGAGCTATTTATCAAGTGTGAGAGCTGTTACATTAAGGATTTCCCCGAAAACTCGGTCCTTTTTTACATTTATTTTTTTGATCGGATATATGTTATACTAGATATGTCCAATGTGACGAGTGAACAACCTAGTAGATAAGTTTCAAGAGTTATTATCACATTCGAAATCGTATATAAAGCTTTTTCGGAGTTTCATACGTAAAAGATTTCTGGAAATAAATAGTTTACTTTCGCGATTTGGACTCTTTGCCTGTACTCATACGTTTTAGTTTTACGGTTTGTTAAAAATAGAATGTGCGATTTGAATCTGAAAAATTTAAAGGCCGAAAAACAATCTATAAATGCTACATTCTCAAAAATGTAACTTTAGGACAGAAGGTGCATAATTCTCTCTTTACAGAATGTCCTCAAATTATAAATTTCGTCCAATCCTTAGAACAATTATTTGTATTATACATACGCATTTCGACTAAGTATTCATCATATGTATGAATTAGCTAATCGTAACTACCTCCGGGTATTTATAAAATAAATAATTCTAGGAATGGGGGCAAAATTTGAAATTTAATTTCAAAAAACCTAGAGTTCTCTTTGATTATCTTAATAATCTTTATGGTATGTCCTCAGTTTCGTACTTTCCGAAATCATGTTACTTGGAACAGCTTGTACATTTTAAATATTTACAGTTACTGAGTTCATATTCCGGGAAATATTTTTATTAAGCCTAAATTCATACCAAAATCATTGACAGATATATTTTATTTTAATTCATTATTATAATTATGTTTTAATAAATGAATATTAAAAACACATACCGGATGTTTTAGAATAATTATTATTACTATTGTTTGTTTGAAATTTAAGGTATTAAGAAATTTAAGATATGTTTGTTGAAGGGGGAGAGCACCTTTTCAACAATAATAAATTCTCACAAGGTAGCTACTTCCATTGAAGTAGGTTCACTACCCTATGGTCGTAATGTCTGTATGTCCGTCAGTCAACGCGATTTCCGAAGGGTCCGTTTGTCTTTCGAGTCAGGGGGTACATTTTTCTGTCATGTAATGTCATGGTCATACAAAGCTCCGTCCTTGAACCATAGCAAAATAAAATAGTAAATTGTATCAAGAATGTTAAAATAGAGCATATCTTATACTACATTTGTTTAATTGGCATAGTCGTAATAAGTAAATTAATCATATTGAATTATATACTTTTTGCTTTGACTGTAAGGAGTTAATATCCTAGTAGGTAAGTTTCAAAAAGTATTGTCATAATTTTTCTTCCATGGATGTGGAACCTGCAAAATAAAATAAAAAATAACATCAAGGGCTGTTACTTGAAGACAGTTTGTGTGATTTCAATGTACGAAGAGTGCCGACGATGACAGCTTTCTGTATGGAGGTGATAAAGTGACGAAGATGAGACCTGCAAACCGGAATGGTTGAACGATGCAAACTCTAGAGTGGGTCGTATACCACCTAGACAACCGATAATGGGAATAACCATTTTGACTGAGTAGCCCGGGTGTAGTTGTCGAAGTTCTTGGAGAAGACAAGGTATTTAGTCTTCATTGATTTATCCTCGTTCAAGACTATATTCGTTTCTGCGGGTTGCAGTGAACTCGATGACGTAAATAGTCTTAACTGAAATATCCTGGAGCACTACATCAGGCTTAGTAGCAGAGAGCTAATACATTTCTCGTTTCTTCCAAAAGATAATACATTTCTCATTTTTGACGACACACTCGATCACTCCAGGAGCATATGGTAGGACTGACGTACGGTCCACTTCATACTTGTGTCTCACGAAGTTGTACAACACACGCAAAGCAGCGATATGACAATGATAATAATAATTATTATTAAATCATAATTCTTGAATATATATCTCTTCACTTCTCTTCCATCATCTTATATTTGTCCTTAAAATTAGTGATGCCACGAGACGAGACGCGACAAGAGATTTCTATCGTCTGATCTTGTCTCGTTTTTACAGTTGAAGATATTCTTAAAATAATACAAAGAAAAAAAAATCATTTTTTGTACATAAGTCAAAAGAATAACTACTGGTCGGTTGATATGTTTAATAAGAATTCGAAGTAAAGAAATTTAAGACCCATAGTCCCTTATGACCCTTCCAAAATTTCCTGCAATCAATAATTTTTACAGATTAGATTTTTTTTAAATTAAATATCTCTCGAGATAGAAAGAGAGTACTATATGCCCCTCGAATATTTATCGCCTCGTCATCACTACTTAAACGATATGACATTATTCAAATACAAAGATAACCTGGTAGAAAACAGCGTTTCTATTTGTAGGAGGATAATTAAAAACTATTAGATATTCGCCATGGTAAAAGATGACAAGTCAATGGTTATCCACGATTTGCTAGGATAATAGTGCAGATATTGTTATGCAAAGAAATTTATTCAGTTAAACGATCTGTTAGAAATGGTTCATTAATCCAAGGAATTTGATGAACTTCTAGCAAATCACCAACCATTTACAAGTACAGAGAGTGTTTATAAATTACTGTAGGGATTAATGTTTAATACATTAAATTAGATTCCTAAATATGATTTTAGTCTGATCCATCTAAGATTTATCGGCTAAGTGGTCTAAGGTCAATCAAATTAAAATAATAAATAAGAAGTAAAAATAACAATTAACTGAGTAAATTGCTTAAATACCCGGTGTATATTGAAATTATGAAGTTTTGTTCTATGTCTTACGGTTTCAAAGATGCACCCCTGAATTTCCCATTCTGGAATTTGAGGATTAGCTTAAGCTCAAGAACACAAACACACAATACTTCAGCTCGTTATCTATTTTATCTTGTATATATTATAAAAACGGGGCAAACAAATCTAAATCAGTCATCAATCTTAATCACAATATTCTCGTATATAGGAAAAATCTGTATGTTCGAAATTTAATAATTGAACTTTTTGCACCTCGCAACCAAAATTAGAAGCTTAATATTTCGTAAACTAATCTCGAAAAATTATTCATGGCATACCCTGAATAACGTATTCAACGAAACTCTACACGATGGAGTATAAAATTTAAAAAAAATCACCTTTTCTTTACATGGGGGATAGATTTTTTTAAAGATTAAGATGCGAGTAAAATGACTGTGAGATACAGACGGGCATCACGGAACAATAATGGTTTCTTGTTTGATTACATATTCGTTTTTATTGAAGGAAATGATCATAAATTCTAAGCAGTTTCCTTACCAGTTTCAGACACTTACTCGTTTGACAATCCAACACCAGTTGTGAAATGAAGAAACATTAAAATTGCACTATAAAGAGTTGTGTTTAAAATCTCTCTAACTTTAATCGAAATTTTCTCTTTTTCTCAAACGCATAAACATTATGTTGAAAATAAAGATTATTTTTAATTTCTCCTTATTTTATTTCAAGCAAAATAATTAAGTTATTAGATAGAGAAACCTGGGACACAACGTGGTACCGGGCAGGAATGAAGTTTCTTAGTCATGTTAGTTATGAACAGTCATGTTAGTCTAATTATCTTGGTTGTTGGTGCGTGAAACTATATTTGTGTGATTTTTTGCTCCTGTATTGCAACTTATGATGATCTTAAGTAACCGATATAAGGTATATATACCTGACAAACAACCACTATGGGAAATTGAATCCGTAACCTTCTAGCTCCAAGCAGAGTGCGTTCGTCAGTACGCACACTTGGACTGGTAATCTTCTTCTTACAATGATTTACTCCAACACTGCTTCGGAAAATGCAAAAGCAATGATGATGCAACACTCAGTAGATGAATAATTGCATCATCTCCAAATTTGTTTCATTTCAAATTATGAATAATTTTTTTTTTAAACTATACACATAGTAATAATTATTATAATAATGATTTTCATTTTAAATTGTATTTATCAAGGCACGTATCATCATACAAATAAAATGGTAGAATTATGTATAATAATCATAAATTCACATAAATAAATCTCTGCAGTTTACACTCACTCGTTTATAAATGCTGTATGTTCTATAGCTAGAGCTAGACTACAACATTTTTGGCATAATGCCGATTACTTATTTCACACAAAAATAAAGAACACACTGATAAATTTCTATTACAATTTTGTTTAAATTTCATACATAACTATTATCATTCATTTGTAGTAATTCCTTTAAATGAATGTATACTTGAAGAAGAATTGAGATTCAATGTATTTTAATAAGTTTCTTCAGTCGTATGATATGATTCATATGTAGTACGGATATGTGACACTTCCCCCAGGTTGTTATTCTGAAATTCATGTGAGACACTTCGTCCTAAAATTACTAATTAGAAACGAAATAGAAATTAGAAAATAATTTTTTTACAACGTTAAGGCTCATGAATACAGACGTTTTTTGCCAAAACGTTTTACTATCTAATATCAGTTATAGTCTTTTATAAGACATCAATCATGGACATTCTTAGACATTCTAATAATCTATTTACAACTAACTCTGAGAAACAAACAAGAAAATCGTGTATCTTTTTCGATTCAAGCTACCGCATTGTCTAGGTTTTTACAGCAATGCCGGATTAGCCCGTACCATTATAAAATGTTTCGGAGTCCGCGAATTGTAGGGCCGTGCACTTGGACGTAAAAAAATCTTATCAAATCGAATCTATCTAGATAGGTACGGTATACCACTTACTATCTAATGGAAATTATTTATAATCATTGTAGATTTAGAAGTTGGTGTCCAAATCTACAATGATTATTAATAATTTTAGCACATTTTCAAAAGTATGCGCTGGCCACACCAAACATTACATGTCGCTTACATTAAGTTGACAACACAGCAATACGGATACGTCCTAGCAATGCGTTCTACATTTTAGAAACTTTAGTCCAACAATAGACTTTAAGTTAGAGACCTACTACATTCGATGAAGTGGTAGAGAATCAAAGACCTGGAAAACATTTTGAAATTCAGGTATTTATTGTCATCTCTGATAATGTACTGTCTGCATATATTGCAATAGAAAATATTTTCCAAAAACTTCATTATCATTAGTGCCTACCTAAACAATTTGGAAGAAAGCCTAAGCGACGAACAGATGCAGATTGCTGAGCTGCTCAAAACAGATGTGGTTTCTTCTATTGACAGCAACAAGTTGTGTGAAGCTGCAGTTTTATTAAATTTTAATGAAAAATTTAATAGAATCGTGTTTCCCAAATGTAGAAATAAAATAGTCTTACGCATTTACTTGTTGTTGATGATCACCAACTGTAATGGAGAACCTTTTTTTTCAATATAAAAGCGCATTAAAAATGAGTTGAGGAACACGATGATACAACAACGTCTAAATTATATCACCTATTGAACCCAGAATACGATTTCCTTAGAGACATTGATTTCTCTAAATTTGCCCACATTACATCGAGAACATTTTTTTATAAACATGTTATTTTATTTTATATCCTTAACATTAAGACTAAAACCAAAGCAAGTGTCTCTAGTTACAATTTGCTACAGGCCCCACCTGTCTTAATTCGGTATTGTTTTACATCGTGTTTCTTTTGACACTTATTCCTGTGACCATAAGTAATATTTAAGCATGATACGGAAACGTAAAATTAAACAACTTTTAGTAAGGTAAAGTTCTTATTTCATTTTCATTTTAAAATATCTCATTTTCAAAATATCGTCTTCACAGACAGGACTATTTCTGGATTATTTAACTACAAAACGTCGTAGTCTAATGTGAGGTAAAAAAATCAATCATGTTTTAATTTTCATATCTTTTCCAAAAAATATAAATGAAATTGTCAATAAAGATGGTATTAGAGTAAAAAAAACCTTTACGATGTTGTATATTACATTCTTGATAACAATTTGTTTTTCTTCTTATTAAATTTCCGCTGTATTCTGTTGCTGCTCAATGTATTTGAATGTCTTCACTCAATTATATTTCAAGTTTTATTTTTCATTTTATATACAAATTCAATTATGTAATTTTCAATTTTTCCCATGGTATTTTAATAAAATTTGTGTGCCTTTACCATGATAAATACAGAAAAATACTATATATGTGCTATATATACGAGATCGGCGGATGATAGTTTTACTTAGAGTGTGATGATATTACATTATGATGAATACAAAACCGCAAATATTTATTATCCGAACAAGAATTATTATACATATACAAGTTAGTACTAGCGGTACACATCCGTTATTTGAAAAAATTGGCTCTAAGTGAAAAAAGCATTTTACATAGTAAACATGAACTTTTGGTCGGCAAAATCGATTCGACTCACTGTTAAGTTTCGGATACAGTTTATCTCTTTCCGTGTTTTTGTCTGAAGCAGCTATATTTCCGTTACTGTATTTTTGACTAATAATTGGGCGGAACTTCATAAAAAAAACACACATCTTTAGATCAAGAAGTTTTGTATTGGATTTTTAGCAAAAGTCTATTGTAGAAAAATGAATGGTATAAGTTGTGACTACAGAACAACGAAATTACAAAAAATAAAGAAGATTCCATCACTAATGCATTTCACCAACCTTAAAAAGTTTATATCACCCAAAAAGATACGGGTATTTGCTGCTTTGGATAGGTCAACAGTCATCAATTGCACAACTAAATTATGCATCACATTCCTATGAGAAACTCGTAGTCGTCATTGTCTTTCCGTGTAAATATATCCACTTTCAGACCAAACCCATCATATGACAAAAGACAGAGAACATGTTGAGTTGTGTAGCAACGTGGTATTTCCTTTATTAGTTCACAACGCCAAAGATACTGTTGGATTTAGAAGAATAATATCGCGATAAAAATAATTAGTCGTCACATTCCATGTGCACACTTTTTGTGTTTAACACATCATTGGCTTCTTCAGTTGTTAAAAGATATAGAATTTCAAACATATTTTATGGATTGAGCTGTAGCGATCGAAAGCCATATAGAAAAGATACAAAACATGTCCCGCTTTACTGATGAGTATTCTATATCTATGAATTCAAAATGGAGAGTTACAACAGACTCCTAAGAAGACCAGCAAATGGCAAACGTTCAAACAAAGGTATTGATAAAAATTTCAAAAACCCTTAATAATAGAGATTCTTTGCCAGATATTTGTACCAAAAGACGTGTATTGTTCATAGAAATAGAAAACTATTCAATATTTTTGGATTACGATGAAAACGATATCATATCCAACCAATTGAATAGAGCTGTCTATATACAGCTTGTATTTTAAAATAGACCCAATCTAGAAACAATGTATAGTGCATCTATCACTGTCTATGCACAGTATACCATGATACAATGTACTTCGTTACACCCAAACTGCACTCAATAATACGTCCCCACCAAAGACTGATCTAAGGCAGTGCATAGCATAGCACTACACAGTACTCTTTCTATCATATTGTTGGATGCTTTGCAAATATTTGGTTGTGTTATTTTAACGGTATGACACATTTCAGAATAACAGAAAAAGTGTAAATTATTAAATGGTACTTTGCGGGAAATTCGGTACAGGAATGTGTTAATTTATTCCTTGTGGCCTTTGAAGATAGACAATCGCCAAACATTCGAACATTTACTCGTTTGATTAGCTGTTTTGAAAAATGGAGTTGTATATCTGGTTGTAGAAAAATGCCACAATGATGACGAACCCCCACAAAAAAATGAAGAGAGAGATATAGCAGTCTGTAGTTCATTATTTCTTGACGATAAAAATCGACAAGAGAAGTTGGTGAAGAACTGGGCCTAAGCCAATCTACAGTGGCGAATATTTGGAAGCGAAACAATATACTGCCAACTGTTAGAGCTCTTCCTAATTTAGACCTGCAATCTGCGTGGTTTCAACAAGATGGTTGCCCTGCACATAATGCCAGGATTGTAAGGTTAGTCCTGGAACAAAATTTCCAGGAACGTCTTATGAGTGGTTTTGGAACCATTAAGTGGTCAGCCAGATCTCCAGATCTATCTCTTAACGATTTTTTTGTGAGGTTTTTTCAAAACAGAAATTTATTCGCGGAATAGGTCTGAAAATTTGCGACAGTTAAGGCAAAAAATTGTTGACAATTGTGCGAAAATTTCTCCTCAAGTGCTAGAAAACACCCGGGTAGAGTTGGATCGATTAGGATATTGTGTAGCAAATAATCGAGGTATATTCGAACAGTTGGTTTAACAATTTAGTTTGTATGCAAATTCTAGTTTTTTTTTTGAGTAATTTTTTTTCTTTTAATTTGTTTGGTTTGTTGCTTTATGTTATACTGTTAATAGAATACTATCATTTATTTTAAAACATTCCACATAAAAATAATAAGAAATATTGTATAAATAATTGTTAATTGCTATAAATAAAGCAAAACCTTTTTAATAGACGATGGACATAATACCACATCTTCTCTATATGTACAAATATGTACTGAGAACAATATAGACAAAAGTCTGGAGTGAGAACGTATCCACCCCGCTAACCATTAAATGCAGTTAAGTGTAACAAAGTACACCATCATAGTACACTGCATATAGATAGCGATAGATAAAACATACATTGTTTCCAGATTGGGTCTATTTTAAAATACAACTTATATACGACGGATGCTTATAATAATAAATCATTTATTTGATTAAGTCATTAAATTGATTAAACATCCATATGGACCCTCACTATTGTCAACTGTTTCACGTTTATTTTATTCACCATGTAGTATCGTTGGGGTCTATTTTATGGCGTACGCAAAGTGCCCATAAACATGAATTGGTTCATAATTAGATTTCAAACTAAACAAATAAAAGTTGTAAATTAATAAATATAACAATGAAAATGAATAAATGTTGGGCAACATACACATTTTCATATTAACCGATATGTAATTTAGTAATACAATTAATACACTGACTTGTATTGAAGCACAAATAGCCTTGCATACTTATTGGAAATTATTTTTAGAGAATGTTATTCTTAAATTTATCAAACAAACGACCACTCACGAGCCGCTCAAATACCTAATATATGGAAAACATCCTCAGCACTGTATAAGTCAAAACAACATTCGTATTTTTATGTGAGGTAACTATATTGTAGATGTTAAAAATGGCCATCGTTAAATTTGATTTGGAATTTGAGGCCAGCCAAGTAGCCGTGCTTGTTAAGGCGTTGTGTCTACATGGAACTAGGAGGTTATGGGTTCAAATCCCTACACCGGCAGTTTGTCAATTTAAAAAAAATTAAAGGGGTGGTTGATTGACTGTCTGCGTATGGACAATAACGAACACCCGGCTATGCTTGTGAAGGTTTTCTGCAGTTTCCCTTCACGTACTCCAGATGCTGCAGCCCCACACCTGTCAATTCCTAGTCTGTATACGAATTCCTGATCCTCCACTCACATCATAAAAATGTAGAGTAAAGATTAATAAAGGTTGAAAAATAATGATATGGATGGTCTCTGTTATAGACCGTCGTGTCTCAAAAACTGAGGTTAAACCCCATTATTATTATTATTATTTGAGGCACTTTTTGTATTTGAAAGGTCAAGTTCGTTAATGGATAAAATCGGACAAGGGGAAAGGAGGAAGGGTTTCTTATCATTTTTTTTGTTTCACTAACATTTACAGAAATATTTAAAATTTAACATTGAAAGTTAAAATCCTAAATATTTTTGTACACATTAGAGTTTGAGAAAAATGATAAGGTAATGAACTGTAGCAAACATGATTTTCTACAACTTTACTCCTTTCGGTTGTCCATTTCGATTGATACATTTTTCGATTGTTTTAATATCACGAGAGATGTATTTTGTGTTTTATATTTTATATTTTTGTTATTTTTATATTTTGTGTTTTCTTCTTTCTCTATGCCTTCCTTTCCCTTGACCTATGCCATTAATAAAATTAGCCTTGAAAATACCAAAATCATATCAGATACGACAGTTCATTTTCATCAGACAAAAATTGTGACCACTAGAGATTGATTTATCTATTCTCAGGAAATTCGCTAAGTTAACGCAGCTCCTGCGTAACGAATTTTCTTTTATGTGTTATGGAGAAGTAAAAAAATTTATTTTATTTTATAATTATTAGAATATAAAATAAGTTGATTAATGTCGTTTTTTTCATGAAAAAATATAGCAAACGCTGTGCACAGCTTATAACATACATTATAGACAGATAACTGTATTACCATTACAGATTTACTTTCCACTCATGTCACCACGCGGGGCTTCAGTTAATTTTAAAATACTCAATTTAAAATGATAGTGTATAGGAGTTCTTCTTTGATATACAAGACGTGCACTTTTCATTTATTAAGATTTGGAAACGAAAGTGGTGTTAATATTGTTTTAAAATGGAAAATTATGTGATATTTATATACATACATTATAGATAGATAACTGTATTACCATCATAGATTTAGTTTCCGCTTATGCCACCGCGCGGCCCTTAAATTAGTTCAGTTAATTCGATTTAAATAAGTTTGCGACGTTGTAATGCTAACATCTGCCTGAAGACAAATATGGCATACATAAATTTTGAGTAAGTTTTAAATAATAATATTAAAATAATTACAAGTCAGAATCGATCGATTTTTATATGCATATTCTAAAATGTGAGAATAAAATAATAATCAATTTTTTAAATTTCTATCTTAGATTTTCATGTTTAAGTTTAAGTGAAGTAGTTTAAGTGAAAACTACTATCACTATAGTCTACTATTCCCTACCCATCGCGTGTTTACAGCAAGAATAAAATAATTTTTTATATAAAAACTAGACGTCAGAAAAATTTGAAGAAAATATTATATTAGATACACTTATATATAGTACTAATAGTTCAGTAAAGTTAAACATGAAAAGGTGTTCGTGCTTGCAAAAGGTCCGGTCGTTCTGAATTTTCTATATGTTGTTAGGACCTAAACCATTATTAAAAAACCAGATTTGCAATTTCCAAAGTACTGAGCGAGCGGCGGTGTACCCAAAAAACCATGAAATTTTCGGACTTTTTTCAGTTTTTGCTCAACATCTCAGTGAAGGAAGGGTCTGACCGGTATAGTCATTCTATACACTTTTAAAGTAGACTAAATTTTCAACAATTTGAGATCATAATAAGCTCTATACAGTTATTGGTTCCCAAGATACAGTTCTTAGAAAATAGGACATTTTTTCCAAAAAGTGTAATTTTTTCGAAATGGTCACTTATTTCGTAAAATATCATCTAAAATACGCATCCCACGTGAAATATTATATGTAATAAACTTGTAGTAAATTTAATTAGCTTTCATTTGAGAGACTGGTACCTGTATACTCAGCTGTTCTCTCAAAAACGGCAGATAACCAAAAACAGTCATAAGTTAACCAGCGCAGATAACCATCGCAGCGCACATATTTACCAGATGTTTGTATCCATATTTTCGGTAAAAGTAGGTACCAATTCCAATCAAAAGGAAGGAAACAAAAGATCGAGGTCGTACAGCAGTTATCAGAACATGAGGAAATGACACACACTTCTTCTTCCAAGCTTCAAGGGGCCTCGCTTGTTTTTGAGAACAACAGTCTCAAAAAATAGCTATACTGAATGTCCCTTTGTTGGAGCCCATCTCCACTATGACTATGTCATCGACAAAACGTTTTTGGATGCGAGTTTTCGCTGTTCTTACATCAGGTAAACAATCACCCTTAATTTGCTGTAGGAGGTGTGATAAAGAAAACTGGCATTCATCACTGTTTTCCAATAGATAATCGTACACACAATCGATCGTTTCTTCAGTATTACTGGCAGGACGATACCGTCTCTTATTCCACGACCACTCTTTTCTTTTTAGAAATTTAAGAGAAAATCTAAGTAAAAAAACATTAGCTATAGTATACTATTCATTGATTCATAGCAGACTTAAATAAGGAATTTTGTTATGGGGGTCTTCCTCTAAATCAACACAAATTTTCATAAACCAAAAGACAATATTACGAGTAATTGTTGGTGTTGGCCAGCAAACTTCCTGTAGACAATATTTTAAGCATCTGAGAATCTTGACGCTCTCCAGTATATACATTCTCCATTGTCTCGCCCACATAAAGTAGAATATTCATACGGTAGATCAAAATAACTTTGATCACACGTATTATACAAGACATGGTAAGAGTAACCGAACACAAATTAAATGTCTTCTAACATGATCCATCTTACAATGGCTTAAAATTTTTCAACAAGTTACCATCTCATATAAAGCTTGAATGTAACCAAAGGAAGTTTGAAACTGCCTGCAAAAATTTATTGCTCGATCATTGTCCATATAATGTGGATGAATTTTTTTCTAACAACCTATAATGTTAGGAATATATGACCAACCAATATGTATTACATTTGTACATCATTTCTGGTCTAATAAATTATTATTATTATTATGATCATTATTCCCAGTAGCAGGTGGTAATCTAAACAGCCTCCTGTAGCACAATCGGAGCGCCTCCTCGCCATAAACAACCTGGTTGCTGCAGACGGGGCGTACCACAGATTGTGCTACAGGAGCCTGTTTGGATTACCACCTGCTACTAGGAATAAGAGAGGGTATCGTCTAACCAGTAATACTGAAAGTCTAACCACTAATACTAAAAAGAAAAGAGTGGTCGTGGAATAAGAGACGGTATCGTCCTGTCAGTAATACTGAAGAAGCGATTGATTGTGTGTACGATTACCTGTTGGAAAACAGTGATGAATGCCGGTTTACTTTATCACACCTTCTGCAGCAAAATAAGGGTGGTTGTATCCCTGATGTGAGAACAACGAAAACTCACCTCCAAAAACATTTTGTCGATGACATAGTCATAATGGAGATGGGCTCCATCAAAGGGACACTCAGTACAGCTATTTTTTGAGACTGTTGTTCTCAAAAACAAGCGTGGCCCCTTGAAGCATGGAAGAAGAAGTGTGTGTCATTTTCTCATGTTCTGATAACTGCTGTACGACCTCGATCTTTTGTTTCCTTCCTTTTGATTGAAATTGGTACATCTGGTAATAGTATGTGCGCTGCGATGGTTATCTGCGCTGGTTAACTTATGACTGTTTTTGGTTATCTGCCGTTTTTGAGAGAACTGCTGGTTATACAGGTACCAGTCTGATCTCAAATGAAAGCTAATTAAATTTACTACAAGTTTATTACATATAATATTTCACGTGGTATGCGTATTTTAGAAGATATTTTACGAAATAAGTGACCATTTCAAAAAAATTACACTTTTTGGAAAAAATGTCCTATTTTCTAAGAACTGTATCTTGAGAACCAATAACTGTATAGAGCTTATTTTGATTTCAAATTATTGAAAATTTAGTCTACTTTAAAAGTATATAGAATGACTATACCGGTCAGAGCCTTCCTTCACTGAGATGTTGAGCAAAAACTGAAAAAAGTCCGAAAATTTCTTGGTTTTTTGGGTACACCGCCGCTCGCACAGCACTTTGGAAATTGCAAATCTGGTTTTTTAATATTGGTTTAGGTCCTCACAACATATAAAAAATTCAGAACGACCTGACCTTTTGCAAGCACGGATGTAGATCTTAACTGGACTATAAGTTTATCTTGAAATTGCTCGCATAAGGATATTACCTAAACAAAACCGAAAAAATGGTATTTTTTGATACTCAAGCTCTATCCATTCAATTATATTATAATTTTTTTCTTTGAATACACATACTACATATTTATTCAATTCCTGTTCATATAAAAAATGATTCAATTAACTATTTATTATATGTGTAGTGTGTTGTGTATTGTATAGCCTCAGAATCACACATTCAAGAGTGTATGTAGTTAACACAAATGGTAGCAACACCAAGCAAGTCAGTATCAATAGCACATATGAGCGAGCGTTTCCACAGTTCATTGTATTACGTGTGTGGTATAATATTCATGAACACATTACGATTAGGGTGACTAAAATAGAACAACAACGGCGTGGCGTGTATAAAAACTTCAACCAAAAAATATAGATTTTATTTTTAGTACTTACTGTAGGCGTGTTCATATGTGTTTTAACGATAATTTGACACCGCAATTTTTTATAATTTAATTCTATTTAAAATCATTAATAAAAAATATTTATTAAAAAAAAAAACAATTCTTCGGAACAAAGAAAAAACTGTTTATGAATATTTTTATTGTTTGCGCGAAATCTTTAGATGTTATCAACAAGACTATATTTATTCAAAATATAATTAAAGATATACTAAAAAATTCTGATATCATCCAAAAATATTCAAAATTTATTTTTATTTAGCCATAGAATCTACTTTTTAATTTGTGCATGCATGTAAAAATTGAAATCGTTTTAAAATCATAATAGAAAACAATTATTACAAAAAATATTGTTTCGAATATTGATATAAATTTTATTATTAGAATAACTACTCAATACTCGTAATACTTGAAACAAAATTTTATATTAAAAATATGATTTAACAAGTGAAAATAACAACTAACTGAGTTAATTGCTTAAATACTCGGCATAAAATGAGTTTGTGAAAAAAATTTGGCATATCTCCCTGAATATTGGAAAATGCTCTAATTTTGTTTCTTCTAAATTTTAATTTGTGCATAAATATGAAAATTGAAGTCGTTTTAAAATCATCATCGAAAACAATTATTACCAAAAATTTTGTTACGAATATTGTGGTATAAATTTTATTATTTGAATAACAGCTATTGAATACTCGTCGTAATACTTGAAACAAAATATTATATTAAAAAATTTAATTTAACAAGTGAAAATAACAATTAACTGAGTTAATTGCTTAAATACTCGACATAAAAATCATTCCAAAGCCGGTCCAGATTTCTATTATACTGTATAGTTTTTATAGAAATACAAGCATTAAGATAATTTTTGAAACAAATTCTTTTAAATATAAAATATAAAAAATTGACGTTTTGAACATTTTATGACATAAATTTTCTATGCACTCTATAAGAAGCCCGAGCAACGTTGGGTATTTCATGTAGCTATTCGACGGCCCCTTCTTAATTGTGGAAGTGGCATGGGATATTATATTTAAGTATGGCGTCTGCAAATCAAAAAGAGAGAGGGGAAATAAAAAAAAAATTTTTTAATTATAACAATACGTGTATTAAATCAAAGCATTTTCGCTTTTCCGTTAATTATGTTTTACTCAGTCGGGTTTTTTAATTTTTTTTACATTTCTTTTACTTGTTTCGTTTACTAATTCTATCACCAAATTTCAAATCCCTGTTTCGTAGCGTATTTTGCAATTTTCACCGTGACATCATCTCATAAGGCTGTATATTTTGCTATTGTTCTGCATATACATTTACAGTTTTAAATCAATACGACAACTAGGGAGGGATGAATAAATTCGTTTTTATTTATATTGGTTACAAGCGTACCAGTGAGACTAATAGAAGCGTGTTAAAAAGAAATTTTCGTTATTAAAAAATAACATTCATACATTTTTATTTTGCTTACAATATTTATAACAGGTCTATATATACTTTCGCAAACCTACATTTTTATAATCGAATATGAAGAGAAAAAACGCAGAATAAGTATACATAGTAGACACGTCATTTACTGTAAGTAATTACAATCATTGCTATATTAAAAATAATATTATTCACATCCCTAGGTTTTTATAATAGATTTTCCCTCGATGAAAAATATTTTTAAAATAAATTTTAAACAAGTATTAAATATACATATATATATATATATATATATATATATATATATATATATATATATATATATATATAATATATATATATATATATATATATATATATATATATATATATATATATATATATATAGTTAATATTTGTTAATGTAAAAAAGAACAACTTGTTAATGTAAAAAATTATCCTTTACAAATCGACAAATTATTGGTTGCTGATAAAAAATTGTACTAGTCCAAGGGAGAACCGTAAAAACGGTGCCCATTTAATTAGGGTCACGTGAACTAGTTTTTTTCTGAAGTCGATATCTAATGCGCTCCTTTTAGCTCTAAGATAAAAAGTATATGCATAAAAGAGATCGAACATAGGATATTCAAAAAAATTATGTCGAATATCTAGTTTTCGCGATAGTTTAACTAATTAACGTTGGCATTATTGTTATCAAACAAAAAAAACTCTGAATCAATCGTAGAATTTAAAAAATTAGTGAAAAAGATGTCAGTATAATAAGTTGAGGTTACGAAGTCATATGAAAGAACTAGTACATACAATATAGACAAACATGTTACCGTCCACGTGGCCGAGCGGTCTAAGGCGTTATGTCTACTTGGAACTGGGAGGTTATGGGTTCGAATCCCGACATCGGCAGTTTATCAATTATTAAGAAAAAAAGGGGGCAAAATTGACTAAACTGACGGCATATGGACAAGATCGAAGTAACCGGCTATGCTTGTGAAGGTTTTCTGCAGTTTCCTTCACGAGCTTCAGATGAATATCAGCACAGTTCCTATCAGAGTCGGCTGCAGCAGCACATCCTACCAATTCCTAGTCTACGCATAAAAACTCCTTCCACTCCACTCACATCCTTAGGTATCACAATGGACTTTATGGTAGAAGTGTAGCCCGTCTAGGGTAGCCGCTACAATCTATGTATCTATCTAGACAAACATGTCATTGAATTTTAAATTAATATTAATATGAAAAAACTCCCCGCCAGGTAGAACCTTGGAGCTCTGAATTTCTCATATCAATTTGCATATCAATGTTAATTAAAAATTTAATGGCATGTTTGTCTATACAGCATACGCTAGTTCTTTCATACTATGTCCTCATAACCGTAATGAAAATTGACATTAGTGTAGTATTGGGGCGCTTTAAGTCTACACAAATAATAATATGTATATAGAATAATAAGTTAATGTTCACTTCTAAGTAATACTGTCAATGAAAAAAATAACTCGTTCATCTATATCATCCGTGGTGTAACGGTAGTACACTGGGCTAGAAATACAGAAGACCAGGGTTCGATACCTGATGGATGAGAATTTTTTCATATGAATATTATAACCATAACCATACCATTTAACCACTACCATCCTTCCATATAAAATATTATTCCGTAACTGTACATATATTGGCACTAACATTGACGAACAAGACAAAAAAATACTTTACACCAAAACCCTAAAAATGTCTCAAGTAACATTTTTCATTACTAATTGACTAATTTAAATAATAAATCATCCCCATTTCAGAAAAAGGGGATATCGTCAAAACAAAACAAAATATATTATTTAAATAAAAAGTTATTGATCGAACTTTATAATTACGATAAAAAAAAGAATCAAGTGGGGCTGTGCTGGCACGCATACAACAGGGTTCGGTAGGGATTGCCAATTTTAAAAAATGTTTATATAGTACGACATAGTCAAAATAATGTTAACCCCAAGAGACAGAAAGAGTAAAAAATCAGGGACGGTAATCATCGTATTGACGAACGAAGATTTTTTGTACCCTCCACTACTATGGATATCAAATACAAGTAAACGAGATTATTCCAAAAACGCACAGAGTTCAAGCAAAAGCAAATATATAAACTCATCGATTCGCGGTTAAATGATAATAGATTTTACGGTTATAAATACTAAGAACATTTTTATTGACAATAGCCGTAAAAAAAGACTGCTTATCAAGATAAAATTTGAATAATAATGTTTTGAAAACTCAACATTTAATACACAACCTTAAGAGAGAACATATTATTTTTCGTCGTAAATAATAATGAAATTTGAGTATACTCAACAAATTGGAGCATTTAAATTTATATATTTATACTATTTTTGTGCTTTGCCGGTATTGTTCGATTTTTACAAACATTTTTGTGTTTTTCGAATGCTTTGCGCATGCTCAATAATTCATCTCATGGGAATTTAGCTCATTATGGGATTAGACTTTTTTTAAACCAATTAATTACATTTATTTTACATTAATATTACCGAACTTTTGTTTTCGGAATTTTAAAATATAAAAAATGTTTATTTTATAATGTTTTATTTAATTACTACCTGAATGTTAATAGCTTACCATTTAATTAATAAGTTAAACGTTATATATAAATTTGACATTTCGGGTTTGTACCATTGTATACTCCTATAAACAACGTGTGTAATGTATAGGTTTTTAAAAGATTGTTGAATATACAATGAGCATTTGAATTACATTGTTATTCAACTGCATAACACCTTATAACATCAGATGAAGCAAAATCAATTATTCATGATTTTTCGTAGTTATCAACATTGATTATCTTTTATTCAGCCTGAAACTTCATATAAGTATAATAGAAATTCTCTAAATAATTATCAAGAGACTAGAAGCCCGAATTTTCGAAAATAGCTTAATATATATATTTCCAATCGGACTATGCTGTATATCTTCTTCTCTACTATTATAAAACTGTTAATGCCTGTTTGTTTGTTTGTTCGAGCATCACACAAAATTTAATTGTGACTTAAAAACTGGTATGTATTTTACTGGGAGTCGGAGGTATACTAATAAAACGTGAGCAAGCCGCGGATATAAGCTAGTTTGGTATAAAAGCCTACAGTAATAATATTTACCAATTTACTACTAATATGAGACTAAGTTGATGCGCTATGGTTGGTGTAAAACGTCGTATATTCGAGCACCACTAACACCACATAAATTGTAATAATTACCTAGTATTCAAAATTAATTTCTAGCCTTCGAAATCTTTTGAAAATGGCATTACACCATAAATTTTTTACCTACAAAAGATAATTTTTTTACCTACAAAAGAAGGACCAGTGACGTAGAAACTAGCAGAGGATCCTCAATGTACCCATTGTAGTTATACCAATGAAGGGATTTCGGAAAAATGTCTTCAAAAGTTCATCGATCTAACCTAATAGATGTCGAGTATATATTTACTAGTTGGATTAGAAATTCGAATTGTGACGTACTTTCGGTATTAGAAAAGCCAAGTTCGTTAATGCGCAACATCGGTCAAGAAGGAAATTTAATTTCATATTTAATACAATTTTTTTCTCTGAGAAACTTAACTCTGAGTCTACGTCGCGAGTTTTATTTAAATGTATCGATTATTTAATTTTATACCTACACAACATCCTAGAATTACAAAAGCTATTCGCTATTGATTAAAGAGGATTTAGAAAACTTGTAAACTTTTTAATGGATCTAACTTTAACTGAATCACAAACAACTGGAACTACAATAATAGATATGAGCCTGCAAACGCAAACGATCGTATAACATAATAGATATTATAAATTAATAATCGTATAACGATTGTTAAGATAACAAGGCATATTCATGATTTCAGCAATAATGAACACAATACATACGTGTTCGTATTTTATACGTACAACTGCTAAGTAAGTAAGTGTGTTTGCATTATTTATATGATTTTAACGTGAGTAATATACCACCCTCTTCAACACATCCAGCAAGCATATCAGCTGATGAGTGTGTAAATTAATTGGGGGAATTTACAATATGTTTATAGTAGAAAACTATTAAGATTCAGTTTTAATAATCGTCATCGTCGTCGGCAAGTGATCACTCCACTCATTCTATCCGGAATCCTTGTATAATATATACAAAATTTACAAGGTATTATAGGTTTAGTTCCCACTTTGTACCGATTGAAAATATTGATCGCAGAAAATATTGTTGGTATAGATGTTCATAAAATAAACTAATTAGTTCATTTCCACGTGTCCGCCTGTCTGTAACGAGCTGACATTTTGTATGTTCTCTAAAGCTAAAAGTACGGTCAAGTTTCGAAACGGGCAAAATCGGACCGGGCTCTCCCTCAAGGGAGAAATATCCATCTGTGAAACGGTAAGAGATAGGAAAAAAATAAAGGAATAAAATGTTCCTTATTAAAAATAAAGAACTTTTCTTGGAAACTTTTTCTTAAACTCAATGTATGCCGGATATTTTAGCATATAATTTATTTAGTTCTTTTCACTTGTTACACCCGGTATATAATTTATACCAGGGTATATAAAGTTTAGTTTCGAATTTGTAACGGTTGCAAATATTGATCGTAGATAAAAATTTTTGTTATTGGTTGTTCATAAAATGACCTATTTAGAGCATTTTCGCATGTTCGTCCGTCCTTCTGTAGACTCGATAACTCAAAAACAAAAAGAGATAACGAGCTGAAATTTTGTGTGTTCTAGAGCTAAAAAATGAGGTCAATTTAGTGAATGGGCAAAATCGGACCATGTTTGGGCAAAATGGGCCAAACTGCTTTTTTTATAAATTCAAGATATACCGGGTATTTAAGCAATTAACTTAGTTATTTGTTATTTTCACTTGTTTTTTATGTAAATTATTTCAGCAGAATTTTATTCATGAAAATTTTTTAAGTGAAACTTTTTCAGCTGTATGTAATTATTTGGGAATAAACGATTGTATTGTGTAGGTGTACGGAATAGGCATATGTCAGTGGAATGACCAATATCACTAACCTTAAGGTTTGGACTTTTGTTCTCTCGCCCTTTATTATTTTACATCACGGAAAAGTGTGTTATGATCAGTAGTTTTTATAGAAATTAAGAAAAAGTCACGATTTAAAATTATACTTTATTGAAATTTTTCGGTAGTTAATCGAAACTGAAAAATTATAACAATAAATATCTAAATAACAAATGTCGTATATATATATATATATATATATATATATATGTGTATATATATATATATATATATATATATATATATATATATATATATATATATATATATATATATATATGTATATGTATTAATATATAGTAGTATATGTAGTAATATATAGAAAAGTTGGAGATTTTATGATTCTTTTAATATACCTTATTATAACAAGCTTTTATTCAATGAACTAAAAAAAAAATACAGACGAATTGAGAACCATCCTCCTTTTTTAAAAAGTAGAGTCGGGTTAAAAAGTAGAATATAATTTACGTTTTAAAAAATATATAAAAACTAACATTTAAAAAAATTTATCAAATCGGTTTTGTTTCTGGGAATTAAGAAGGAAAAACTTTCAGAAAATAATTTATGTTTTTAAATAATATATAAAAACTAACATTTTTAAAAATTTATCAAAATCGGTTTTGTTTTTGAGGATTAAGAAGGAAAAACCAGATATGTATATGTCGTAGTATTTAAAAAAAATCAAATTTTTATAGTGCCATAAACATTAATTTAATTATCCTTATTCAGTAATCACAAGAATCTTGATATTATTTTAGCAGTAACGTAAATAATACAATATATATAACCTTAATATATATATATATGTATATGTAAATTTAAATAATTTTTGAAAACAAAATATCTACAATTAAAATAATTTTGAAATGTTTATGAAATGCATAAAAATAATATGTGTGTGTATTATTAACGAATTGGAAAAAAATTCAAGATCTTGAAAATTTTCTTAAACGGATTTTATGTTTCGAAAAAAATGTGTGTGACTAATAATAGGTAGAAAATTTTTTTGCAAATGCTTGAATAGAAATAAGCGTAAATAGAAAGTTATTCTTGTTGGAACATCTCTGTGATTTATTATTTAAGATCAGAAAACTATAAATTATTAATTTAATATTAATTAATACTATATATAATACCATATTAATTACCATTATAATATTATCAATACTATGTATCAGATATATCATATTTGTGAATATACATAGTATTTATTATACATATACAGGTGAATTGGAAGTAACGGACCTAACTCCAGGACTGTATTATACACGTGAAAATAATTCAAAAATCTCTTTTCTAATGCCATTCTTATTTTGTTTTTCCTAAATGTTAAATAACTGTCACAATGCATTGATACGTTATCAGAAAAACAAAGTTATCAATTATTTTTTTAGCTTCGAACATAGCAAAACTGATTAAAAATGTTTCAAATCACCAATTTTGAATAATGTAGAACACAAGATAAAATGTTTTAATTACGCTACAACTTGAAAACAAATGAAAAAAATAGGATACGAACATAAGAGTTTTTTGAGTTAACTTCACGTGTACAACATACTCCTGGAGCTTGGTCCGTTCCTCCGAACTCATCCTGTGTATATTTCGATGATAATTTTGGTCCGATATCTGTCGTTTTCTGCAGATTTGTTACTCAACTGATTCCGAAATTTACGTTTATCAGCCAGTATTTTGGTTCCTAAGGTTATTAAGGGAACGATTTATATTACGAATAAATGTCCAAGCCTTTTATTTTAATAAGAAAGAAAGCAATTTCAAATTTTCTAAGTTTCAGTGAATAGACTTTTAACCGTAAACAGGTGAATTTAAATTTCACCAATAACTGGGTGTATAAGTTTCTTTGTGTGAAATGAATTCAATCAAAAACATAAGTATAAAAATGGACAAAGTTGTCGGGGAAATACTTCATATAATAGTTGCTGCTCAAAAAGTAGTGATATTAAAAAGTATCGATACTAAATATTAAAATGTTTTTGTTCTTACCACGTTAAACTACTAAATTCAAATGACATTTCAATAAGACAAATATTAAGCTCCACCAATAGAAATGTTAAATTTATCAAAACAAAATATGTAGAAATTTTCGTTTTCGGGGTTTATATAGGTATAGAAATTTTGGGGTTTCATAATTTCCTTTCGGATTGGGCACTAGCTGTATATATATCTAACTGTAAACCAAATATCAACTTTAAAAGACTTATGGTGTAGGTCCTAAAATTTTGATCCTGAGTATCCAAAAATCAACCTTTTGAATTAAAAAAACTTTTTAACCCTTTTATTCCTTAACGGTGAGCGAAAAACCATTATCTTATAATTCCGTAATCTTGCTATATTCGAAAACTCACCACTGTAGCTCTTTTCGTTCAAAAATTACATTGAGGTCAATTTCGGTTCTAATATATCGTGTGTACATAGTCTTACGCAAGTGCACAAGCCAAGTCCAACACACCTCTCCAACTTGGCTCTCCACTACCGATGGACTACAATGAAAAGCGGTAAGATGTTTTGTTGGAGGTATTAATGACACTTGACAGATTCTTTGCAAAGTTTGTCGGTACATTTTTTCTTAATCTTCGAAAATTTATGTATATATATATATATATATATATATATACGTGTGTGTGTGTGTATATGTGTGTTTGTGTGTGTGTGTAAATGTGTGTGTGAGGACTTTATTTGATAGACCAAGTACTTACGTTCGCGAGCTAAATCGAATAAAGAGAAAGGGGGCTTTTGGGAGTGGGAAACAATACCTTATCTTCTGATATTAGTAACATGAAAAAATGATAACAAGTTAAGTTGTTAAATTTTACTACAATTCAGTACCTGACCATATTTTCTATGACTCTTATATTTACAGAAATATTTGCAATTTAAATACAATACCCGAATAATGATGAATGATACAAATATATTAGTTAATTAATGCTCAATGAATAAGTTAAATCATTAGACTAATAGTATAATGATTATTATTCTGACAAAATTCCGTGAAGTTAAATAAAAGCTTGTAAAAATAATTCACCGAAATATCGTACCAAAGTCAATATTTCGAAAAAATTTTCGAAAATCACCAGCTGTAAAATTTATATATATATATATATATATATATATATATATATATATATATATATATATATATATATATATATATATGGCAATGTGTATGTAGCCACTCTAGCGGTTACAGTTTTAGTTTGATTTAAATGAAATTTGATTAAAAAAAAAAGGGAAAAGGTGACTTTAGAGTAAGGGGTAACACAAAATTTGGTATATCTCCCTTAATAATGGAAGTTGTAGAAAATCAGTTTTACTATGATTTTGTTTTATTTTTTCTTTTACACTAACATTTGCAGAAATATTAACAAATAAAGATTGAAAGTTAAAACCCATAACATCTCTGTACACATAAGAGTTTGAGAAAAAATGATTAGGGAATGAATTGTGGCAAACATGATTTTCTACAACCTTACTTCTTATACATTTTTCAATTGTTCTAATAGTAAGAAGGATGTTTTATATTTTGTGTTTCCTTCTTTCACTATGGCCCCCTTTTCCCTTTGGCCTATGGCATTTATTTATAAAATTAGCCTTGCAAATACCAAAATCATATCAAATACGACATTTCATTTTAATCAGACAAAATTGTGAACGCTAGAGAGTGACTTATGTATTCTAAGGAAATACGCTAAGTTGACGCCGGCGTAACGAATTTTTTTAATTTTAAAATAGAAATTATTTTCATTCTTTTTTTATTGTGATTTATAATTTTTTTTTGAAAATTGAAGTAAAATTATCAAAATATTGCAAATAATACTTCCGATATTTTGAACATGCAACACTCATATTATGTTAATTTGAAATTAAATTGTACACACAAGATTTTATTAAAGGTATACTGTATTTATATAATCGATAAATATACATTTTTTATCACCGATATGATGGGATATTACGATTAGTATGTATTATTTAGGTTACTGCTAAAATAATATCAAGATTCTTGTGATTACTGAATAAGGATAATTAAATTAATGTTTATGGCACTATAAAAATTTGATTTTTTTTAAATACTACGACATATACATATTATCTGGTTTTTCCTTCTTAATCCTCAAAAACAAAACCGATTTTGATAAATTTTTAAAAATGTTAGTTTTTATATATTATTTAAAAACATAAATTATTTTCTGAAAGTTTTTCCTTCTTAATTCCCAGAAACAAAACCGATTTGATAAATTTTTTTAAATGTTAGTTTTTATATATTTTTTAAAACGTAAATTATATTCTACTTTTTAACCCGACTTCAAAAAAGGAGGATGGTTCTCAATTCGTCTGTATTTTTTTTTTTAGTTCATTGAATAAAAGCTTGTTATAATAAGGTATATTAAAAGAATCATAAAATCTCCAACTTTTCTAGACTATAAAATGAGATTGTTAATTATTTAATACGAAATTAGTTAATTAGTTTTCTATTTGCCTCTGCCTATAAGTAAAAGAGTAAGGTAAGACAAAATTTACATTATTAAATTTAATTTTTGAATGAAAATATGAGACATATACTTATAAACACTCAAACAGTTTTAAAATAAATAGCCCAAATAAAATTGGCAATCACTTTGTCGGTATTTTACAAAGTTAATCTACGAAAAAAAGTCAATACACTCAACAGTCAAATGAAATATAAAAATATGAAACAGTTTTAGGAATGAACTTTTTATTTTCTAATTGTTTTTTTACATTATCTATAAAATGTAGATGATATTTTCATGATTATTATATTTTATTATATAGATACTGCCGCCTAATAAGGCACGGCTCCTAATAAAGTCCAGTTTTGAGAAGTCGTTATTGTAATTGTTGAATTAATTCGAAATATCCAGCATTTAAGCATCAGTAGACAAAAATACGACAACACTTTTAGTCAAATGTGTTTTCGTTTGGACAGCAAACTTGTGTTTATGAATGATCTATCAATTGGACTATAATATATACTATAATATTGATTGATCACTTTTTTGAAATTCTTTGATGAATAAAATGTTTTTTTTCTTTAACTATTGGATCTTAATAATTAATCTTTTCATCATTGGCAGCAACCCGATTTATTTATTTCATCATTTGTTTTTTAACTACATTTTGGCCATCGCTTGTTATCGCCCGAAATAAGGCCTACTTGATTGTACCCTAAGAAGTCGAGTTAAATTATTAAATTTAACTTTTTTTATTAATTCATTTACATAAATTTTCGATTTAATAGCATGTTTTATAAATAAAGCGGCAGTTAAATTAAAGTAAGCAATTTCTATTCCATGCAAACAAAAACAATTTTTTGGCTCATTTAACCAATTAAACTTTATTCTGTTACCAAAGTTCGAGATTTTCTCCTAAGAAACCAAATAAGGCCCAGGGTGGATTGTAGTTAAAATATTAAATACCGATATTGATATTTTTTTAATATTTAGTAAAAAAATTAGTAAACAGTAACAGAAAAAATGAAAATATTTTAAAATAGAATGATAATTTTTTGTTTTAATACTGTTTGTATTTTTAATAGACCTAATTGTTGTGCCAAGTACATAAATATTATAGAAGAAAATATTTATTTTAATAACTGTTTAGTGAATAACATTAATATACTTTGATTTAATCTTTTATAGGATGTTTTTTTAGGCATGATAGAACTTCCGATAGGGATAAATTTATTAAAATAAGAATAATTATATTTAAATTTTTTTTAATTAATTATAGTTTGCCATTTCATCATGACTCACGCCTCAACAATGCTTTCAAATTATTAAAATTTACTTTGAAAATCAGTCTTCCATTCGTGGAATTGTGTTAAGTGATGAAGATCATTTTTGGCTGAATGGTTTTGTTAACAAACAAAATTGTAGATTTTGAAGTGAGACACATCCAGAACTGATATTGGAAACACCATTTCATCCAGAAAAAGTCACTTGTTTGGTGTGGATTGCATGCTGGCATTATCATCGGTCCTTGCTTGTTTAAAAATGATGTTGGAGCCAACGTTACGGTCAATGGAGCTCGTTATCGAACCTTAATCAACGATTTTTTGTTTAAAAACATGGAAAAAATCGATCCAGACCAAATGTGGTTTCAACAGGATGGAGCTACAGCCTATACAGCACGTGAATCCATTGATTTGTTAAAAACAAAATTTAATGAAAACATTATCTCTGGATTTGAACCTGTTAACTGGCCCCCTAGATCATGTGATTTAACACCATTCGATTATTTTCTGTGGGGATATGTTAAGTCATTGGTGTACGCAATGATCTCTTATAAAACACCCGATATGTGGCAAAGTTGTGTAATGGGACTTATTGAGGCTTTTTAAATTATCATTTTTTTCGTGATCGAAATTTGTGATCGAAAATCGTGATGCATCAATAATCAATGTTTACTAAATTTCTATTTATTTTTATTTGTTCGCAATTTTGCGATATTATACTCATTTTGCAAAAATTGGGCCTTATTGGGCCCAATTGGTACTTTAGTTATTCAAATAATAAAACATATATACCATAATACTAAAAAAATTTTGTTTCGAATATTATGGTATAAATAAGTATTTGAATAGCTTTGTCTCAACTCAAAATCCACAAAAATTCAATTTCATTATGATTATTAGTACGTTTCAAAATATTTAGTACACGAAATTGGAAGAAACTAAGTACGAGAAATTTGTTCATCAGTTGAAAATAAAACATGGAAATTCCTATGTTAATACGCTTATGTAAATACGCTATATGTTTACTGTAAATACATTTCTAACATTAAATTATTTATATTGAATAGTATATTAATTATGATTGTCCAGACGTTTTCAATGTGTTATATAAATATAAAACAAGTGAAAATAACAACTAACTGAGTTAATTGCTAAAATACTCGAAAATTATACTGTAGTATAATTTAAAGTATACTGAATAAAATAATAATATAAGGTGTACTGAATTTATAAAAAAAAAAGTATCAAACAAAAGTAATTGTTTATTTAAAAATAAGGAACATTTTTTATTTTATTTTTGTTCCTTCTCTTACGGTTTCAAAGATTGACAGTTTTGAAACCGTCCCATACATGGTCCTATTTTGTCCACAAGCTTGAACTTATTTGTTAACACTAGAGCAGACACAAATTTCAGCTCGCATAATAATAATAATAATAATAATAATAATATTTATTTCGCAAATGATATACATAGATATGCTTGCTACGTCAAAAATATAAACATGCATAAAAGCAAGTACAGAAATAAAAACAACGAACTTGAAACAGTAATTTTAACAAAAAAACAGTAACAGAAAAATATTTAAAAAACAAAACAGTAGTCAACAATAAATAAATAAAAAATTTTTAACAATAAAATATGAAATATTTAAAATAATATATAAACATACAATTTAAAAAAATCAACTCAGTATAAGATAAAAACAATAGTCAACATTGGATAGAAAAAAAAAATAAAAATTTTAACAATAAAATATGAAATATTTAACAATAAAATATAAACAATCAATTTAAAAATCAACTCAGTTTAAAATAAAAATAAAAATAGTCAACAATGTATAAAATAAGATTAGAAATTAATAGAAAACTTAGTACAAAATCAACAAATAAAATAATATCAAAATCAATTTAGTGTTAAACAAAAAGGTCATCTATGGAGTAAAAGGCGTTTCTAATTAAAAAAATTTTTAAGTGCTTTTTAAACATGTTCTTGTTTTGCATTTCCAGCAGCTCCTTGGGGAGGTTATTGTAAATTTTTCTACTAAAAATTTGCCAACTCTTCCCACAAATTGTAAGATGGTATTTTGGGATGGAAAGCATGTCTTTATTTCTAGTTGTGTAGCTATGAGAATCTCCCATCCTCGAATACTGTGACAAATTCTCTTTCACATGTATTCCTGCCAAATAAATGTAAATTGATGGTAAAGTGAGGATACCATTATCCACAAAGAATGTGACACATGACGTGTTCGGTTTTAAGTTGAACATGCATCGCAATATCATCTTCTGTTTGATGAAGACGTCTTTTGCTGTTGAAGAATTTCCCCAACATAAGACTCCATATCTTAGTTGTGGGTAAACAAATGCATAGTAAAAAGTCATTAAAACCGATAAATCGTTACAAACCATACGTAATCTCCTCAGAAGGTAAGCCAATCTGGCAAGTTTAGAGGATAAGAGGGCAGTGTGCGCGGTCCAACTAAGGTTACTGCTTATGTTTAAACCGAGCAATTTAAAGCTATCAACAGCTGTAAGTACTGCGGTTTCGAATTTTACACTTTTAAGGGAAAAGTACATTAATTTTGTCTTTTCCTTATTTAGCACTAAACCGTTACTAGCAGAAAATTGCTCAATAGCAGTGATTCCAAGTTTAATATTTCTGTCCAGATACAGTTTTCATACAGTTCATACAGTTTTCAGTTTTCGTGTTGACAGGCAGACAGTCGTTACAAAGTCGGAACTACACTTAATATACTCTGGTTTATATTATCGGGTATAAAACGGTAGCCTTTTCTAGAAAACTTTCTGCGCTTATGTTATTTAAAGTAACATAATATTTGTTTATTCTGCACTATCGTAAGCGTCTGTACTTTCATTATTTAATCACTATGTCTCAACTCGAAGTTCATTATATTATGATTAATTATTATGCTTCAAAATGTGTATTTCAAGCTAAACATAGAAATTTCGACGTTTTTTTGTAACTACAATTCTAACATTAAATCATTTTTATTGAATAGTAAGTTAAGCTGTCAGGACGTTTTTAATGTTCAATAAAAATATGATAAATAAAAAGACAGAAAATCCAAAAAACAACGGCATCGTTTTCTAGAAAGCTTTCTGCTGCATTACGTTAATAAATTAACGTAATAACTTAAAACAATACCCATAGAAATTTAACTTATCAAGCAAAATATCAACTTCGAGCAAAATATCAACTTCGTATGTCTTTTGGTCAAAAACTTGCCAAAATCAAACTTTTTTTCAATTAGTTAAATGTATGATAGTGTTTCTTTAGTCTATAACATTGCCATTAATATTGTACTATAAAATCAAAAGCAATTCTTGGTAAATAATCATTATACATTAAAATCCGTAAATTAAATTAAATCTACAACGAATTTGAAATATTAATACTAATAAAATAACGTTCAACAACTATTAAAGATTTTTTTTTATTCGAAAACTGATCAAGAACAAAAGTATGTTTTCGTCAAAGTTTATATTTATCCAATGTTCTATTTAAAACTACACCAATCGTACCATTTCCAATGTTTATTGAAAATATTTAAGATTTAACAATATATTTGCAGAATGGTGCACACAAAAAATTCTACATAGATCACAGCTTTAGAAAATCCGCAACTTTTAATCAGTTAATTGACTTTTCCCAGTCTTTTTATAAATTGTGCAACATGTCGTATTTTTACTCAACTTACTAAAAACAAAACGTTAATTTAATACAACAAGTGAAATTGATTCTTGCAAATTATTACCACTTATTTATATAGAAACTAACACTACCATGAATCATTTGCAAAAATTTCAATTCAACACATATGAAGTTTAAAATACATGCAAAGCTGTGGCACAGTAACTTTACATGACCAAAATAAAATTAAAATAACCTTAGAAAAAGAATATTTGATAAAAAATTTATTTTAAAAAATCGGAGAATAAATTAATTACTTAAAAAATCCACTTAAAAAGTAATAATAAAAAAAATAATAAGGTACAAATGTAATTTCCCTTGTCGATGAATCCTTATATAGTTATGTGTGTAGCTTTTAAAAATACATATTCATTTGATATAATTTCAAACACTGCGGAAGAAGGCTTTTACAAAACATACAACAAACCCAACACAACAGTTTGTATGTAGAATTGTTAAGATAACTCCGTAAAAAAAGACTTTGTGTTTTTTTTTCAAATTCACATTTTACATATAGATATAGTGGCACAACGAAGAAAAAAGTAGAAACTGTTATTTAGTAGAATAAAATATTTATTTATATATGTAATCTTCTTACCATTATAACAGAAAAAAATATCCTTTTATTATAACAAGAAAATGAAAAACTAAATAAAATACACAAAACATAATCCAACAATGAGTGAGACAACAACAACATAAACGTTGGATCAACTAGAACTTACAATTTTCAAATAAATTAATCTATTTTTTGGTTCACCACAATCAATTATTTATTAATTCAGTCACAATAATACTTTTTTTGTTTAAATAAATCACACTATTTTTTTATGAACAATATCGGTTAGCAAATATATCACACGTGTTTGATCGATCACTTTTTTAATATATCGTTAAAACTCGTTTTCGTATAACGAACGAACCAACCCTAACGGGGTGCGAATGTAAACTAAACATTAAATAGATGTGTAGTTTAGCAAGTGCCTTGTATAACAACACTACTGTGTTCTAGTCAAGACTCACACCTGCGCAATGTATATCTATGGTGCGCGTGCCTTTCACCAGGTGTCGTCTTCACAATGTGTGTATAGTATACTATAGTGTATGTGATTGTGTGTATGTATAACGAATGCACTTGTCGTTCGTGTACGCAAAAATTTTTTAGTGTGCTGCACACTTCAATTTCCTAATTAAATTTTCTGTGATAAACGCGTTTATTGGAGGGTGTTGAAAATTTCATTAGACATTCTTGGTATTCGGTTGGAAGCTCTAAGCAATTTTCTGAAATGATGAAAATTATCTATTGGTTAGAGAATTATTAAATTATTTGAATGTATGTCGTCTGCTGGTTTTATTTTTTCTTCTGCCTATTTACTACAACATGGCTTTTGACATGTCTATTGATTTGTAATTTTGTTTTCGTTTTGTCATGGTTTAACCTTCATACGAATCTTTCTTCATACCAATTATTCGTAATAATATTGTACGCGCATTAAGTCAAAGTAATGATAACTAGCTAAATTTTTTATATGTTATTATTCATTAATAAATACACCACATAAGTTAATTTTTTGAGAGAAATCTAACGTCCAGTTTCGTAGAAGTTAGTTTTCAAAACTTGGAATTTAACACGTAGTGTATAGGGAGTATCTGTTTAATCGCACATTTATCATAAAATTGAACTATAACTGCTAAAGGCACTTGAAGATTATGTAACAATGACAAACAAAGTCTTCTGACGTGTAGTTTTGAGCATTTTTTGATATAAAGAACGAAAAATGTCTGGTTATCTCGATGTCGTTAAGAATAAAGAAAGATTTCGTTAACCTTTCTTTACTTCGCTCTATCTTTCTCCAACACGCGCGAATAACCTTAATACCAGACATATTATTTTATTTTATGCATATTTTTGTAATTTAATTATTTTTAAAATCGAATTTACAGAGATTCCCCATAATACCCTTTGGACGAATACGAAACAAAAAATTAGGAAAACTAGTGAAATTTTAATTTCCCATTAACTCTTGAGACGAGAAATAATTTCCATATATAAATTTATGCATTCTAATATTAGTCCAGTTAAGATCTACATCGGTGCTTGCAAAAGGTCAGGTCGTTCTGAATTTTTTATATGTTGTTAGGACCTAAACCAATATTAAAAAACCAGATTTGCAATTTCCAAAGTGCTGTGGGAGCGGCGGTGTACCCAAAAAACCATGAAATTTACGGACTTTTTTCAGTTTTTGCTCCATATCTCAGTGAAGGAAGGGTCTGACAGGGTACATCATTTCCGGTCTAATAAATTATTATGATCATTATTCCCAGTAGCAGGTGATAATCTAAACAGGCTCCTGTAGCACAATCGGAGCGCCTCCTCGCCATTGACGACCTGGTTGCTGCAGACGGGGCGTACCACAGATTGTGCTACAGGAGCCTGTTTAGATTACCACCTGCTACTAGAAATAAGAGAGGGTATCGTCCTGCTAGTAATACTGAAGAAACGATCGATTGTGTGTACGATTACCTATTGGAAAACAGTCATGAATGCCAGTTTTTTTTATCACACCTTCTGCAGCAAATTAAGGGTGATTGTATACATGATGTCAGAACAGCGAAAATTCACCTCCAAAAACGTATTGTCGATGACATAGTCATAGTGGAGATGGACTCCAACAAAGGGGGACACTCAGTACAGCTATTTTTTGAGACTGCTGTTCTCGAAAACAAGCGTGGCCCCTTGAAGCATGGAAGAAGAAGTGTGTGTCATTTTCTTATGTTCTGATAACTGCTATAATATTTGACGTGGGATGCGTATTTTAGAAGATATTTTACGAAATAAGTGACCATTTCGAAAAATTTCACTTTTTGGAAAAAATGGCCTATTTTCTAAGCACTGCATCTTGGGAACCAATAGCTGTTTAGAGCTATTGGTATTATTAACTTGTTTTGATTTCAAATTGTTGAAAATTAAGTCTACTTTAAAAGTGTATAGAATGACTATACCGGTCAGACCCTTCCTTCACTGAGATATTGAGCAAAACGGAAAAAAGTTCGAAAATTTCATGGTTTTTTGGGTACACCGCCGCTCGCACAGCAGTTTGGAAATTGCAAATCTGGTTTTTTAATATTGGTTTAGGTCCTAACAACATATAAAAAATTCAGAACGACCGGACCTTTTGCAAGCACGACCACCTTTTCATGTTTAACTTTACTGAACTATATGTACATTACCTTAAAATTATGGCTTTTAGATGATGTTTCTGATAAAAGTACTTAATTAATCTTGAAACTGTTGATAGAAGTTTCGTTTTGGAATTTCATTCGCGGTCACCACAAATTTATGTCTTAATTTTACCCGACTACAAAAGGGTAATGATTTTAGTCTATATATGTTAGGATGTTCATCTTTTCTCGTCTAGATTCTAAGCTACTTTTCGTATTTTGATAAATGAGGTGTCGTTAGCTTCATCTTAGAGTTTCGCGTGTTAGAGACTATGTGTCGTAATATTAAATTCAACATGGCGGGTATGACTTGCATAATGCGAAGCAACAACAAAAAATTTCACAAATGTATCGAGTAAGATATCAAATGAATGGTTTTAATAGACAAATTCTTAGTATTATACTAAAAAGTTTTAAATAAGTAAGTTTAAAAAACCTGACTACGAAAAAGCACGAAAGAAGTTTGATGAACATTGTAAATATTTCTCGTAGTAAAAGACCCGGAATGGTTACAGTTTTGCTTTGTGTATCGCAGTTGAGCCCAACCTGGTAGTTTTTCAAATATGTTTAGAGCTGATTTTAATCCATATAAATGCATTTAGATTTTACAATAGTATTCCAGAATAAGTTTTTCTAAAGATCAGAAAAAACTTTATTCTTCACCGTTAAAATTGCTAACTTCATAGATTACCTTGCGAATTACGAATATACTAATACAAAAAAATTGTCTACCTCTCTTGGAAAAAATATACAATTGATATTGCGATCAACGAAATTATTTAAGACAATAATTTTTCAAAAATATGTAGATAGATAGATAGAGGGGTCTAAAAAGTACTGCACTTCGCCCTTATTGCCCATTGTGCTCCCTCTTCTACTTCAGTCTGACGAGATTAGCTTTTCCCATATTAGGATAACTTCTCAATAGGCAGGAGTTTGCTGATCAGGCCTTCATGAAGTTCAGAGTTCGCAGTTAAAGATAATGTGGCTGGATGTTTCTTCCTCCTCGCCACACAATCTACACATAATGGATCCGTTATGGAGTCCTATTGTGGGCAGATGCTTTCACAGGGGACAATGCCCGGTGATGAATCCGGTAACCTTCCGCAGATGCATCCTGTTCAGGTTAAGTGCATCGAAGGTCAGCTTCTTGGATGCACTCCGAAAGAGTATTTCCGAGCTTTTGCTGAGGTATATTTTCCCACTGATGACGGTGTTCATTAATCACATACATGTTCTTCACACTCGTTGATAACCTGTTTACATAGTCTTTGGAATTCCTAGAATACGCTCTGGGCCTATGAAGGGTATTCCGACTATGAAGGGTATTGTTTGCTAAGGTATCTGCTTTTTCGTTTCCTTCGAAATCACTGTAAACTGATACCCAGTTCAATTTAATATTGTTTCGTTTTGCCAGCTCCAGCAATTCATCTAGACAATCCTTGACCATCCCAGAGGTGACCTCAGTTTCAGGTAAGTTCTCACGGACGCAAGCCAGAAGAGCGTAGATTTCAGCCTGAAAGACTGTAGCCTATTTCCCCAAGTTGAGGCTTATATTTGCCTTGGGTTTTTTCCGTAAATTCCCGCCCCGGTCGCTTCCTCAGTTTTGGAGCCGTCTGTATACCAAACGATTCCTTTCTTGAGATAGGGTGGTTCTTCTTCCGTTCTCATGTTCCTATCACAGACTACAGTGAAAGGTTTTGAGAAGGAGTATATTCAAGCAAGTCTATCTGTGCCCATTTCAAAAACGGGGTCAGAGATGATTGATGTTCCCACGATCCATGCATGTCCAACCTGATTTTTTGTAATCCAATTATTACTGAAAGTTAGTCTATAGGCGCTGGATCTCGCTTTTGCTATTATTACAGTGTTTAGCGGAGTCAGCTCTAGTATGATTTCCATGGCAGCTGTGTGTGTGCTGGATCCAGTAATGCATAACACTAGACCGACCAGTCTTGTATCCTGGACAGGTTTGTGAGTGACGTTATTTGATAAACCTTTGACCACCACACTATAGCAGCATAGGTAATGATTGGCCTAACTACTGTTGTGTATAGCCAGTGGACCATTTTGATTTTAGACCCCAGATTTTTCCACATGGTCTTTTGCAGAGCATGAAAGAAGATTTGCTCTTGTTTGTAATGTATTCCAGATGAGGGTTCCATGTTAGTTTAGAGTCTAACATCACTCCTAAGAATTTGATTTCCCTTGCGATCTGTAGTCTTTCTCCAAAGAGGATGGGTGGTTATTTTATCCACCTTCCTTTTTTGTGTGAATGGAATAAGTGTGGTTTTACCGGGGTTTATTTTTAATCCTTCGTTGATATACCGCTCATGTGAAAATCTAAGAGCGTTTTGGATAAGCTCTGAGATTGTCCAATCCAAGGGTCCTTGGATTGCAATTATATTGTCGTGCAAATATCTCTGCGTGTAGTATCCGCCTTGGTTGAGGTTTGTCAGTAAGCTGTTCACTGTCAGACTCCACAAGAGAAGAGAAAAGACACCACCCCGTGGACATCCTTTGGTGGCTCTTACAGTGACTGACTCTCCAAGAAGGGAGGTTGTATTCTTCTACCTATCAGCATAGAGTTTATCCACCTACAAAAGGTGTCTTTTACTCCGTGATTGCAGAGTTTATCATGGAATAGTAAGAGGCATTGTCAAATTCTTCCTCAATAACAAGAAACACGCCCAAGGTGGTCTACTTCCTTGCGAATCCCTTCTCAATCCTGTATATTAGGTGGTGGAGGGCTGATTCACAGAATTTTCTCATCTGATACGCGTCCTGTTTGGCATGAAGCGGATTTCTCGACAGTGCCACTTGAGTTAAGTGAAATCATATTAGTCTTTCCATTGTCTTTAGCAGAAACGATGACAGATTAATCGGTCTAAAATCCTTTTTTTGGAGTGGTTGTGCCTCCCCGGTTTTGATAAGAAGGTCACTCTTACTAGCTTCCATACTGTTGGATTATAACCTCTAGCTAGGCTTGCCCTGAATATCTGACCAAGTAGAGTTAAAAGATGCTCTGCTCGTTTCGCAAAAGCACTGGGTATATCCCGTATACCCGTCTGCCCCCGGTGCTTTATAGGGGTGAAATGAGTGTATTGCCTATTCGATCTTTTAGCGATTGAAGGTAATCGCCGCTCTTCTCCAGTCCTCGCTTGTCGCTAGTAGGTCATGGTTAAATTGTTCTTGGGAAAGGTTATCACTGTCTTTTGCCACCGAATCCGGAAAATGAGTCTGAATTAGTGTTTCGAGTGTATCCCTCCTAAAGTTAGTGTACTCACCATCGGGCTTACGTAGTGATCCAATGGTGTCAACGGGTTTCTTCGCTAGATACGATGGAGTCTTGCTCCCTCAAATGTGTTTTCAACATCTTGACCGAGTTCCATGAGTTTGTTTTAGCTTTTTACAGAGACTTTTTGTATTCAGTAAGGGCTTCATGGTAGTTGTCCCAGTTCCCTATCCTTTTTGCTCTATTAAATAGTTAGCGAACTTTTTGCCTTTGATTCCTTAGATCTTTATGCCACCTGCAAGTTGATTTGCTGATATCTTTTGAGACATCTGGTCAGTTTTCTTGGAAAACGTTAATTATTGCATGTTGAAGCTCAGTTGCAGTAAGCCCAATGTTCTGTTTTAACTTTTTTCGAGATTGTGGCAAGTTTAAACTTTAGTGTCGAATTATATTCGTCCCAATTTGCTTTCCTCGGATCCCGATAGTGTATATTATATTGGTCTGTTTTTACCTCCAAATTATAATAGATTCACATGTGATCCGATGCAGATGGTTCATCGGATACTAGCTATTTCTTGATTTTTCCACTGATTTCATTACGTAGTCAGTGTTGCGATGACTTCTTGCCGAACTCTGTTAATGAAAATCGGCTTGTTGCCTTGATTAACTATATCTAAGTTATATGCTATAATATAATCAAAGAGGTGCTCACCTCTTACATTTTTGTTAGTAGTCCCCCATACTCTGTAGTTGGTGGTGGAGTAGATACACCATAAGGAAGTAGTTTTACCGCTGTAAAGTCTCTCTGACAAAACTCTAACAGTGGCAAGACATTGATACCTTTCCTTGATTAAATGCAATTTATGGGTTTCTCTGGAGTTTTATTGTAAATAATTTGTCCTCCAGCATTTTCTAGTCCAAGAATCTTGAGGTTTACAGCCCAAGGTTCCTGGACTAAGACTATGGAAATTCCCCTTGCCAGCACATTTTCATAGAAGACAGCGGATCCTGCTTTACTGTGCTGGAGGTTTATTTGAAGCATTTGAAGAGCTGTCATTTTTGCCCTCTGACGCTTTAATGGTCTAAGGTTGACTTGACCAAACCAGAGATATAAATTAAACCCTCGGTCTTGAATGAACCTTGATCCGCTGTATTTACTTCCAGCACGATGGTGCGTCACGTATCGTGCTGTTGATGATTCGCCACTATTAGGTGTGCAGGTTTGTATTCTGCGCTTCTAGAGTTTTGATTACTTTGTGCGGTGGAACGGAATTATAGATCTGGGGAGCATATAGCAGAATTTTGCGTGTGTTTATTAGGGTTCTTGCATCCCCGACGATAAGTTCCGCTCCTTTCTATGGTATGATGTTCGGACCGTTCTCGATAACCCAGTTTATGGCTTTTGAGCCTATGCACTGCACTGCGAAGCCCCCCTGTCCATATAAGAACTCCGATACTTTGGACCCTTGACAAGCTCTTGGGTATTGAAGGTTAGCAACATCGAAAGTTGCACCTTTTCGGATTGTTTCCGAGTCATTTTGACCTCAGGATACCCCAGCAGTGCAATGCACATCTCCGTTGTTGAGATGGTTTCGGCAAAGTTATTTATAGCCCTGTCCTGTTCCCTCCACCTGCGTCTTTCGAGACCATTTCCGGGCTTGGTGTCCCGTCTTGATATCTCAACCTCTTTTCCTATGTGTTTTTCGGGGGTTGATTCCCTGAGTTGGGCCTCACAGGTATCAGTGTTTTAGAAACCAGGGCTGGAGGGTTATTTGTCCGGTTTTTCCTCCTCGGAGGAGAAATCAGTTTCCTCTGGGCCCTGGATTTCTCTACTGCTGCTCTTCTCTGGGCTCCATCCGAGAAATTTTTGCTTTCCTCTTTCAGGAAATGATTCTGGAATTTATTGTCCAGATTTTTTGCCAGGCTGAGTGCACCTGCAATTTTTTATGTCTCGGCTTGGTAAGCTTGCGCAGCCTCGGCTGATTTACTTTTTGAGGGGATTTGAGCCCCAGAGTCTGTATTTTTTCATTCGGTTTCCATTTTGGCCCCAGGAGTAAATCGGGCCGTCTACTATACCATCGGCCCCTTGACGGGGAGGACATATATACAGAGAAGTTCGTCAGTTGCTCCAAGTGGATTGTTTATGACAGCATTTAACCCTGGTACAATAGCCTTCGGCTAGTTCTCTATGCACAATGTCTGGCATCGTAGCTTGGGTTTGCATGGTTTCTTAGTCGGCCTTCTCACGGCTATCCTGTCCGGTATTGGTATTCCAACCAGTAACATAGTTACAGCCGGTATAGCATAGCCCTTCATCGATGCACTCTAGCCTCTCCACCAACGACAAGGTCATACCGTGCCTAGGAGACGAAGCATAACGATAGTTATAACCATTTACAATAACTCAATACAAACAAATTAAAATAAACTATTATTTTAATACCTGTCGATAATCAGGGCAAACTACAGAATGACGTTATGACGTTATGAATTACAGAGTGATAATAACGTTATGACAGTGTGATAGCGCCTTAAAAACGATTAGAGTCTTTAGCAAATAGATACAACCATTTAAGTGATATTACTTATATTTTGCTGGTATTTAGTAACTGATTCACTAGTAAGAGCTAGTGAATATACTTACTTTTACTTCAGTGAGTTTTTTAACATAATAGAGCAAATAATAACTGCATCGTTCGAACTGTTCAAGAATGGTTCTTAATTATGAATATGATCCATAAAACAATGTTATGTTTACCACTTATAAAAATCCCGGATAGTAGTAATATTAGATAGTGACTCATCTTTTTTTTTTTTTTGCAATATAAACTGTTTTTTAATAATTAATTTTTATTTTTAGCTTATTTAAGAAAATTAGAAAATCTTGCTATGGCGATTGAACCGATGAAGATTTCTAAACCTATATATATATATAAATATACATATATATATATATATATATATATATATATATATATATATATAATATATATACATATATATATATATATATATATACATATATCTGCATATATATTAATATACGAGACACATATTAATATACGAGGGTGGTCTGAAAAGTTTCCGACCTCAACATGAAGATAGCAGCACTCGTAAATAAAAGCTAGTGAATTTCGTTGTTCATCTGTTGACAGTTACTCACCAAAGTTTCAGCCATTTTTGACGCGCAGTTGTTATGTAACAGTCGTTTGAGTGAGTTGATGTGAGTGTTTTTATGAAAATGGACAAAATTGAGTATCGAGCTGTCATTAAATATTTGTTTTTGAAAGGCAATACGCCTACGCAAATCAAAGATGAGGTGGATTCTGTGTATGGGGACTCTGCACCATCATTTACCACAGTGAAATTTTCGGCAGCTCTATTTAAACGTGGCCGTAAGACCTTGGGAGACGATGAACGTTCGGGACGTCCAAAAACTGCAACTACCGACGAAAACATCGCCAAAGTTCCCCAAATGGAGCTAGACGACCGCCGAATTAAAGTGAGAGACATAGCAGAGTTTATGAACATGTCAAAGGAACGTGTTTGTCACATATTAAATCAACATTTAGACATGATAAAGTTGTCCGCGCGTTGGGTGCCTCGTTTGCTCACGTTAGACCAAAAACGTGTTCAAATGAACATTTCCAACGCTCTGTTGGCGCAGTTTAGGCGCAATAAATCCGAGTTTTGGCCCCGTTTAATAACTGTAGATGAAACTTGGATATACCATTATACGCCCGAAACAAAAATACAGTCCAAACAGTGAACTGAAAGGGGAAACCGGCTCCAAAAAAAGCGAAAACTGTTTTTTCGGCTGGGAAAGTGATGGCAAGTGATGGCAACTGTTTTTTGGGATAGTCATGGAGTTATTTTAATAACCAAGACAACGCACCGTCTCACACCTCAGCGGTTGCGATGGCGAAAATCCACGAATTACGGTTTGAACTGCTTGACCATCCGCCTTACTCACCAGAGCGACTTCTTTTTGTTCCCTCATCTAAAAATTGGGCTCGGAGGACAGAGATTTTCGTCAAATGAAGAGGTAATCACCTTCGTGAACAATTATTTAGCACAGAAAAACGCCACACAGAAAAAAGTACTATTTGGACGGGTTACAGAGATGGGAGCATCGCTGGGAGAAGTGTGTAGAGTTACAAGGAGACTATGTTGAAAAATAAAAAAAATCTTTCTGAAAAAATGTTTTGTATCTTTGTTAGGTCCTTTTCAGACCACCTTCGTATATATATATATATATATATATATATATATACATATATATATACATATATATATATATATATATTAGTTTACGATCAGCTTTTGTTATTTGAAAATCCAGAATACTCAAAATCCGTCAGAGAGAAAGGGGGACTTAGAGGAGGGGGAAACACTCAATTTGGAAAATCTCTTTTACTACTTTTACTACAAATCGGCAAACTTTTAATTGGAGTAAAAATGTAGGTATCAAAGTTACTACGTGGGTATCAACTCTTATGTGACGGGTTCTTTATATTACATTAACATATTTTTCTGAACATATTCTTGAGAATAGAATTTGTTCATATTTTCAATTATTCTATCGAACTACGAATCACAATTTCTCGAACCATATTATACTTATTGAAAACATTAACATAGCCGAAGCTGGGAATGTTAAGATGGATAATGTTCTGTCGTTTCTGAGTAAGAGTAATTATTAAAAATAAGATAACACATGTTTCATGTATCACAAGTACCACACACATTCAAAATAATATTAAAAATAAATAGTATTATTCTTTCACAAAATAATATTTATACGCATGGACGTTTCGTTAAAACTCAAACACAAAAACATTAAAATTATTAAAAATTTACCAAGTTACCATAGCAGTTTCTGATATAGTTATTATGGATTATGTTTTTAAGTCATGTTCATTACGATACCACTGTACAGACGCTGAATTCAGCCGCAGTATATATATACCGTACGTTTAGTTTACATCTTCGCATAGCAGATCTCCCACGAGTATGAGAGAGTCATATGTATAAATTAAGCAATATGTATGAGAAGGAGGTCTTATAAGTTTGTTTTGTTACTGTTGTTTGTTGTATGTGCCTGTATAAATTTTAGAGAGTGGGGATTTTTTGTTGAATATAAATATTATTAATTGTTTTGATAATTTCCAATCATTACTATGTGAATGCTTTTGGAAAATACGTGTTTGTGTATTTTGTTTATTGGTATTATTACAACAGTGGGTTATTATTACACAAAAGAAGAAAAGTTATATATATATATATACATATATATATATATATATATATATATATATATATATATAAATATATATATATATATATATATATATATATATATATGTATATACTTTTCCGCAAAGTACTTATTATTATTATTATTATTATTTGGAGGTTATTAATCACTGCGACCAATATGATCTATTGTGACCCCCTACTACTGCTCTGTTAAGGCTTGCCACAGAGCTCCTCAACCAGTCTCAATTCTCGGAGGAATTTGAGGATCTGGGTGGGGTGCAGGGATGGTAAGTCATCCTCCTGGAGTAGGTACTGGTCGAAACAAGCAGCCCGTCTTCGTGCCACGGCTTCACATTCAAGTAGGAGATGAATTGGAGTTTCTTCCTCCAGCTCACAGAACCTGCATGAGCCGTCATTGATGATTCCCATCTTTCGGAGGTGCCCATTCAGCCGGCAATGCCCGGTGAGAAAGCCCGTTAGGATTCGTAACTCATTTTTTGTGAGCTTAATGCAGGTTTCGAATCTCTTTCAGTTATACTGCCCGAGAAGGATCTTGGCCTGCCGCAGCCCTGGGGAATCTTCCCAAAGCTTGTTTCTTTCTTCTTCCTCTGCCTTCCAGAGGGCTGTGTTGAGGTAGGCCTCACTTATTCCACAGGACGGCTCAGGTCCTATGAAAGGCTCTGACGACCCTTTCCTTGCCAGTTCATCAGCAGTCTCATTCCCCGCAATGCCTGCATGGCCTGGCACCCATTTCAGAGAAACGTCATTCTCTTTGCCTAGCCTGTTTAGCAGGTATAGGCATTCCCACACCATCTTAGAGTTGATGCTCCATGTACTTAGTGCTTTGATGGCAGCTTGGCTGTCAGAGAGGATCACTATGTCCCGCTTCCTGTAGTTCCTGCTCAGGTTGAACTCAGCACACCTGGTTATTGCACGAACTTCCGCCTGGAAAACACTGGGAAACCTCCCCATGGGTTCAGAGTATCTGGTTCTAGGCCCAAATACACCCGCTCCCGTGCCTTCGTTGGTCTTTGACCCGTCAGTGTACCATTTTATGGTATGTGGCTTGAGGAAGTACATGTCCTCCCCATTCCACTCCTGCTTACTGCTCAGCTCCGTAGTGAAGTTCCTATCGAAGCTGAACTTCCTACTTGCTTTATCCCGGGGTAGGCCTAACAAAGAGGTTAGGGGCTTGTTACCCGTAATAGCCCTCCTATAGGCCTTTTCGCCTCCCGTTATTCTTAGCAACGCTTTCTGTGCTGCACCCTCCACTGCTAGATGCAGGGGAGAGAGGTCCAGTATGACCTCCATCGCAGCCGTTGGACATGAACTCATGGCACCTGTGATACACAGGCATGCCAGACGCTGTACTCTAGCGAGTCCTTGCCTTGCTCTAGCGATTTTGGTTTTCTTTGACCAGACCACCGCTCCATAGGTGATGACTGGTCTTACCATCATGGTGTACATCCATCGCAGGATTCCTGGTGTACATCCCCAGGACTTGCCAGCGACTCGTCTGCACACCATGAGGGCTCTGGTCGCCTTGGAGGTAACTTCCTCCAGGTGTTGGTTCTACCGTAGCTTAGAATCTAGGGTAATGCCTAGGTACTTAACTTCCTGCTTCCATTCCAACTCCTCGCCTCCAAGGTGTAGTGCTTGGAGTCTCGTGAGTTTCCTTTTCTTGGTGAATATCATCACAGTGGTCTTGGCTGGGTTGACGCTCAGCCCCACTGACTGGCACCACTTTCTTGTAGCGTTTAGCCCTCTTTGAATGAGGTCACGCACCGTGCTCTCAAACTTCCCTGTTGCCAGGATCACGATATCATCGGCATATCCTATGCAGGTAATGCCTTGATCCGTGAGCCCGTGCAACAGGTCATCTACTACAAGACTCCATAGTAAAGGGGATAGGACCCCTCCCTGTGGGCAGCCTCGCGTTGTGCCGACCCGGATGGTTCTCTCCCCCACCCTCACTTCGGCAGTTCTGGAAGCGAGCATCTCGCCTATCCATCTGGATATCGTGACGTCCACCCCCCGTTTCTCCAGGGATGCTTTGACTACCTCATGTGAGGTGTTGTCAAAAGCGCCTTCTATATCAAGAAACGCGCACATGGTCGTTTCTCTCGCATCGAAGCCCCGCTCTATTGCGGTCGTTAGTTCGTAGAGGGCCGTCTCTGTGGATCTGCCTGCCGCAAAGTACTTATATGTCATCGGATTGACAGCAGATTTTTTATCGATAGTGCTTAGAAAAATAGATCCGTTCAAATGTGGAATTTTTTTAAATTTTGAAAATGCCAATTTTTTTGTCATTCTCAGAAATTCATATTTGTGTCTCTGAATAAGTTTGAAACTTGAAACAGACGAAATTTTTTTCCACTCTTATACTTTAAGGAAAGCATACAAAATTGACATAAAATCTGGTGCCACAGTAAGCCTTTACCTGAACAAATGTTTGAGCAAAATTTTGTTTAATTTTGAAATGGTCTCAGGTCAACAGTTTTTGATTTATAATGCTAAATAGTGGCTCATATTTTTCGTCTTGGCGTACTCTATCGTAACTAAGTTTTACTTATTGACTTTTCTTTTTTGATATATGGCCTCTCAAAGTCAATCAATTTTCAAAATCGCTATTATCAGACAGCTGTAACTTTTTTTCTTTCAATTTATTTCTTTTAATATATTTCATCAAGTCGCAAAAACAACCTTGGTAACTTTATGTTTGGGTTCGAAGTAGATTACGAGCTATGATTTTTTTTAAATTTCTACTTTTACGTTTAATATAACATATTTTATGGTATCCACTGAAATATTCAATGAATAACCAAAAGGGAGGAGAATTAACAATTTCCGGCAATTGATTTCGCCTCACGTTTTTGGTTAAATTTATCTTTGCCTCAGCCTTTGGTACTACAGGAAAAAGAACTAAACGAAAATTGTATAATCTAGTCAGGTTTTCTAAATAATATATTTTGGTATAGAGGTTTATTTGCAGTAACATTAAGTAAGAGTAGACTGCGGCTTCGACCGCGTACAAGCAAAGATATTTTTTCAAATATTTACCATAACCAACCGTACCCCCTTGTGTGGGCCTTGTTTATTTTTCAAAATGGAACATTTTTTGTCTTTCAACTTTTTTAGATGTTAAGGTTTTATAGTTAAACATTTTTACACCTCCTGGTAGGAGTGGGTGTGTAGGGGACAATGATCTATTTTAAGTTTTCTATTTTAATATATTTTAATTTTTTAAGTTATTTAATTTTTTCGAAGGGAAATTTTTCCGAAATTCCATCATCGGTTATAGAATTTCTTCAAAAATTCGCTATTATTAGAAACTGGAAGCTTTGGTACAAAATTTATGATATTCAACCCTTATGAGGATGAAAAAGAAGCAAAACATATCAAAGAAAATCGATCTGATTTTTTTCTTTAAGTTTTCTTTAAGAGTTTAAAGTGAGACCTTTTTACAACAAACATTATTGGCATTTTAGTTCGATGGATGTTAAATAGAGTAAACAGTAAATTATTGATTATATGTTACTCTTTGTAAATTACTAATATTTATCTGGATGGTGAAGATATGTCTAAGAATATTTATTCTTGTGGCGAGGATAAGTGTGAGAATATTTATCTTGATCTTGATGGCGAGGATTGATATTGTGACAGAAAAATCTCCAAATACAATGCCGCGGATAATTGCAGCTAATGGCTATACGAAAGAGTTAATTTCAGAGGACTTTTATAAATTATTCTAGTCATTCTGTGAATTTAATTACTTTAAAATTAATTTATATAATAGGATAACGAAAATTTCAACTTATAAAGGATTAATTTATTTACATTAAAGTAATTAACGATAAATAATAAATATATCGTTTAAGATTTGTGTATAATGTAAACACAAATCTCTATACAGGGTAGGCCATTTTGTATTATCCACGCCAATTACTATGCAGGTATGGTTTGTGGTAAATCTAGGCCTGCCTGATATCACGAAGGGAATGAATTAATAAACGCAATTTTAGTTAGATGGTACTATACTAGTCGAAACTTTGGTCAACTTTTTGAAAATGGAAATCTCCCTCTTTTTATTTTGTTTTAACCGAAGTTTAGGAGTATGAAAGTTTTTTTGATTCGAAAAATTTAGATTTTTCCCCAGATAATGAGCTTTAGGGGCCTATTTTTTTAATGACTCTCGAAAAATCACCCAAGATCAGAAGATCAGTACAAAATGTTTCGAAAAGTACTTGTCACCTCTGGGGATTTCCTAAAAATAAGTGAAAATGTGACTAATTGTGCGCTAGGGGGTTTCTATAATGTATGTCACAATTTAATTTTTCAAACGGGAGTGTACATCCACAAGAAATATATATTTAAACTATTAATATTGTAAATATTTATTAATCATATTTACAAGGCATTACAAGGACATTATTTTTGGTTAGAATTGTTCATTTTGAACGCTTCGTGGGTGGTTTATAAAAATTGTCTGATTCAACCTGAGAAAACGGCATGTCGGCGTCGTCTTCTATTTCTTCGGGCTTGGCGACGTTATGGCAAGAGACATCCGGGCAAAATTTGCAGAGTGCCGAGCATTTGAAAAAAAACTTTGTGTTAAAGATAAAAAATAAAAACAAGATCTTATTGTTTTGGTAGGTATAAACAATATGTATGATAAGCAACATGCTGACTGTGACATCGTCAAGGTGGCACTTGACAAGAGCCCCTCTTTTCAATTAGTGCTAATCGTTGGACAGGATATGTTCTTTCTTGTCTTTCTCAATGGTTGGGGATCGGCTGTGAAGAATGTTTATTTCCAGAAAATGGGCAGTGATGACTCTGGCTCCTTACAACAAACCTCAACCTCATTCAATCGTGGAGATTTGGAAATCCCCCCAGGATTCGAGTTGTTTTTCCATGCCTTCACTGGGTGCGAAACCACCTCTGCCCTTTTCTGCCATGGGAAGAACAAACTGCGGAGCACAATTCAGAAAAACGTTGCACTTATCGCCAATTCTGAAGTGCTCCTCCAAAATAATTCAGCCTACCAAGACATCGCAGATGCCGGAGCGAAGTGCCTAGTAGTTCTATACGGAGGAGATTAACTGATGATACCCTCCACAACCTGCGCTACAAAAAATTTGTAAAAACAGCCGCCTTTGCTAAGGTTGACCTCGCCCGTTTGCCTCCAACGGAAGATGGTGCAACATTACACGCTTACCGAACTTACCACCAAGTTCAGAAGTGGTTGCGGGGGGCGGGGGAAGATGCCACTCAATGGGGATGGAAAAAGACCGAAAAGGGGCTCATTCCAACAAGAATGATTAGCGAAGTGGCACCCCCCTCCCTTCTGAAATTTTTATCATACTGGTGCAAGAAAGGTTGTAGCGTAGGCGTCTGTACCTGCGTAAAAGCAGGCCTCAAATGCTCGGCACTCTGCAAATTTTGATCCGATGTCTCTTGCCATAACGTCGCCAAGCCCGAAGAAGTAGAAGACGACGTCGACTTTTCAGGCTGAATTAGACAATTTTTATGAACCACCCACGAAGCGTTCAAAATGAACAATTCTAACCAAAAATAATGTCCTTGTAATGCCTTGTAAATATGCTTAATAAATATTTACAATATTAATAGTTTAAATATATATTTCTTGTGGATGTACATGGTTTTTCCTTTCAATCTACCCTCAAACCATAGTGAGAACTAAATAGAGCAAATTTTCAAAAAATTCAGTTTTCCCATTTTTGGATTTTTAAGATTTGAGAGTAAATGGCCTAAACGTCGTTGTTTGCTTAAATTATAGCTAATTACATTTGCTACAACATCTTTTTATGATTTTATCCGTTAAATGAGTATTTTCTCCGATATCGGGGCAATTTTTGGACAGCTGTATCTCAGTAAGTATTAAACCTACAGAGCTGATTCTAGTCTCAAATTGTAGCAATTTTAATTCTTATATTGAGAATACCAAAAAAAGTACGAAAATTTCGCGGTTTTTCGAATGCTGCAAAGTTATTTCACGTCTTTCGAAGCTGCAAACTTGGATATACGGTACTGGCAGTGGTCCAACAAAATATTATAAAATCAGAACTAGTCGTTTGTTAGCGATTTTAATGTTCGATATGACTGGCCTATAGGTTCATTATCTAAATTCAAATTTTTTTCTGAATTTGTGTACTTAAATGGGGGTAATCTAATGCATACAAGTGGAGTTTTTGTTCCGTTTTCAGCAGTTTTAAAATCGAATTGTCACTTTTAAGGTTGTTCTCAATAATTTGAGTCTCTTTGCACGATATTTGCGTGCTCCCAAATTTAATATGGCCAAATGTTCTTTGATTTGAATGAATGCCGATTTGGCAATGACTTTGACCAACATAAATATTTGAAAAATTTAACACTTATACTGTTTTGTTATCGAATTTCCTCCAAAGGAAATGCAGCTATTGTTTTTGCACCAATGTTGGAATTTCGTAAAAATTTCTTCAAATGTCCATCGATCCTACCTTTTAGATGTTAAAAATCACTATCGCTAAATATATATATATATATATATATATATATATATATATATATATATATATATATATATATATATATATATATACATATATATACAACATATGTACTTTTTTTAAATTTCTGTGGACTCTCTAGCCGTCACAGTTTTATTCCGATTGGAATGAAATTGAGTATTTGGGTCGCTTTTGGTATTTTAAAGGTCAAGTTCGTTAATGGGTAAAATCAGACGAGGGAAAAGGGGGTTTAGAGGGAGGGGAAAACACAAAATTTGATTATCTCCCTTAATATTTGAAAAATCGAAAAATTTATCAGGAGTTAAGTTGTAGGTACTAAGTAGGTACTAAGTAATTTTGTTTCTTATCATTTTTCTGTTACACTATTATTTACAGAAATATTTACAATTAAAAATTGAAAGCTAAAATTCTAAATATCTCTGTTTACATTTGAGTTTGAGAAAAATGATCAAGTAATGAATTGTAGCAAAGTTGATTTTCTACAACTCTACTCCTTATACATTTTTCGATTATTCTAATATTAAGAGAGAAATTTAATATTTTGTGTTTCACACGAATACATAAAATATATTTTATTGTAAAAAATTTAAACAATAAACTATAATCGTTATACCGTTTTTTTTGGCTATTAATAAATTTAATTTTTTCAAATACTAAAGTCATACCAGATATTATATTTCATTTTGATCACACTAAAATTATGACCGCTAGAGAGTGATTTATGTATTATTAGGAAATTTGCTAAGTCGACGCAGCTCTTGCGTAACGAATTTTTATTGAATTGATTTTGAATTTTGTTTTTTGAAGAAGGAACTACTCGTATGTTCCGAAACTAGTCAAATAAAGTGATTTTACGAAAATTTCAAATATTTGTTTTATTTAACTTTACTGTATATACCGGTGCCACGACTAGTTGTTCTTGGACAAAAATTTTTCGATTAAATATACTTGCGCTGTTACGATAAATCATTATATATATATATATATATATATATATATATATATATATATATATATATATATATATATATATATATATATATATATATATATATATATATATATATGTATATATATTAGATATATTTATTTTGTCCAAGAACAACTAGTCGTAGCACCGGTATATACAGTAAAGTTAAATAAAACAAATATTTGAAATTTATAATTAAGGTGAAAAATTATATAAAAAAGGTCGATATTATCAACATATTATTTTTGATGATATTATGGTCGATGACTATTCCAACCGAGTACTACAATCTTTCACTTCTTCGGTCATAACCCGAGTTGGTCGGTTTTGCGTGTTTTTGGACCCCGGCACAAAAAGACGTTCTATATACTTCAGATATTGTGGCAAAAACATTTCATATATCACTATATGAAATAAATATAACATCGGTTATTTTAGTCCAGGTTAATCTGTTGTGATCTGTTGTGATCAGAGAGTTGTGAGTCAAGGTTATTTTTTCCAAGACTAACTTGTTACGGAAAAATTTTTACATCCTCTAGACCACAGGTTGTAAATTAATATTTTAGTTGACAATTTAAAAAAAAATTGTGTCCACCCACATATAACTGACAGTGTCATCTTTTTCCGTCCATAATGACAGGTCTCAAATTTTTGTTACCAAACTGACGGAATAATTTGCGGGTGTAAAATACAATGTCCTACTCTGTATGTCGAACTAATAAGACACTACTATATATATATATATATATATATATATATATATATATATATATATATATATATATATATACATATATATATACATATATATATACGTATATACAATACATATAATTGATTTCGATATACCATATAATTTTATTTCAATTGAATAGTATTTTATAATATCGAACATTAAACAGAAATATTTGTAGTAACATAATTAATGTGAATATTATAAACAATATTATTATTTTCATTGTAAAATAAAATTAATTATACAGAATGTACGAAAAAATTTATAAAATATTGTAAATATTTTTAATATAAATAAATATTTACGTTTTTTTTAAATTAAATTAAATTACTTAAAATGTAAATTATTTTTTTTCTAAAAGTATTACAATGAATATTGTGTTTCATTCATATATTGAATTTTTATTGAAATCAAATTAGAAAATTTTAATTTAATTGTTAAATATTCCAAAAATGCATTTGCCAACAACGTCAAATATAGATACACAATTCCAAATGATTTTTAGTTGTTTGTACTATGGGTCACTGAGGTCGTGCCTTTTTATTTAAAATATGCATCAATTTGTTTTTTTAACCCGATTTCAAAAAGGAGGATGGTTCTCAATTCGTCTGTATTTTTTTTAATTATTTAATTTATTTTTTGTTACCTCAGAACTCCGTCATTTATTAACCGATTTTGAATTTTTTTTTTTGTTTTAAAGAGTTTGATTTCCGATTGGTCCCATTGTCCCCAAATCGCATTCTGATGATGGGATCACCTGGAAATCGAGGAAAACCCTCATTTTATATGTGATAACCGATTTCTGCGAATTTTGTTTTTAATGGATATACTCATTCATAATGGGAAAATAAGAAAACCGACTTTTTACAACAAAAAAAAAATTTTTTACAAAAAAAACCGACCCCAAAAAAAAAAATTGTTACAAAAAAATAAAATAAAATGCTTGTAAATCAAATATTCTAAAATAAAAAATGCACTAAAAAGTAAAAAAATAATCGCATATTCTTTGACCAATTTTAGTTCTACCTAAGCAGAAAATTTTAAATATATATGTACAATTATTGTTATTTTTTGAGTCGGTGTCAGCATAGAGAAATTCACATAAAATTTGGAGACCGCCTCCAAAAATAACAATAATTGTACATATATATTTAAAAATTTTTGCTTAGGTGAACTAAAATTGGCACAAGAATATGCGATTATTTTTTTACTTTTTAGTGCATTTTTTGTTTTAGAATATTTGTTTTACAAGCATTTTGTTTTATTTTTGTAAAAAATTTTTTTTTTTTGGGGTAGGTTTTTTTTTGTAAAAAATTTTTGCTTGTTTAATTCACTTTTTACTTCGTTATAACATAGTAAAAAATATAAATACTGTTGAAAGTGTTTAAATTAATTTTTAAAATAATATATAAAATACCGACATGTTTGAACGGCCCCATGTTGACAGCCCCATTATGCATTGACAGTTATTAGTAAAGGTTTTCAGTTTTAATCGCAATTTCGATAATGGAAATAGCAAAAAAACACTTTATAGATATTATCTTGTACCGGAATGTAAAAACACTACTATAAGTACACCAGATAAACTGTTTTTTTTCTATTCCAAGAGATGCGAAAATATGAAAACAATGGTGTAAGGTTATTAGAAGAGATGAAGTATCTCCAATATCGCTTTTACATTTTTGTGAAGATCACTTTAATGATATTATATTGTATTAAATTATTAAATTATTGTAATATTATTATTATTATATTATTCTATATAGGTAAATACTGCTGAGTACATGCATGCATGAAAACCTATTTAGTAAATTACAAATTATCATGTATCAAAATAATTATCTTGCAGCTTTCACTCATTTGACCTCAGCGGACGTTAAATCTGGATTCGATACAAAATATGCTGTCATCATAAAAGCATCTATTTTTGGTAAATTGTCCGATTGTGCTTTGACAAAACCAGTTTCAGTCATGGTTTTTGATAATTTCTAATGTCACTATATACCAAAATCGCACTAAGTAATGGAAAACACTACAGAAATATAAATAAAAACAAATATGTCATGTGACGTCATGCTTCGATTCAACCAGTGGTGATGCGTTTCGCAAATTTGAATTTCTCTTGCTTATTTTCACTTTATGATTAAAGTTATTAAAGTTTTATGGAATTAAATACAAACTAAATGAGAAAATAATGATTTTGGTTTAATGTCAAGACCATAAAGTATCGGTGGTAAAAAAATCAAGTCGGGGGTAAAAAAATTTAAATCACTTGTATATTTCCTATTGTAGGTATAGTCATTTTGTGCATTATCATTCGTTTTTTTGTTAAAATGTTTCGAATAGAAGTTGTTAGTATATTTATAATGAACAACTTTTATTCGAAACATTTTAACAAAAGATCCTCTGATATGATAAATACCGTTTTATCCTATGATTTTATGTGCCTATACAATTCGTTTAAAGGGAAAAAGCAACGTATCGCTTTTGTATTCTATATGTAAGTTTTGTAATACTAGATTTAGCCATAATAACCTAAAGGTTTGAAATGGTCTCTCATGTATATTTATTTAAGCGATTTTTTAGTTCGGAATATTCTCGAAAATGACTTAAACGATTTTAAATGTACTTCTTGGTGTCGAAGTAATGTACTTGTTCTGAAGAAGAGATTATTTAAAATTTTCTTCAATATTACTTTGTTTAGGAACATAAATTTTCGAGCTTTTAGTCTTATATTTCACTTCGCTACGGTTGTGTTTATGGTTAACACACGTAATTAATTTCATTTTCCACTATTTTATGCGTTTAATTAAAAAAAATTCCAAACCGTGTACCAAATGATCTATTATTGAGAGTTTATTCATTTACTTTTATATCGATAAGAGAATATTTATGTTTTTAATACATATGCAATTCTACTTTCTGTTCGTCCATTAGGAATTTCAAAAAGTCCTTTCTTAAATCTTTCGGTGAAATTGTTTTTAAATGTATGTATTAACATATTTATCTAAATTTGCTAAAATTATAGACTGTTCGACTTACACCATAAGAGAAGACTAAGATCAAATATTAGTGTAGGCTATCAATATTTTGAATCTTATAATAAATATATGAAGTAGATATATACTATTTACTGTTAATTCTATCTCTTATGAAGCACTTTTTTAGTAAGATTTTACAAAATATTGTCAGATAAAGTAATTAACAACAGTTTTTTCAAACACTGCCCAAATAATTTTCGAACTCTTGGGCTATTATCAGAAGTTTCCTAATTTTTTTACTTCCTTTTTTGTATACAAGCAGTCTTGATATTCTTTGTTATTTTGTTTTTTTTTGTTGTATATATTCAAATGTAGTAGTAAAAAAATTTAATAAACTTTTATCATACTAAAGTTTGTATATAGGAGTCGTGTGTCGTTCACATACAATTTTTCCAAATAGTTTTCTTAGTAGCTTACCTAATTCCATATCTCCTAATAGACGATGGAGAGTATTTTTTCCCAATGAGGTCTCTCATACACGGTGTGACTGACGGATTCTAAGTTCATTTTGGTCTATTGTATGATGTTGCCCATCTACGATGTTCGTTTTCTTCCTTCCACTGGAACGTATTCCATACAGCTTTCCAATCAAGAAAATGAGTGACTGGCCCGCGTATTTATCCGAGCGAAGTATAAGGCCGAAATAGAATTGCACCCTTCTCTTCACTTCACCGACTAATGTTATATTTTCGTAACTTAATTTGAAAACCTTTTCGCATTGTTTGTGTAACTATCTCACTTTCGCACGCATAATTTGTCGGCAGCACCATATTTCCAACGCTTTAAGTCTGTTAACTACCACAGATGTCAGCGGCGACGTTTCACACGAGTATAATAAAACAAGCCAGGCATTTGAAAATTCGCACTGTTCACTTTTTATTTAATTTATTATTGCACAATAAGTTTTTTGATTCAGGAACACAGTTTTTGTCTGTTCTATTCACTTAATTTCTATCACAGGTTTGTTATTACTATAAATAAAACCTATTTTGACAAAATGGAAACCCGACTTCAAAAATAAAATATTCTATAACAAAAGATGCACTAAAAAGTAAAAAAATAATTGTATATTCTTGTGCCAATTTTAGTTCACCAAAGCAAAAATTTGTAAATATATATGTACAATTATTGTTATTTTTGGAGGCGGTGTCCAAAAGTTATGTGAATTTCTCTATGCTGACACCGCCTCCAAAAATAACAATAATTGTACATATATATTTACAAATTTTTGCTTTGGTGAACTAAAATTGGCACAAGAATATGCAATTATTTTTTTACTTTTTAGTGCATCTTTTGTTATAGAATATTTGATTTTAGAAGTCGGGTTTCCATTTTGTCAAAATAGGTTTTATTTCTCGCTTTTTAGTGACTTTGAAGTTCTATAACTGATTTTATTTGTCTAAATATGGGTAGACCTACTAAACGACCAACTAATTTTTAGTGAATTTTTTTATAACAGTTTTTTTTTTACCCGTTTTTTTTTTTATAATTTTTAGTGCATTTTTTTATAACAGATTTGCAGTTTTTTTACAAGCATTTTGTTTTTTTTTTGTAAAAATTTTTTTTTTTAGGGTCGGTTTTTTTTTTGTAAAAAATTTTTTTGAAGTCGGTTTTTTAAAAAATTTTCCCATTATGAATGAGTATACCCTTTCAAAAAAAATCGCAGAAATCGGTTATCACATATAAAATGAGGATTTTCTTCGATTTTCCGGAGATCCCCTCATCAGAATGCGATTTGGTAACAATGGGACCAATGGGAAACCAAACCCTTTAAAACAATAAAAAAATTTCAAAATCGGTTCATAAATGACGGAGTTCTGAGGTGACACACATAAAAAAATACAGACGAATTGAGAACCATCCTCCTTTTTTGAAGTCGGGTTAAAAAGTACAACAAGATACTTAGAGTTTCACAGTTTTATTTGGGTTTGATTTTTATGTATTATCCGTACCTTGGCATTATCTGTACTTTGGTATTTAGTGAATTTCCTGAAAGAAAATAGAGCTATTAGTCTCGTACCGACTTCAAAATTTTGCAAAAATTTCTTCAAATGTCCATCGATCCTACCTAGTAGATGTCAAAAATCACCATCTGTAAAATTAATATATATACATATATAAATAAATAAATATATATATATATATATATATATATATATATATAAATATATATGTATATATGTATATATATATATATATATATATATATATATATATATATATATGTATATATATGTATATATATATTTATATATATATATATATATATATAATTCTTCTGTACGTGTGTTTGTCACCTTACTCCTCCTAAACGGATGGACCGATTTGGATGAAATTTTATGTGTATATTTCAATGGGTTCCTGGATAGCTTGAAATCACAATTGGACCCGGTCCTAAACGGCTGGACCGATTTGCATGAAATTCTATAAAATTATTTTATTAAAATTTTGAATTCAATTTGATCACGCTAAAATTATGATCACTAGAGAGTGATTTAAGTATTCTTAGGAAAATCGCTAAGTTAAAGCAGCTCCTGCGGAACGAAATTAATTTTTTTCAAATGAATTTTTGTTTTTAAATATGCCAGACATAGATTCTAAAGTCGCAGAACTCGAAAAGCTAGAAGTCAAAGATATACAAGAACAAGCCAAACTGACGAGCAACGCGAAATGAAGTTGAATGGAATCGAAATCAACAACATAGAAATGTTGCGTTTAACCCCTATCGAGCTGCATTTAATTATAAAAGGAGCCCCTGGATTGTGTTGCGCGAGGGGTCAAGTCAAATTAGCGCGATTGGTATCGCCAGAAGAGCCACTATATTCATTGATTTCGGGAAATGGGCCAGATTCAAAACATTTTTTGACTCATATCGAGCAATAAAATAATTGGTTTCAAATGACGTCATTTGGCGCAACAAAAGTTATTCGAGAAAAATTTAAGCCAAATTTCAAGGTATGTATATTGAAAAACAAAAAACATTTACCACCACGTGCCTGATGCAAAATACGTTGGCAGCTTTCAATTGAAATTGTGTATAAATTGAAATGGCTTAAAGTACATTTGTAGCTCGATAAATTCCCAAAAGCAGAAAAAAGTGAGTGTGTTTAAAAAAGTTGATGGTGGATGGGAGTGCTGAGAAATTCTTTTGAGAGCAACATGGAAGAGCCACATGGTGGTACAAACAAATCGCTATACAATATCCTAAATTACATCTATTTATTATCTGTTTACCTTTGCGGATTCATACAAGAGGGTTGAAATAGAAACTGCAATTTTTAATAAAACTCCATATAATAACTGTTTTACTCGAAACTTTTTTATTTCCCGCAAATGAGTTTTCTTCGCAGGTTCTATGATGAGAATTTTCATTGTAAAATGAATTCAAACAAACATTAATTTGTACACCTTGTAAAAAGTGGATCAAATTATATTAATTAAAGTAAGTATTGCTTCCATTGCTATTATATTCGTATAATTTCAATATTAAATAATCCCGATCTGTATATTCCAACATTACAGAAATTATATTCAAATTTATATAATTCATATGATAATAACTATAATGTTAATTACAGAATTATTTCATTATTTGTTGCTACAGAATGCTTTAAAAAAATTTCCAATTTTGGGCAATTTGGATTAAAATTTCTTTTCATGTCTAAACAAACTTGCCAATTTTATGAAAGATGGGTCCTGTTGGCATGGCCTCCAAACTGATTCACAAAGTATAGATTGATACCAAACTACAAGGTGGAAAAGTTTTATTTAAACTATTGTTTTATCGTCTTATGTACTTTTGCTATACTTTTGAGTTTTGTTAAGTTAATTTATGTTCATTATCAGTAGGTATAGCAAATCAGTAAATAAAAAAATGCAAAAAACATGTAAAAAAGAAACGTAAAATATAAAATTAAGCCAACTCTCACAAAAAAGCTGTTTTCTGGATAATTAATTCGTTAAATACACCATCTATTCGTCCCTTGTAAAGTAAGAAATTTTTAATGGGGTAATGAGTACGGTTTGAGCTTATTTACGCATACCAAATTGAAAAAAAATTTTCAAATGTTTTTGAAAAAGTGTGCAGAAAAATGGATAAACAATATAAATTTTTTTAACAAAAAATAGAACCGACGAAAGAAGAAAGTAACTGAAAATCAAAAAATAATAACTTTGTAACAAAAAATGAAACCTTCGAAAAAAGAAAGGAAAAAATAAAAAAGTAACTTTTTAGTGTAACTAAGTCCTACACTAAAGTTAATACCTACATAATTTTGAGTCGGTGCCAAAAAGTCTCCATCGAAGTGTGAATCAGATTTTCGGTTAAAAGTAAATATTACAAAATATTGCATTTTGTTTGTTTGGCGCCGACTCAAAATTATTTAGGTATTTACATTAGTGTTAGACTAAAATGTTACTTTTTTATTTTTTCCTTTCTTTTTTCGAAGGTTTAATTTTTTTTTACAAAGTTATTAGTTTTTGCTTCAGTTACTTTCTTCTTTCGTCGGTTCTATTATTTGATAAGAAGTTTTATTTTTGTGGCTTATAGTGTCATTGAAACTACATATGTTTGTCAAGTCTCAAATTTATATGTTCAATAAAAAAATAATTATCGAAATCGGACTACTCTGTAAAAAGTTATGCTTGATTATACATAAAACAAAATATAGGGGTTGACTTTAGAACTTCGTTTTTGAGTGAGATATTGAGTGCTTTGAAATAGTGTTTACACACAGAACATATATTATTATATTCATGATATTTTTCTTTAGTGGATGCGCTGGGAAGTCTTATTTTTAATTTTTTTGTGGTTAAAATTTGAAATTTTTTTTCAAACTTAAATGGGACCAACTTTGAAGTATACGCTATCCAACAAAAAAATAATTATCAAAATCGGACAAGTCTGTAAAAAATTATGCGTGATCATACAAAAAAAAATATACAGGTTCAATTGAGTACCTCCTTCTTTCGTCGGTAAAAAATAGGATATTTTGGAACAATACATTGAGGTATCAAAGCACTTTAGACCGTTTTTGTAAACAGTCTTTTTAATTAGCTTAGTATTACGTTCTCAAATATTTTATATATCTTAGGTTACTCAACCCTACTTCTTTAACGTAGGGTCGAGAGGTTATATATATAATAATATTATTCACAGCAGCCTTGCAAAAAATGATTTCAGGAATAAAATTATTTTTTTCAAATCTCTCCAAAACGATGAGATGTATCAGATATATTGTTCGTAACACAATTATAATTGCTTTGTAAAGGGTATTTTTTTAGAGGTATGAAACTTTAATATGCAATAAAAGACACAAAAATCCTGATAATGGTCATGACATTCGCATTTTTAGTAAAGAAATTTTATGCCATTAATGTTTAAATATGCCATATAGGGCCCCGAATGGCTCGAATAAAGCGCAATTTGGAAGTCTAATTTTCGACCGCATTTTCGAACAGCTGTCGTTGTATATCGGCAATGACGCGGCGAATGTTGACTTACAAGTCGTCCGACGCGCACGATCAACCGTCTTCAATGGATGGGCACAGATCCATTAATCTACTTTATAGAAGATTTTGCCGAAAGACCTTGGTTTACCGGCTTACATGATCCAGCCCGTGAAAGAGCAAGAATTGAAGCCGCTCGACCATCGTATGCGTTGGATGACTTGGAAGCCAAAATTCCCCGCGTTATTGTTGATATACGATCCCAGCTGCTCGAAAAAGTGATCAAATATTGGCCGTCCATATTCTAACTTATTCGAGCCACACGAGGCTTTCACATGCCCGAAATCAAATTTAAACATTAATGGCATAAAATAGCCTTAGCAATAAAGCCGATTGAAGGGCCATTATCGCGTTTTATTTCATTGTAAAATTCTATACCTCTAAAAACAACACCCGTTTTAAAAATGGTCTGTATCATATAATTTGCTCAAAGGATAACGGAAGTATATGGAGGGTGTAACTTATGTTAATTTGTTAATTAATAAGTGTATTCGAACTTTTCTTTCTAGAACGGAGAGAGATGTCAGAGTAAATTTTCCAAATTCCAATAAACCATTTTACAAAATCACACCTGAAGGCAAAGGTCTTTATTTTTTTTATGGTGGCCCCATGTTTTTCTGTCGGCTAACAGCTAACTGAACCATAAGTGATACCTATTTGAAAGACTTTATTTTCAATCCTCTTTAAGGATAAGTGTTGGAGTACTAAGGTTAGTTGTCACTGCTATTGGCAGTTGCCTCGGCTTGTATAGTACGTTTATCATATTGGATTTGAGTATAATATATGGGAAATTAGACGAAGCTTTAAAGAAAACCCCAAATTAAAAAAGTTATGTAAGAATTGTTTTTATTGAAATTTATAAACTAATCAACATTTATTATTATATTCTACGTTCAATCTTAATCAGCCTTTAATAATATTACAGGCCATGCATGATATAATAACTCTTACGGATGTTAATTAACTTTTTCCATCTTCTCAAGAAAGTTTAAATTTACTTTCAAATTATAGCCCACATTTAAATATCTTCTCAAAAAAAATCCATGGCAGCATACATATCAAAATAACAAAACTTATACCTCGTAACAAAAAGATGAACTATTTCTTAGCTATATTCGTCAGCATAAGCGCAGTATATTCACAAATATTTTCTAGCAATTAAAACAAAGTTATCTTTCAGGCAGAAAAAACATGTATTCGATTTTTTGAGACGATAATAATATTATCGGTATAGTAGTAACCTTTTTAAGTATCTACAGGGCTCGTTTTAACTTCCATTCCCCTACTGTGTACACCAACATGCACAATTTGATTGAAACATACTGTGTCATGTGAAATAAACTCAAATAACTTTAATTGTTTATTTATTATTTACCATTTTATACAAATTTACTATGCAAATAAAACAGGTACGTATAGTATAATTATAAATCTTCATATAGCATTATTAATAATTTTAATGTAACCTAATACTTGGTTTAATAATAATTATTAAAATATTTCGAAGTATCATAACATTTTTAGTTAATTAGCTTACATATGAATCAAAAAATACAGTTTAAAACTAATACATATTTTGAAATTATATTTCAAATTATCAAAGTCAAATTACCAATTTTCAGGCAGGTTATTGGGTGTTAAAAATCGGGTAAAATCCGTGTGTTTCAGCTTGCCGTTTATTACTATTTCATAAGAAAATAATAATCGTATTCTTTAAAGAGAGCTGGACAAAAAAAAGACAAAACCATAATATAACTAAAGATTACTTAAGTTGTCCTTTATCACCATATTTTCCGTGAATAATACAGTAAATTGTTTACAAACACTTAATTGTATTAGAATGCTTTGCTGGCAACAATGACAAATATGATTTCAATCATAGGATCGAAGTCTTTCCTCTTTGTTGAATGCGATGATGTTTTTCAACACATCATAATCAAAATATATTCACAATAAAACAAAGAGGAAATACATCGATCTTATGATGTTGCATCGATCTTATTATGTTGCCAGCAAAGCATTCTAATTGAACTGTTTGTAAACATTATACTGTATAATGCACGAAAAATATGATAATAAAGTACAGTTTATATAATCCGTACTATATTATGGTTCTGTCTTTGTTTTGTTCAGCTCTCCTTACAGAATACAATTATTATTTTCTTATGAAATAGTGATAAGCGGCCAGCTAAGACATACGGATTTTACCTGACTTTTCTTTAAGAAATAAACTATTTTGCTTGGAAACTTTTTTAACTTAAGAGTTAGATAGGTAAGTGTTTATGCTTTCGATTAAGGCTTATAGAACTTTAAAATATTAATTGGTTTATAGGTAAATTAATAAAAGGTAAAACATACGATAACTCTCTTAAAAGTTAACGCATCGGGATATTTTTTTTAAATTATAAAAAAGTTAGTAAACTGTTTTTTTTTTTTTAAATCTGTTTATAGCGCGTTATAATCATGGATATTTTCAAAGTCTTTTATTTAAAAAAAAATTTAATTCCTCTACCATTATTTGCACCCTTTAAATTTATAAAAATAGCTGCCATGGTATTTTATTAATTGCCGGGGAAAAAAATGTCTGAAGAAATTTATTAAGGGCTAAAATTTGTCACATTATTACCGAATCTTCCAAAGGAAATGCAGCTGTTGTTTTTGTACTGATGATGGAATTTCGTAAAAATTTCTTCAAATGTCCATCGATCCTACCTACTAGATGTTAAAGATGACCATCAAATTTTTATTTACGTATATATATATATATATACATATCTATATATATCTATATATATAGATATATATATATATATATATATATATATATATATATATATATATATATATATACATATCTATATATATATATATACATATCTATATATATATATATATATATATATACATGTATATATATATATACATATATATAGAAATGAATACAACAACTAGATAGACAGACTGGACGGTCTACACCTCGACCATTGGGACCATTGTGATGCCTAAGGATGTGGAGTGGAAGGAATATTTGTGTATGGGCTAGGAATTGGTTGGATATGCGGTTGCAGCCGACTATGATAGGAACTATGCCGATTTTCATCTATGCAAGTTCGTGAAGGAAAATGCAAAAAACCTTCTCAAGCATAGCCGGTTACTTCGTTCTTCTCCATATGCCGACAGTTTAGTTAATTAACCGAGCCCTTTTCTTTTCTTAATAATTGACAAACTACCGATGTCGGGATTCGAACCCATAACTTTCCAGTTTCCAACTAGGCATACTGCGCAGACATAACGCCTTAGACCGCTTAGCCACTTGGACTGGTATACCACAACTAACTGAGTTAACTACTTAAATACTCCGTACTGCGTTAATTATCAATGTGTGAATGATTTATTTTACTTTTTACTCACACGCAGGTGCATTAAAATAAAAAGTGGTGCATGAAGGTAGTAATAAGAATAATCAGAAAGAGGGGTACCGCATACGGGTCCCTAGCACCTTAACCAAGGGGTCCTCTATGCCCTGCCTAAGAACAACCTGTCACTCGAAGGCGAGACTCCTCTGGGCAAGAGGTGCCATTTAAGGCAGATGAAGCTATAGGATTCTGTTCAGGCCAGACGCCACACAGAAGGCCCACTTCTCCGCCGGGATTGCTCCCAGGGTTGATGGATCCAATGTTTCGGACCCAAACATTCTATATCTGACACCCTAGGCTTCTGCAGGTGCATATAACATGTATGGAGGTTTTATCGTCCTCCATACAGGCACTACAAGTGGGATCATGAAGGTAGTAACATTAGGTACGTATGTTATTTACTCATACGCATGATTTGGTCATCTGCAGTAATTACAAATGTTTGAGCTGAAATTATTCACATTATTAAAAAAAGTTTCTTACAACAGTTTAAAAAAGAAACATACTTTTTCTATAAATTTGTGTGTTATCTTTTAAGGTTTAAATATATATATATATATATATATATATATATATATATATATATATATATATATATATATATATATATATATATATATATATATATATATATATATATATATATATATATATATAATATATTTGTATATATCCTTACGTAGTATAAACTAAAGTCCCCCAGCCGCGTCTGTCTGTCTGTTCGCGATTTACTCAAAAACTACTACACCGATTTCCATGCTGTTTTCATCAATGGATAGAGTGGTTCTCGAGAAATGTTTTAGTATATAATTTGTCAAGTTTTTTTTTGTACATTGACTAAAATATAATGATATTTGTTGGAGGTGTCGGAAAACATATTATAAAACAAAGATAGATCGAAGATGGCAGTAAGCAACCAATGCGTTAAATATGCTATGCATAGATGGCAGTATACACAACATGAGTACTTCAAAAATTTTAGGTGGCAGTGCATACAACAAATATATTTCAAGTCCTTGACGAGAGAAAATATTATGTTACTTGGTTATCAGATTGTTACAAAATTTTTGCGGGCGAAGCCGCGATGGGTATTGCTATTATGTATAACAAGGAAAGATGATTGATTTTTTGTTTGTTACGATTTAACTCAAAAACCACCCAACCAATTTTACCGAAAGCAACATCTCCTCGGAGTAACATAGGCTGTTTTATATTTTCTGTAAAGAACCTGTGCGAAGCCGGGGCTGGTCAGCTAGTATATATATATATATATATATATATATATATATATATATATATATATATATATATATATATATATATATATATGGATAGATCCATTACTTTTCGACAAAAACGTGCACACTCATGTCATAGATTTGGCAGCCGATTTTTTATCGAAAGTGCTTAGAAAAAAAAGACGACTTCCACAATATGAGCTTCATCCATTCAAATCCGGCGAGTGGAATTTTATGAAATTTTGAAAATGCCAATTTTTTAGTCATTTTCAGAAGCTCATATTTCCGTGTCTGAATAACTTGAAACAAACGCCATTTTTCTCGTTTATTTTATAATTTAAGAAAAGCATACAAACTTGACTTAAAACCAAAATCTGGTTCCACAGTTATCCTTTATCTGACCCACTGTTTTAGCAAAATTTTGTCTAAATTTGAAACAGTCTCAGGTCTACAGTTTTTTTATTTAGAAAGCTATGTAGCGGCCCATATTTGTCGTTCTGGCTTACTCTATTGACAACTATCATCAGTTTTACTTATTGAATCTTCCCTCTTGATATATGGCCTCTCAAAGTCAATCAATTTTTGAGAAATCGCTATTTTCAGATAGCTGCAACTTTTTTCTTCCAATTTAAATTTACTTGAAATTTTCAGGAAATATACTTCTTTAGGTCGTAAAACCAACCCTAATTTTAAGTTAGGGTTCGAGCTAGTGTACGAGCTATGATTTTTTTTAAATTTCTAGTTTTACGCCTAAATATATCATATTTTATGGTGTCAACTGAGTAAATAGTCATTGAATGGCCAAAAGAGGGATGTAGACAACATGGAAAGGAAAAGTATTTGAAATTAGGAATTTGTTAAGAGCACGTAAGAATTAAACATACTTAAAAACCCCGCCCCTACCCCTACCGCTTAATGGTGGAAGTAGTGAGGGAAATACCTCTTTTTGGAATCTTCACTTATATCTCTAAAACGGCGAGTCGTATCGAAAAACTTACACTATTAGAAAAAGATGACAATATTCTCTTCATGAATGTAAATGATCATTTTTTTCGTATCTGCTATGGTTTTTGAAATATTCGCTATTGAAAATTAACTAAATTAATTTCCGGAAATTGATTTTCGCTCCAATTTTTTGTCAAACTTGTCTTTTTAATGCCTCAGCCTTTTTGTTTGACAAGAAAATTAACTGAAAGGAAATTGTAGATATTGCTGTCTACAATTCCCCCTCCAGCAGGCCCTGTTACCCTGTTACCCTGAGGGGCATTCACAAGGTGCTACCAGCCGGGCCCACTGAACTAATGAGTTTTTAAAAGGTTTTACTCTTCAACAACAATCAAAAGTAACAGAAGTTTGAAATTTTCTGATAAATTTCGTGATATTCGACTTTTTGCACTTCGATTGTTTTTGGTTCAGTTTTACAAAACCAAGTTTACTCTACCTTAGTGTTGCATCACAGCCAATTAAAGCATTCAAGTTTCTACGTTATTCAGAGATTGAGATATGAGCTTCTGAAAATGACAAAAAAATTAGCTTTTTCAAAATTTCAAAAAATTCCACACTCGCCGGATTTGAATGGTTAAAGCTCAAATTGTGGCTGCCTAATCGATGACATGAGTGCGCACGTTTTTGTCGAAAAGTAATGCATCTGCCCATATATATATATATATATATATATATATATATATATATATATATATATATGGATATGTATATATATGTATATATATATATACATATATATACATATATATATATATATGTATATATATATATATGTATATATATATACATATATATACATATCCATATATATATATATATATATATATATGTATATTTATATAATATATATATATATATATACATCTTCGCTTGGCTGGCGTGTGCCAAGGCCCGATATTATACAGACGGATATTCGGAAATGAACTAATTATGTCATTTTATAAACACTTGTATATATAGAGTATAAAAACGCTGCACAAATAATTTACACATAATATTATTTTATATAGCAACCTCAAAACCTCAACACGAACTTTACGCCCTATCCAATAATTATTAAGGGGTACCAAATTTTCCTCACACCCCTTGTACTCACTTAATGTATGCAGATCAGGCCGCCAAGAAATATTTGTCATCTAAGCCCTAAACTTTAGCTGTCTACAAAGCTCCAAACGAAAAAATTTATGAAATCATCCACTTTTTATTCGAAAGCTATTTGGGTGAAAATTGTTCAATCTGACTCGATCCGATTAATTTTTTAAAAGGATGCTAATTTGGTAGCACCGTCTTAATGAATTCCGATCAGGTTGCAAGGAAAGTTCAACCATTTATGCCCTAACCTGAAGTTGTCCCCTGATTTGATATTTGAAGAGAAATCGATAGTCGGCTTCCAACCCGAGAACATTTTATTTTTATAATATTCATAGCATAAACGAAATATTACGTGTGATAAAGTATAAAGATGCCGTGAAAAAACATTGGTTTTGAACATTCTACGTAGAGACTATTACATTCTACGTAGAGACTATATAGCTTCACTATTATGTATTGTCTGTTTATTTGTTCGAGCATCACGCAAAAACTACAGGGCCGATTTTGATGAAACTTTTTGTGTTTAAAAAGAAGCATATGATTAGACTAAACTGGTATGTATTTTGCGTGAGTGATGCCGCTGGTATAAGCTAGTAGAGATATAAAACTGGAACAATAGACCTTTTGTGTTTCACAGATTATTTCTGAAAGAATGGGCCAAATCTCCAGTTTTCTTGTGCGGGTAGGAAAATGACTATCAACCTTGGGAATACTTTACAAGAAGAATTAAATTTATGTAAATAAACAAAAACAATAAAAAGTAATTACAACAGTTGGTAGAGTACTGGTCCTTGGGTTCGACCCCAGCCTAGATGCTTATCGATAAAAAATTTTTAATATACATCTTGGAAAAAAAAATTAATATTTACAAATTTCTTGCACATTGTTGCATTGGGTGTTCAAAGGTCATTTTTCAAGTATTAATATGATGTTTTCTTCCATATTCTATATTTCTTATTAAAATCGATAATATCGGATGCGTAAGCAAGTAACGATGTATTCATAATATTATGTGTCTCGTTATTTTCTTTGATTTATATTCATGAAAACTGGTTATGGAAAAAAACCTAACTATAATATTAATATTTAAAAGTCGTTCGGAACCACCCAATATATCATAGTATTCCAACACGATTTAAAGTACCTTAAATTTATGTTTTGAACTAAATTTTTCAGATTGTTATTTTTTTGAAGGTGCAAACAAATATATTTTTTAAATTTTAAAAGTAAACAAAATTCAGAAATTTTCAAAATTTACAGATTTACATTAGTTTTGAAGAAAGGTTCCTAAACCATGAATAACATATTTCCATATTTCCACGATACTCGAAAAAAAAATCGGTTAAAATGGGTCACTTTTTGCGAAATTCGATAAAAGATGCTTAAATACAATTAGTATAACAATTTTGTCAGGGAACTGTGATTGCTAATTTTTCAACGTGCTTCATTTAATAATAATAATAATAAATGAATAAAATAATAATTTTCTTTGCGTAATCAAATTGTTTTATTAAATAAATTAGATTTTAATAACAAACTATACTGACTGCATTTATTATTTAAAATTTTATATTATTTGGGGTACAGATTCATAAATAAACAGCATATGTACATATAGCTTGAGTGCAAAACGGAGATAAATATATATATTTGTGTGTATCTAAAATATATTCTTTTATTAAAAAAGTTTTTAGGTCCTTGATCTTTCATGAATAAATATTTGATCATATTGTATTTTACGTGGACAAACTTTCTCAACAATTCAAATTGATAAATTTTGACGCTAAAAATGTATAACATGGTTAATTTCAATTTTGACATTTGGTAAAGACCCGGTATTAAAAAAATGTAATGTCTTGATGAAGGATCTTTAAAATTAAATGGAACGACTACCAATCCAATTCGAAAGTATGGAAGCGGACAGGTTTTAAAACGTGCTTACGATCTTTAATTTACAAAAGACAATTAGACTTCTTCGGTCATGTTATAAGGAAGGGAGAACTTGAATCAATCGTGTTAATGGGAAAAGTGTATGGAAAAAGAGGAAGAGGCAGAAGGCGTACAAGCTTCATTCGAAATCTACCTCATAGTTATAATGTGGTATATAGTTATAATACCACATAGTTCAGAAGAAATTATACACAGAGCCTATAATAGGCAACAATGGAGAGATATGGTTGTCAACCTCTGTAAACAGACATGACACTATCATCATCATCAATGTTTTGATAGAAGGAGACATGAATGATGATTATAATTTAGGTAATCGAAATATTCGATGCCAGCGTAAAATTAGTCTGGTAACAACGGTCAACAAAAGTGAGGTTATTTTTTTTGGCTATATTTTTAATATTGTTTAATAGGACACTAACTTTTTTGAGTGTTTGGTCAAAAATAAAACTCTTTTAATTGTATGGTTGATTGATGCATTCCTTATCTGTTCGGCTTTCTAAAAAATGTTCCAAAAAAAATTTGTTAGGATTTTTATAATAAACAACTTTTATTGCTACTAATATCTTTTTGTAAGTATTTTTTCGAAAACCGTATGGAAAAGGCATCAATCAACTATAAAATTTAAAGAGCTTTATTTTTGACCGAATATGCAAGTTTGGCGTCGTATTAAACATTATTACGAATATTGCCAAAAAAAATTAATTTTAGTATGAAACTTTTTATAAAGATTATTAAAATAATCAAAGAGAACTCTAGGTTTTTTTGAAATTACATTTCAAATTTTGCCCCTATTCCTTGAACATTTGTTTGTATTTTATAAATACGTAATTCGAGTACAATGCAGTCATCTTCAGTATGAATGCAAGCAACATATCACTGAATCCATATCCCAGAGATAGTTACGATTAGCTAATTCATACTGATGATGACTACATTGTAGTCGAAGTACGTATTTATAAAATACAAACAAATGTTCTAGAAATAGGGGCAAAATTTGAAATATAATTTGAAACTTTTTAACTTAGTAGACATTTTCGGTCTCAATCGCGAAACCTTAAGTAGATGATAAAATATTATAGAACGAAACAAAATGAAAAATCTTCAATCCAAAAAAACATAATTATTTGGCAAATTAAAAAATTGGTGTGATTGTGTAAAATTTTAACATTTGGATATTGTTTGCATTGGATATTGTGCAATTTTGTTTACAAGTGTGAAATCTATTGTTCATTCCACAATATTGTCCGACTGAGAGAGTGGGTACCTAATAGATGCCGTAGGATCATAGATATGCCCAGAGTGTTCGAGAGGGTAAAGCAGTATTTGAACATTTACTTTAAGGAATTTAAATCTTGGCTGATTAAAATAAACAATTGAATGCTTCCATAGAAATCACATCAAATAATTTTTAAGGATTATTATTGCAGGAGTAAAATTATTAAATACCTGTAATTTGATTATTTTTTAACCAATTTTGAAGAATAAGGTGGCTTTCGATTTATAATTCGAAATGCTGAAACATTTTTACTGTAATAATTGGTTTTAAACATTTTAAGTGGCCGCCATTTTGAAAATTAGAAACTTTTTTGGGAAAAATATATTTGAATATTCATGAGGTGCGTGAGGTATAAGTTTTCAAAGAATATCTTGAATGGTTTTTGAAATATTAATAAAAGAAAAAATGGCGGCTAAACCGGGGTGAATTCAAAAAAAAAACTGAAAGTTTTTTTGCTTATTTAAGTGTGTAGAATATGCTCTTGTATAGCCGGTCACAAACTTCTGTAACACCCTGCATTTTTTCTTATGTCATTGTATTTCTAACATTACTAAATATTTTATTTCCTCTATATTGACAAACATATTATTTCATAATGCATGAAAGTGGATTTTTCTTTCCAACCAACTGCCTAAGCGTTATGGAAATTTCCCTGATTTTATTTTAAATTATAATATCAAGATTAATAATATTTTCATTGATTTGGAATAACTTTTTATCATTTTTTAAGAAGTATCGCAACGTCCTTTAGATATATATCTTATGTTATAATACATTTTATTATTTTATGATAGATTAGATTGTACAATAGAATGAATAGATAGATAGATAGATATGAAGTATATTTCGGGCAAAAACAATTTGAATGATTTATACACCTACGTATAAGGATACAATGTATAATATAATAATGTTTGACAATCGAAATTAGTACTTATTTATAGTATAAATGTTTTGAATTACTAATATGTATGTGACATCACACTACGTATATCCTATAATTATCGTTTAGAAGAGTCTAAGCGCCCATTAATCTAGTCAACAAGTATCATTTGATAAAATTATAAACAAGGTGTCATTCGATTCGTAATGATGTCTAGAATGTTTTCGGAAAAAAGCCATGTAGGGCCTGGTGAAAATTACAAAAGTAGTAATGAAAGGAGGTTTAGTAAAAGAAGGGGGTTTCGTTTTTTGCAAATATCTCAAAAACTATTGCAGATATCGGAAATCGGATTTTTTTGTTTCCTTAATATTCATATTTAATAAAATGTTTATATTTAAGTGTCGGAATCAAGAGGAGTCAAATCACCCGTTTTCAAGCCCTATTTTCATCTCTCAATTAAAACTATAAATATTAGTGGTACAGTTCCGGGATTTGGGACTTTTTTTTAAAGAAAATTCCTGCTTTTAAAACCTTTTTTTTGTGTTTCCGATATCTGCAATAGTTTCAGAGATATTTGCAAAACCAAACCCCCTCTTTTTTCAAATAAATTGTATATAACTTTTGCAATTGTTTATGTTCGGGTTTGTGTATATATAATTGTTTATGTATATATATATATATATATGACACACATATATATATATATATACATATATATATATATATATATATATATATATATATATGTGTCTGTGTTTGTGAACTCTCTGTCGGTGACAATATTCCGGATGGAATAATATTTGGAATTTGAGGCGTTTTTGGTATTTGAAAGGTCAAGTTCGTTAATCCGACAAGGGTAAAAGGAGGTTTAATGGTAGGAGGGAAACAAAATTTTGGCATATCTCCCTTAATATTGGATAAATTTATAAGAAATAAAGTTGTAGAAAATTAGTTTTACTATAATTTTTATTCGTATATTTTGACTGTAACACGTGCTCTAGATAATTAAAGAAATATTTACAATTTAAGATTGAAAGTTGAAATTTTAAATATTTCTGTACATATTAAAGTTTGAGAAAAATTATTAGGTAATGATGAACTTTACTTCTTATACATTTTTCGATTGTTCAAATATTAAGAGAGATATTTTTTATTTTGTGTCTTCTTCTTTCTTTATACAATTCCCCACCCCATTCACTTTTCTCCATCCCCCTTCCTCCTTGACTAAAGCCATTTCTTAATAAAATTGGCCTTGCTAATACCAAAATCGTATCAGATACGATGTTTAATTTTGATCAGATTAAAATTGTGACTGCTAGAGAGTGATTTATGTATTCTAAGGAAATTCGCTAAGTTGGCGCAGCTTCTGCATAGATATGACCAAATTTACCTTAATGAGGCATCTATAAATGAAATAAAATTATTTAGCTTCCTTAATAGCACATGCAATTTTAACTTAATGTTTCCAGGAAGTAAAAGAAACTATGTGTGGTTTCATTGTTATAGACTACCTTCAGTTTGAAGGGTATTTTGTCGATACATACGGCAGCCAGTAGTGGATCAAAACAAGGGGGTATGATGCGAAATGTGGTGTAGTACTTTTTATTTTTTAGCGAATTTCGAAGAAATTGTGTAGCTATTGGTTTTGTACCATAGAAGGAATTTCGAAGAAAGTTCTTCAAATGTTAATCATTACCTAGTAAATAACGAAAATCACCATCACTAAAATTAATACATATATATATATATATATATATATATATATATATATATATATATATATATATATATATATATATATATATATATGTATATTTATTTATAAATATCTCAATATATATATATATATATATATATATATAATTCTTTTGTCCGTGTGTATGTGACTGAACTCCTCCTAAACGGCTGGACCGATTTTGATGAAATTTAGTGTGTGTGTTGATTCAAGAATGATTTAGATTCACAATTCAGTCCAAAAAATAAAAATAATAAAAATAAATAATGGGGTTTAACCTCCGTTTATGAGACACGACGGTCTATAACAGAGGCCACCCACATCGTTATTTTTCAACCTTTATTAATTTTATAGGACCATTCTTCATTGAGGGATCTTTAGATTCTCAAAAATACTTGAGTTTGTTACGAAATAATATTTTGCCAACTGTTTCAGCTCTTCCTAATTTAGACCTGGAATTGTATGGCTCCAACAAGATAGTTGCCTTGCACACAATGCCATAATAGTAAGGCTGTTCCTGGGAGAAACTTTCCAGGAACGTCATATGAGTTTTTTTGAACCTTCTAGTGGCCAGCCTGATCGCCAGATCTATCTTCTTACGACTTTTTTTAGTGGGGTTTCTCAAAACACAGATCTATTCACGGAATAGGCCTGATTTAATTTGCAAGAATTAAGGCGACGAATTGTTGGCAAATGTGCGAATATTTCTCCTCAAATGCTAGAAAATATCCGGGTAGATTTCTACAATCGACTCGGATATTGTTTAGCAAATAATGGAGGAATATTCGAACTGTTGGTTTTTGACGGAATTCTATTATTATTTTCTTTTAATTTGTGTGGATTGTTGTTTTATTTTATACCATTAATAGAATACTATCATTTATTATCAAACATTCCACATACAAATAATAAAAGATATTTTTAAAAAAATTTTCAATTGTTAGAAGTAATGCTAAACAAAAGAAGACAACAATGAACATATTAAACCCACTCTAATTACATGTTAATACAGTACAAAACAATCCAGCAAGCATACACAACAGACGCACTAAAGGGTACGCCCCCTATTTTTATTTCTTTATTAAGCATATTGTGTATAGTTATTATAGTAAATAATATTTAACATTGATTCTCTATTAGCAATGTTTTCCAACACATATTGTATACAAGTGTTTATAAAATGAAGATGTATATAGATATATATATATATATACATATATATATATATATATATATATATATATATATATATATATATATATACATATACATATATATATTATTTTATATACATATGTATATATATATATATATATACATATGTATATATATATATATATATATATATATATATATATATATATATATATATATATATATGTATATATGTATATACAAGTATATGTATGATACAATTTCAGTTTGAACGCAGTGAAATTTGGTATATCACGTTCTTTTTGCATTTGAAAGGCTAAGTTCGTTAACGTCCACAATCCGACAAGGAGAAAGGGGTTTTAGTGGTTGGGGGGGGGAGGTTAAAACCTTGATTTTCTGTTCTGATATTAGTAAATTGTAATAATTTTCAAGGAGTAAAGTTGTAGTCAATAAATTTGACTACAATCCATTCCTGAACATATTTTCTGTAACTCTAATATCCCGCGAATTTTGCGTTTTTGAAGTGAAATAACTTTTTAACCGTTTATTTCTTAACGAAAAGCAAAAACTTGTTTTCTTATAATTCCCTAAATATTCCATGTTCGAAAAATCAGCACTGTAGCTCTTTTTGTTCAGAATCTGCTTTGTTCAGAATTTCGGGTTCAAATCTGCTCTGATTTTTCAATAAGTAATAGCATTGTAAGTGAGAAGGCCAAATATGTCCCTTAAACTCGGCCTTGCGCACTACTGTGCTCTAGATTAACAGAAATATTTGCAATTTAAATAAAATACCTAATATCTTCTATTTCTCTCTTAATATTAGTAAAATACATAATTAGTAAAGTTGAAGTAAATCAGTTTTACTACTGTGCATTATTTGACCGTATTTTCTGTAACTCTAATTTTACAGGAATATTTGCAATTTAAATATCCATCTAAAACAAATTGTAATTACTATGTGAAGTGTTTGAAGTTTTAAATATTTTGGAGTATTGTAAAACATAAGTTCAATTTATTAATTTTTCAGCCCATAAGGCGACATATAATGAGTACTATTTCGTTTCAGAATTGTTGGGAAAAAACTATAGGAGATAGCGAAATAATGATGAACGCAGAAGTCATAGCCGTTTTCTTTTTCTGTCGGCTAGATCTCTAATATAGTTTATAATTTTTCTAGAAATAACTGCATTCACAAAACTTTGTAAATATATTTTATGTCAAAAAATTAAAAATATAGAAAAGAGGAATAATTATTTAACATAAATTCCTTAAGAGTTATCTTAAGCACGGGAAACGCCTGTTTAGTGTATTTATATTTATGAAGGAAATTTGAAGAAAACACTTTACAGGACACGGACAGTCTAACAGCACGGGCTGTTAGACTATTTTCATAAAATTTAAATATGCATCATGATATTCTCTTATATCGTAGGTTGGTTCGATAGTTGCACTTTATTCGTCATTATTATTTATTAGATTTTATTACATAATGAATGAGAGTGAAATGCATTTGTGCTGTTTTGAACGAATAATCCCATCTATGTATTTGATTGAATTTTATCTCTATACCGTATCTGTTGGAAAGTTGTAAAGCATTGCTAATAGAGAATCAATATTAAATATTATTTACTATAAAAAATACACACAATATGCCTAGTAAATAAATTAAAATAGTGGGGGTACTCTTTAGCGTGTCTGTTGTGTATGCTTGCTGGGCTGTTATGTACTGCATTAACATGAAATGAGAGTGGGTTAAATATGTTCATTGTTGTCATCTTAAGCTTAGCATTAGTTATAACAATTGATAATTCTTTTTTGAATATCCCTTATTATTTGTATGTGGAATGTTAATAAATGATAGTATGATAGTATTCTATTAACGGTATAACATAAAACAACAATCCACTCAAATTAAAAGAAAAATAAAACCCCAAAAAGAAAAAAAAAGTAAATACCGACAAAAAAAAGTTAAACGAACAAATATAATATTTTATATTTTTTTTCGAATATTCTTCCATTATTTGCTAAACAATATCCGAGTCGATTGTAAAAATCCTTGAGGAGAAATATTCGCACAATTGTCAACAATTCTTTGCCTTAATTGTTGCAAATTTTGAGGCCTATTCCGCAAATAGATCTGTGTTTTGAGAAAACCCGACAACAAAGTCGTTAGGAAATTGATCTGGCGATCTGGCTGGCCACTTGAAGGTTCCAAAACCACTCATAAGGCGTTTCTGGAAAGTTTGTTCCAGGAACAGCCTTACTATCAAGGCATTGTGTGAATGGCAACCATCTTGTTGGAACCATACAGATTCCAGGTCTAAATTTGGAAGAACTCTAACAGTAGGCAAAATATTATTTCGTAACAAACTCAAATATTTTTGAGAATCTAAAGATCCATCAATGAAGAATGGTCCTATAATATGGTCACCCAATATTCCAGTCCAGACATTCAGTTTCAGTATATATGTGTATGAATGGTTTTATAGTAAATATTTTATTTATTTATTCAACATTCTCTATCAGAAATGCTTTTGAAGACGATCTGTATACAGACTGCAACGTAGTGTGTACATAAATGTTGCTTCATTTGTTTGATGTCGATAATTTAATTTTATTGACATCTAGAGTTTGCTTGTGTTCTCCGATGTTAATTTTTACTGTAATTCTAGGCTTTTGGATTCTATGTATCATTTAAATATCGTAATTAGTTTTTTATCTGTAGTGCTTTCAAAAACAATTTACCAATTTTGAAAACAAGTGAAAATAACAACTAACTTGTTTAACTTCTTAAATACCCGGTATATCTTGAATTTATGTAAAAAAGTTTCCATCAAAAGTTGTTTATTTTTAAAAACGGAACATTTTTTGTCTTAATATTATTGTTCTATCTCGGTTTTAAAGATAGGACAATAAAAGATGGGAATTTTTGCCCATTTTGCCCTACCCAAACATGGTCCGATTTTCCCCATTCACGAATTTGACCTTACTTTATAGCTCTAGAATACACACAAAATTTCGGCTCGTTATCTCCTTTCAATTTTGAATTATCGTATCCACAAACTGACGGACATGCGAAAATGGCCCAATTTGGCCACTTTATGTATTCCTATTCCAAACATTTATATCTGCGATCAATATTTTCAAGCGTTACAAAGTCGAAACTAAACTTAATATACCCGTGTATATTTTTATATTCCGGGTAACCAGTTCGAGTTATCCAGAAGTTTAAGGCAAAATACTTGGAACTGGGAGGTTGCTCGTTCGATTTCCAACGGCGGAAGTTTGTCAATGAAATTAATATTTTTTTAATTAATGAGGCAGTTAATTGACTAAACTGTCGGCGTATGGACCGCAACGAAAGTCTATCTTCATATATATTTATTTGTGTATACTTAAGCGTCAACAATACGATGTTTGTCCAAATTCCTTTCGGTTACGTAAGACAAACTGTAGAAGACTTTAGCATATACTATTTAGACAAATGTCATTGTCGTTTACACCAAAAACGACTGTGACGTAACAGCCAACTTATTCATATCATTCTTATTTTTATTTATTTGGACAGAATTACTTCTGTCGAAGTTATTATTACGTCACAGTCGTCTTTGGTGTAGCGGAAGCATACTGGAATAGATATCCAGAGGCCCGAGGTTCGATTCCTGGTTGAGTTAATTTTTTCATATAAGTATTTAATTAGAAAGTCTACCTTGTTGAGAAAATAATTACCAGAAAGAACCATGTATAACCTTAAATACGCTATCCTTTGCTGACTATAAAAACATCGAAAAGTATTCGTAGCTTTTAACGGTATATGTATTTTTCACAAATAGAGAAAAAACTTTGGGTAAATACGAAATGTAAGAACTACCTGAATTAGTCGTCTAAATAACTTACAGGGCCGGAGCCATTCTATGGACTGGGTGATCACTCCTATCAAGAGGAGCTCAGAAAGGAAGAAGACACTAAGAGAGCCAGACTCTAGACAAACCTTCCGGGACTCAGGCAGGCCAAGAATATTCTCGGGAAACCGCAAAACTGTATCAGGTCATGTCAGGTTTGGTCAGGTCAGGTCAGGTTTGGTCAGGTCGATACAAAACTGTATCGACCTGACCAATAATAAACTGCAGTAACTGACAAGGTTTCTTGCGGGGTATTACAGACTCAGGGAACTCCTTAGAAAGATAAGCTTGGGAAATGAGGGTATCTGCAAGTTTTGTGGAGGAATGGAGGAAACTCCGGGACACCGACTAATAGACTGTGACGCCCTCATACAAAAAATAATAAAATATCTGGGGGTCTACCAGATACGTTCGAGGGAGTTACCATGCCGAGACACCATCCAGAATTTGTATTTCCTGAAAGAAACCGTGCTGAATGAGGTGCATTCAGACGATACAATTCCTCATCAGGCACCAGATCTGGGATCACAATTGATCTTATTCGCACCTTAACTCACATTGCACCAAATACCCCCATTATCATTCATTCAACCTTTCTAATAATAAATTCTGTATTTGACATACTTATACACACGGAATTTCACTTTTTAATTTGGTTTGTAGTAATACTGACCGGCTATTAATAATATAATCCAAACAACACACAGGTTTCGCACTGAAATTTTGTCTTAACTAATGGTTGTATGAAAAATGTTTCGTACAAAAGTTGTTTATTTTTATTAGATAAACATTTTGTATTTTTAAAGATTTTCTCTTTCTCACATTGTTCAAAATTTAGGTTTTTAGCGTAACTATCTCACGAACACGGATTCATGAAAATCAAACTTTTTATAAATTATGTCCTCTTTTTAACCCGACTTCAAAAAGGAGGATGGTTCTCAATTCGTCTGAATTTTTTTTATTTTTTTATTTTTTGTTTTTTTTTTTTTTTGTTTTTTTTAATGTGTGTCACCTCAGAACTCCGTCATTTATGAACTGATTTTGAATTTTTTTATTTTGTTTTAATGAAAAAACCGACCCAAAAAAAAAAAAGTTTTACAAAAAAAAAAAAAACAAAATGCATGTAAAAAAAACTCAAAATCTGTTATGAAAAAATGCACTAAAAATTACAAAAAACAAAAATAAAAGGATAAAAAATATGTTATGAAAAAAAGCATTAAAAATTAGTAGGTCGTTTAGTAGGTCTACCCATATTCAGACAAATAAAATCAGTTATAGAACTTCGAAGTCACTAAAAAACGAGAAATAAAAAAAATTTTGAAAAAATGGAAACCCGACTTCAAAAATCAAATATTCTAAAACAAAAAATACACTAAAAAGTAAAAAAAAAATTGCATATTCTTGTGTCAGTTCACCTAAGCGCAAATTTTTAAATATAAACATATATATACAATTATTGATATTTTTGGAGGTGGTGTCCAAATTTTATGTGAATTTCTCTATGCTGACACCGACTCCAAAAATAACAGTAATTGTACATATACATTTAAAAATTTTTTCTTAGGTGAACTAAAATTGACACAAAAATATGTAATTATTTTTTTACTTTTTAGTGCATTTTTTGTTTTAGAATATTAGATTTTTGAAGTCGGGTTTCCATTTTGTCAAAATTTATTTTATATAACTAAATATTGCAGGTTTCTATTACAGAAATAATTTTCAGAAACGTATTAAACAAACTATTAGTAGTTTCAGAGTTTATACAAACTTACAACTTTACTTCGTTATAATATTAGTATAAATATAGATTATTTACTTTTATCGTAACATATTTAATCTAAAATGTTATTTACTCTTTTATAAATGGAATAAATGAATTGTTCGCAATTTCTAAATGCGTTTAAATAGATAATATTCAAATTAAAATGGACTGAAAGAATAAAATTATATATGGTTATAACATTGAATATAATGGAGATAGATATATTATAAATTATTATATTGACCAAAGATTTGAGACAATTATAATATATCCAACAGGAAGGATGTAACATTATTAAAAGGTTAAGTATATAGAAAATAATCAACCAGCCATGAATTAATTACATTTTAATGTAAATTGTTTGCCTGTGGTCATTATACTTCGTTTCATATACAAAAAAAAAATCTATTTTAATTTTCATGTTAAATTAAATGTGCCAGAAAAAACCAATTGAATTTTTAATGAACCATTTTTGGTTGATAAAGTTTTTTTCGCATCAAATATTTGTTCTTTGTTTTTTTTAATATCATTAATTTTAATGCAAATAAAAATAAATTTTTGAGTTTATAAAATATTGTTTGTTCAAAAATGTTCACAAATCCTTTATAAAGCCATTCGTGAATTCATAAATTTTTTAATTATCGTAATCACTATACATGATTTCTCCGTTAAATGGAGATGGAAAAAAAATTTTTTACACATCTAATTTACGACAAAATAGCCGCAAATTATCAGCCTAGTTTAAAAAATTTTTATTGAGAAACATAAATTTGTTTTGTTTTCTCACGAATCTTTGAGCTGTTAATTTTGTGCTTTTTTTTATATTTAGGATGCTCCGCTCCAATAGCTCTTTGACATGATCATAAATGTTTTTGGGTCAATGTCAATGTTTGACTACCTTTAGTTTTGAAAACTAACGGGATGCCTGACTTAATTATGAATTTCAGGGACCAAAACTTCCGCCACGCGTTTGTTATTCTTTGCTGTTCAATATCGCTCCGATTTTCAAAAGATAATACCTGACCTAGATAATTGTATTGAGTTACATATTGAATTTCGACATTTCCCAGCTTCATATTACATAGATTCGGATCTGCATTCGTCATAGTCTTGGTTTTGTTATTGTTTATTTTTAAACCGACTATATCAGAATGAAATTTCAATTGACTCAGCATGGTCTGTAAATGTTGTTTGTTTTCAGAAACCAAAACTATGTCGTCTGCGAATTTAAGGTTTGTTAGATTTACACAATCAATGCTATACTATATACTAGATATATACTACATATCCGATATATCTACTATATATATCGGGTATAAAAATGTTTTTTTACGTCTAAGAGCCGTCATCGACACATTTTATAAAATATTTTTCATATGTTATGTACTATTTAAAACAAAAACTACTGATTAAAAATGTCATCAAAACTGCATCTAACGCGTTCATTTATAACAATCTATAATTGTAAAAATATGAGAATTAATAATAATGAGTACATTCGTAAATTAACGTAAGAAATAATAGAAAACTAGTGAAAATAATTATTATAGTCATACCTGCAAAGTAATGCAACCATATAAGACAGAAAAATTAAAATCTAAAAATATCTTTGTTGCCACCTAGCGGTAGTTAATACAACTCACCATATACAAGTAGTCAAGTTATAAACATGTAAGTAACTCGTTTATTCTTGCTCATATATTAGTTAATAAGTTGAACACTACGTGGCTACCGTATTTTTTGTTTCTTTAGTATATATTTTTAAATTGTCTTTTTTTAGCGAATTTTCGAAAAAAATATAGCTATTTTGTATCGAAAAATATTCTGATGTTATTTTGGCCAGATGAAGAAATTACAAAATTCATCTATTAATCATATTGTCCCAACAAGAAATTTCTTTTTTTACAATTCCAAGCATTTATTTAACTTGTAATGTATGTATGTATGTATCTTCGGGTCAAATCTTGCAAGCAGAATTAGAACCACTTCCTCTTATCCTACAGAGTTGAATTTTTACATGTTGGTTCAGTTCCGATGACAATGCATTTTTATGGTAAGCATGACAAGAATCGACAAGGGGGAAGGGGGTTTAGAGGGAGGGGCACAAAATTTGGTATATCTCTCTTAATAGAAAAATACATAAGAAATAAAGTTGTAGTTTAAGAAAATTGATACAATTGGTCTTAGTGAAGTATGATTGGCTGGAAGCGAAAAATAATTAAAAATGGATATAGTATGTACTACTCCGGTGGTTTATCACATCACAACGGTATTGCATTTGCTATCAACGAAGAGACAGACATGTTAATATTGGCAATCATACCAATAACGGAAAGAATAATATTTATTAAGTTAAATACAAAAATTAACAATACAAGCTTAATCCAGGTTTATGCACCAACAGCAGCACACCCCGAACAAGAATGTAAACAATTAAGAAGTACAATAAAAATGGTCGGCAGCCTAGAGAGAATCATAATATTAGGGAAATCGCCAGCTGATTCAGAAAAACATCTAGTCAGAAATCAAATAGATTTCATATTAATAAACACTTGGTATAAAAATAATATTATAGACACGAAAACATATCCGAGTGCTGATATTAACTCGTATCATAACGTATTGGTTGCAGACATGATAATAAAGCATAAAAAAGTCTATAAACCACAAACTAATGCCAAGTTACCAATAGAAGATCGCAAAAAAGAAACAAAGAATGAGGTGTTTGATGAGGAATTTGAAAAAAATCAAACCCTAGAATGTAGTCAAAATATTTAGTCAATTACATTTCCCTGAAAGCTCTCATTTCCCTGATTCTACTCATTAACGACCTTTCAAATAACAAAACATATCAGATCCGAAATTTAATTTTGATAGGACTAAATTTGTGACTTTTAGAGAGTGTACAAATATATAGAAAATTCATTGATTTATATAATATATCTGTAAGTAGCCTTAGCGGTCTCAGTTCGCCATGAACATAAATAAGAGTAATAAAGTTAATTAAGATCTAATATATTTCCAAAAGATAAGTGATGTATTATATTCTAAGGAAATTTGCTAAGTTGGCACAGCTTTTGCGTAACGAAGTATATTTTGTTTTAACATGTCTAGAATCTCTCAACACAATTGAAATGAAAATATTTAGTAATCAATCATCTTTTTTTCTAGGTACACTGTAATCGAAATCTCTCTGACTGTATTTAAATACATTTACAATATCGCTTCAATATCGTTCAATTTGTATCCATCGTTGAAAATTCACATTGATTTTTCGAGTTACTTTCAATAGAATCTGATGTTTTCTGCATAATACTTTTCAAAAAATGTTTAGAACGTCAAAACAAAGGTCTCCTTAAAAATCCACGTCCGTTGTTCTCTTCATTTTGACATCCCAAACATATTCTGATAGGAACCCAAAATTTGAATGACAGGCAGCTGTTTACAAGGGTGAATTCTATTTTTTCGTAAATATCTCAAAAGTTATCAATTTTATAGGGTGGATATAAAATTTAGAAAACCCCGAATGTGAAAGGAATAATCTTAGAATCAAAGAACATAACATGCTTGTCAATTATCTTTCCAAAAAAAAATTAGGAAACTTAATTAAAATGAAAACTGGAAACTGAGATGGTAATAAAAAAGCAATGCTGCAATAAAAAAAAAGAAGTTCTCATATAAAATGACATAGATGACTCTTTCTGGGTTTTTTCTCAGTTAAGGTTCCCATATAAATATAGGAACCAAATGTTTTTAAAGGTTTATTCTAAGTCTCAAATTTTATTGGTCGATTAACGAAGTTAATAGAAAGAGTTTACAGTCTACTATAGTTGAGTCAATGTATGCAAGACAAAATAAATGACTGAAAATACTGAACGTAAAAATAAATTTCCGGTGCTTACTTTTGAAGTTTTTTTAAATTGTAAACCTGTCTGCGTTCTGACTACTAAAAATCATTACCTATTTATTTCAAATATATGAATAAATAGTAAAATAAATATCTCAAATACCCACATAAATTATTTCTTATATTGAAACATTTTATACCAAAAATCTACGTGATAGATTTAGATAGATATATAGATAGATAGATACATGTTGGGGTCTAAAAAGTATTGCACTTCGACCTTATGGTTCACTGTGCTCCTCTTTCTACTTCAGTACGACGAGATTAACTTTTCCCATATGTTAGCAATAGCCAGAAGCTTGCTTATAAGGTTATCCTGCATGTTCATATAATCGGGGGAGATGCACCGACTATCTTGTATCTGTTGTAACTAGAGGTTCGCAGTTAAAGATAATGTGGTTGGATGTTTCTTCCTCCTCGCCACACAATCTGCACACAATGGATCCGTTATGAAGTCCCATTGTGTGCGGATGCTTCCGCACGGGATAATACCCAGTAATGAATCCGGTAACATTCCGCAGTTGCACCCTGTTCAGCTCTGAAGCAGTATTTTTTCCCCGAGCTCCTGCCGCGGCACTTTTTCCCAGTGATTAGCTGTTTAGCATTTGGCCACTCGTTGATCGCCTGTTTACATGCAGTCCTTGGAATTTCTAAAATAGGGTCTGGGCCTATGAAGGGTATCCCGACTCCCTTATTTGCGAAGGTATCTACTTTTTCGTTTCCTTCAAAGCCACTGTGACCCGGCACCCAGATCAATTTAACATTGTTCCATTTTACTAGCTCCGGCAGTTCCTTCAGACAATCCTTGACTACCCCTGAAGTGTACTCATTTCCAGACAAGGCTTTTGGAGCAGCTTGACTGTCCGAGAGAATACATACGTTCTGGTTTATGAAGCCTCTACGTAGGTTCTCACGGATGCAAGCCAGTATGGCGTTGACTCCTTCTTGAAAGACTGTGGCCTTTTTCTCCAATTTGAGACTTCTTTGGGTCTTTTATCGTAGATTCCCGCCCCGGTCCCTTCTTCAGTTTTGGATCCGTCTGTATTCTATACGATTTCTATCTTGAGATAGGTTGGTTCTCCTTCCATCCTTATGTCCCTATCACAGACAACAGTGAAAGGTTTTAAGAAGGAGTATATTTTAGGAAGTATATCTGTGCCCATTTAAAAAACGGGGTATGAGACGATTGTTCCCACGATCATTGCACGTCCCACCTGACTTTTTAAAATCCAGTTATTATTGCAAATAGCTATTATTACAATGTTAAGCAGAGTCAGCCCTAGTATGATTTCCATGGTAGCTGTAGGTGTACTGCCCATGGATCCAGTAATGCACAAACAGGCCAGTCTTTGGATCCTGGATATCTTTGTGCATGCTGTTATTTGATTGAAATTTGGCCACCACACTAGAGCAGCATAGATTATATTTGGCCTAGCTACTGTAGTGTACAGCCAGTGGATCATTTTGGGTTTTAGAATCCAGATTTTTCCACATGCTCTCTTGCAAAGCATGAGAGAAGATTTGCTCTTATTTGTTATGTATTCCAGATGTGGCTTCCATGTTAGTTTTGAGTTTAACATCACTCCTAAGAATTTGGCTTCCGTTGCGATCTGTAGTCTTTCAACGAAGAGCATGAGTGGTTTTATTTTATCCACCTTTTATCCTTATTTTATTTTACGTATTAAGTTGTACTATTGTTTTGTTGACTTCGAAAAGGTCTTCGATAATATCGATCGATATATACTATGGAAAAGACTGTCTGATCTTGGTATGCTAAAGCAGATGGTAGGTGTACTCAAATCGATATATAGTGAAACTGCAGCCTGTAAAATTCAAGAAAATTTAGAACACACCAAGGATTACGACAGGGATGCCACTACTCTTTAGCTTATACATGAACGATTTAGCGGATCATATGGTCAAAATAAACACTCAATCTCCCTGTATTGGACAAAATGAAATAGGGATTCTTATGTACGCAGACGATTTGCTCCTACTTTCATGTTCGGTGGGGGGCATGAATAGGGCACTTCATGGGTTAAAACTTTATTCAAGTAAAATCAAGCTAAAGGTAAACGCTGACAGGTAAACTAAAATGCTAATTGTAAGTAACGGCAACAAATTACGCTCAAATGAACTGTTTAGGATTAACAATCGAAGTATCGAAAACTTAAAATCATTTCAATACCTTGGTGTTCATTTGGCATATAATGGAAAATGGAACACACATGTAGAAAACATTAAGCTCAGGTCCAGCAGAGCGTTGATGAGAGTAAGGAAACTCATTTATTCGTGCAAATACTTTCCTATACCAGTTGCATTGAGTATGTTTAGAACTGTTATAGTTCCTGTCTTGAGTCATCTGTCCTGAGTCAGATGAGAATCAAAGCTAGTTTAATGACATATTGTCAACTGATCCATTACCAATGAGGTGCTCGGTATATTCAAACAGCAACTAAAGATCAACGTCGAATAATTGTGAACTTTAGAATGTACCGCTTTGCTAGGGAATGAGAGACAAAGAATGGAGTGAGAGTTTGTGTACTGTGTGGTGAGTGCGAAAGTGTGAAGCATCGGGTAGAGGATTGCAGAGGTACCGATGGTCCAAAGAAAGCGAAGCTTAACGTGCTGGGCATGATGTAATATCCATATTAGGGACATATAATGCCAAGCACATACCTCTGGTTGCTGACTTCTAAAGCATGATCTTAAAAGTAAGAATAGACAGACTATAACCTGAACCCAAGATTAAAATATTATTATCCAATTGTTACTTGCGTGTCTGGAACTTATTTTACTTTTACTTTTACTTTTACTTTCTTTTATTTCTTTACTTTTTTGTTTGTATTATGATCATATTCTACATTTTGAGAAATTATATATATTTTGTTATTACTGTTAAATATTGTAATTATTTGATGTAGCCGAAGAGTAAGTCAAATATTTATTATTATTATTATTTTATTTTATCCTTACTTTTTTGTTTGAATGGAGTTAGTGTGGTCTTACCAGGGCTTATTTTTAATACCTGGTTGATACACCATTCCTGTGTGAATCTTAGAGCGTTTTGCATAAGCTCTGAGGTTGTTCTTTCACAGGGTCCTTGGATTGTAATTATAATGTCGCCCGAATATCCCTGTATGTTGTATCTTTCTTGGTTGAGGTTGGTCACTAAGCTATTCGCTGTCAGGCTCCACAGGAGTGGGGATAAGACACCATCCTGTGAACATCCTTTGGTATCCCTCACAGTGACAGACTCTCCAAGAAGAGAAGTTTGTATTCTTCTACTTATCTGCCTAGAGTTTGTCCACCTGCGAAAAGTGTCTTCTACTCCGTACTGACTTGCAGAATTAACCATGGAATTGTAAGAGGCAATGTCAAATGAGGCAATGTCAAGAGACTTGTTTTCTTGCGAATCCCTCCTCAATCCTGTATATTAGGTTGTGGAGGGCTGATTCACTGAAGTTTCCCACCTGATACGCGTGCTGCTTGGCAGGAAGCGGATTTCTCGACAGTGCCCCTTGAGTTCAATGAAATCCTATTAGTCTTTCCATTGTCTTTAGTAGAAACAATGACAGACTAATTGGTCTAAAGACCTTTTCCGTGAAGTGGTTGAACCTTCCCGATTTGGTAAGAAGGTAACTCTTACTGGCTTCCATACTGTTGGGATATCACCTGTAGCTTGGCTTGCCCTGAATTTGTGACAAAACAGAGGTAAAAGATATTACGTGGTACGGTTACTAGAGTATAGATTACATATTCTTTCGCCGAATACTGCTATACAATATTGATAAATAAATAAAGCAATATTTATCTGCATACGGTAAATATTATTGATGAATAATTATATTAATCAATACTGGTAGTGACAAATATTGGTAATGTGAAGGCCAATGGTGTCACAGTCCTTAATTATTCAGATGAGCTTGTATTGGGGTCGAGTTAAGGTGGGCCAACAGTTTTTTACATCAGTTAAAATGTTAATTAAGTTTTTAAGAGCACTTGGGAGTATTTTAAATTCTGATTTTAATAACTCCTAAGTTATATTTTGACCCAGTCAAATTGTACTTTTACCTTTTTAAATATACAAGAAGAGGCTTTCTTTTCTCAAATATTCCCTAACCTTTCGATTTGACGTTAATATATGTCTAATTAATGTTTAATCTTTAATAATATGTTTAATCTTTGCTAATTTTACACAAAAAGTGTCCTCAACAAAATTAACGTAGGACTAATAGCTCTCGAGATATACGGCTGAGAAAACTTTGGCGTACAAATGAAATAAACTGTTAAACTGAGTTTTAAAAGGGACAAAATGTTTCGTGTTTCGTTAAGGACCTATTTTATGTAGAATTAGCTAAAGAATAAATTTAATAATGACCTCTGTTAACGTAAAACCAATATTGTACGAAATATTTTAGAAAACCCGATTTTCGCGACCATTGAACTTCAACAACTTTTTTGGAAACGCGATTTCGTTATGTGCGACTTTTTGCTATGTGTTCATAGTTCCACAATAAAGAGAACTTCCTTGTTACTATTTAACTTTTTGCACTATTTCACTGGGCTATTTGTAGTGTTTGGCGAAGGTAAAGAATCGTGTTTTATAGTTTTTAGTGGGCCTCGACCCACTCTCTGATGATGCCCCTGTTGTAGTTCCCTTTAATAATTGCCTTGTTGATACAAATGTCTAATTAATTAATCTGTGAGCACTGTGCACAATGTTGTAGTACCATAGTAAATACTAAACAAAAGAAATTTAATAACTTATATTCGCATTAAAAATAGCGCTTTCTAGCAGAACAAATACACATCGTAGAGAAAAACACAATGGTCGATATAGTCTTAGAGTGCCTTAAGGTTATGTACATACATATGTTTACACCTGCATATCAATTCACTGAAACACACGTATCTCTCAGTACCATCAGATACTTTCACAACAATTTTCGTTTTTCACTATTATTGTCATACATTATTCAAAGACAGCATTCATAAAATGTTTTTCAAGATGCATTTTAAAGGTGTTTTACCGAAACAAATGTATTTTTTTTGAATAGAACAAAAACAATATCATTCAGAAAGATTCACACTGTGCAAAGCAACCCAATCGTTCCCGACGACTTTCCAATCATATGATGTTTCTGAACCAACGGTGAAGAAAACATTTTTACTAATGTAATAAAATTGTAGGCTTTCTAAGTAATCCTTCTTTCGTCTCGTCAAGGTCGATACAATATTCAAATGTATTATAAAACTTTCAATAAAATGTTTTATTCTATATATATATATATATATATATATATATATATATATATATATATATATATATATATATATATATATATATATATCTTTGATTTTTCTTTTGTTTAATATATTTATTTTTCCAGTAAGATGGTTAAAAAAAATTCGCTACTATAAATAGATCGTATTCTTCCACTTTCAAAAGCACTTCACTGAAAATTTTAGTACAGTTTGTTAATAAAAAACCATGAGCCAATAATTTTTAAGGCAACTAAATCATCTTTTCTTTTATTTAATTTCACATCTTTGTATGTTTATGTCAAATCTTGCAAGTCTATTTTGAGCCTCAAATTTCTAATTGAGCTAGAAACTTACACACGTGGCAATGTTATATAGTGCAACTCACGTCTAACTTTATGGGTGGAATTCGAAAATATTCACTGAAATATAAATTTGGTGGAAGTAGTGATAAATATTTGAAGCGATGAAAGCGGTGGGAGTTTTTTAGATATAAAAAAAAAAAAACAAAATTAAAAAAAACTTTATTTAATAATCTAATAAGTAGAAAAAAATATACATAAAAAATTATTTTTAATACAAGCGTTTATCGAGTCATCTAAAAAGTAGAAAATAACATATTTCCCCGTGTCAGCCATATGTTAGTATAAGTAAAAGCTTGGGACAGGCATTTAAAACCTGAGCGTTCCAAGCTTTTATTTATAGTCACATTTTGGTGACTGAAGGACAAATTTATATGTTCTGCTTTTATGTAAGTTTTAATTACATTAATTTAAGTTCTTTGAATGGTCGGGGAAATAGCCAACAAGCTACAAATAAACTTAATCTGACATTTAAGTGATATGGTTTAACTATTACTCAAAGAAGTAACCAATAATATTCAAGCATGTTACTTAATTGACCAATTATATATGACTTATTTAATCTGGAAAGTGTGTTAAAAGAATTTTTTGTTTAAGAACGGGATTTGTTGAGACATGTCAGATACGACATGTCTCATTTCATTTTGATCAGACTTCAATTGTGACAGCTAGAGAGTGAGTTATACATTCTAAGGAAATTCGCTAGGTTGAAGCAGCTCCTGCGTAACGAATTTTTACCTTTAGACGTAGCAAACATTAATTGGTTACCAAAAAAATTAGCCGGTACTCTTTAGGTGCCCAGTACGCATTTGGCAACTCTTCCCTACCAATAACTTTTTTTTTTTCAATCAACAATTTCAACCGTTACAGGCCTAACTTATAACCTCCTTATATGTATTATACTCACTCTGATCGCAAGGGACCAACGATGAGGCCTTCGACCTTGGCTCTGCGTCCTAGACAGAAAATATATCCTGCGTAGCGTAAATTTGGTAAATTTTGGTGTTTTTCCCATTTTTTGGAGTGGTTGCGTGGGATAAATTAAAGTTTTCCGATTTTTTCCGTAAGTTTGAAGTTATCCTGCGTCGAATGCAAAAAACGCATCCTTCTCGCATTTCTAGAAGTGGGTTAGATTTTGTATAGATGAGTCAGTTTACACAAAGAGTATATACCAGATAAGAGTATATACCATACTCCGCGTCACATTAAATAACATTGCATGAATTGAAAAAAATTTTAGGCGGGTGTTTTTCCGATTTTCCGGGGGGTTGCAATGAAAAAACTGATGTTTTCCGATTTGTCCCGCCTATTTCAAGAAAAATCGCCTCGAATGCAAAAAACCGCTGTATAGATGAGTCAGTGAGTCAGCCAGTCAACCAGCTTCACTTAGGGCTATATATTATATGTAGATATATATACAGACTGTGTTGGACAGCTTTTCCTATAGTAAATCAATGTTAAATATTATTTATTACTAGCTGTCCGTCTGGTACCGTATGAAGTCAGTTAGTACACATATAAATAAAGTCAGTCAGTTTTCTCACAGCTATACTGTATGCGTATGGTTGTTTGTTTGTCATTAAAGAGTGGTGATTTTGTGATGCACAATGCACATACTAAAGTGTACTTTCATCACATGTGTACTGCCTGACTTCATACAGTACCAGACGGACAGCTAGTAATAAATAATATTTAACATTGATTTACTACAGGAAAAGCTGTCCAACACAGTCTGTATATACTGGATATAAAACGGTATATTTATTTTATGATACATTCTGTATTTGAATATCTTAAAGAACTGATTTTATTATTCTTTTGAAAACTGTGTAAACATTTATACATACATCTTCGTTTCTAATAATAAAATACTATACGGTAAGATTATATTATTTTACGCCATCATCATCATCATCATCGGGCAAAAATAAACATCAAAACATTTATTTTATAGTTTGTTGATATCATCATCGCGTATAAAGAAAAAAAAATAGTATCCTACTACTAGTTCTAGTTGGCCTCCCGCACAGGTTTTACAGTACCTAGTAGCTGTGTTGTATTGTGTACGGATCACATTCAAACTGGGTCACGTAAACAGTGTTGGTCAACAACACTAGGAGAGACTAAAATAAATAATACAGTTCGCAAAAAACGGTTGAAGAGAAAAAGTTTTATATTTCATTTTTAGGGTTTTGTATCGCAAATTATTAATAATTTTGCTATCGTTCTTCTCATATATCATAATAATTATTATTATTATAATAGTGTCATGTTTGTGTATAACAAACGTTGACCAACATGCTCCTCCATTTATCCCGGCCGTATGCAAGAAGTTCCCAGGTAGCCGCGCTTGTAAAGGCATTGTGTGCACGGCGTTCCAGTTTTTACATGGCAGACTATCAAAGTATCTTAAACGTCTGATCCCTCGTCTTTTACATCCCTTCGCTTTTCCAGGTAGCGTTATCAATTTCATTTCCCCTTTCCTAATTATATGTCCCAAAAATTCTAACTGTTTTTGTAAACATTACTAATTAATTGTTTCTTTAGACCCAGTTCTTTCCACACTTTATCGTTCGAGGTATAGCCACTCCACTTTATTTTTAATATTCTTCGCCAACACTATGTTTCGCACGCTTCTAAGGATTTCCATAATTTTTTTTACTGTCCAACTTTTACATGCACAAGTTAACACCGGTCACAAGTCAACCTCTTTGCTTAGTTTCTCAGTTTTCTAACTTAGCACTATATTGCATAAGTTTGTTGACAGTTACTTTCGCTAGAGAGATACGTCTTTTTATTCCATTTACAAACTTTCCATCAAAGTTGGATATCAAAGTTCCGAGATATATGTGCTTATCCACCATTTGTATTTCTACTTTATTTATTTTTGCACTCAGTCTTGGTGTTTTGGGTTTGTTTGCTATAACAATGCCTATCGTTGAGTTTGAATTTTGATATATTCCCATTTCTTCACTCCTTTAACACATCTTATTTATAAGATTTAGTAGTTTTTCTTCGTTATCTGCTATCAGTATGGTGTAATTTACAAATCTAATGTTATTTATGTTCTTTCCTCCAATTTTAATTGCTTCCATCCTAAATCTTATCATGTATATATTTTTTGTTTGTTTACAAACTGAAAAGCGATTAAAATGCAAATTGCACAATTAAATTTGCCAATGCAAATCTGAGTCAACAAAATCCGTTTTAAAGTTCAGTTTTAATGTATAGACGAATATGGCCATGATACTACGCGTCTATAATAAATAATGTATTGAATGGGTCGCTACTTGACGAAAACCAGTTATAATTATAAAATGAAACAAATATTTGAGATTTTTGTAACCATAATTTTATTTTGTCTATATTTTCGAAAAATAGTTTCTTCATCAGAAAGTAATCTCCCTGGGAAAATATATCATCAATACTAAAAGAAAAAAAATACAAATCCAACCTAAAGGACGCATTTTAAATAATCTAGAAATAGTAGAAATTAAAAATTAAATATAAAATCACTTAGACTTTCAAAATTCTCCACTCTTTAATTCTTGTGCATGAACCTTCCCACCGGCTTGTACATAATAAAAATTATTTTGTATAAGATTTAATTTGTATTTATTACCTATTTGAATAATTACGATAATAGTTTTTATAAATGTATTTTTATTTCAGGTAACTCTTCAACTCTTTATTGCATTTTTATTTTTTAGGTTTAATCTATATTTTTTTGTTTTCATTCATACAATGGTAATTATGTAATCTATACCTATATGTACCTAAATATATTAATCTTTTCGTTAATATTTGTTTATTTTTGGTCATTATCATATATTTTCTTATGAATAAACTGTGTTTCGAAACTATAGTCAAAATAAAATTATTCTTACGAAAATCTCAAATATTTGTTTTATTTAATAACTATAATAACTTTATTAGTTAAATCTCAATTATGTTATCTTTTAAATGAGTTCAGTACTCTTTACAAAATTTTTTTTTTAATACGTCACATGGAACAAAAATTGGTCTAACATATTAATAAAAGAGCATAAGTACGACGCATAAGTTACAAGAGTTGATTGTGTATCTATCCTACAGAACCTTTATTTTATAGCATGATATTACATTTTTAGTTTAACCGATTTATATTTTATTATTATGTTTTAAGATACCATAGTGTTTCTTAATAAATCATTCAAAAAATACATTTAGAATCTCTTTAAGTCATCTTTCCTTTAATATGTAATCATTATTTGTGTGTGTGTGTGTGTATTTTCAACAAATTTTATAGATTTTTTATTAATGGTATAGAAGCTATGTCATGTCTGAGAATGGTTATTACAATTCGTTGTTTTATAAATTATAAATAATATCAGTTAATTGCATCGTGGTCGAATTTACTTATGACCCATTTACAATTTACTACAACAAAATACTGTGGTATTTATTTATATGGAGATTTCCACAACTTACGTCGTACATTTTTCATTTCGTCGGACATATTTTATTTCTTCGTACCATCTTCCACACTTAATCACTCGTATATAACCCTTCTCCTATAATATTATTTCATAATGTGGGCATATCCATCGTGGCACTAGCCTTGTGGCATTATGCCCAAGGGCCCATCACTCACTTAGCATCGGTATAGATGATAACAAAAGGTCAACCAACAAACCTTGGAACTTTTTATGTAAAAAGTTCCAATTAGTTATACCTACCTGTAAAAAAAGCCAATCACTTTTTTTTTAAGAGGACAATTTCAAATTCGAAAATTCGTTAAAAAATAACATTGTGTCAATTCCTTAGAATTGAGTACTTTTAAAATTGGTTGTCCCAATTAGGGAAACTATTGTTTACCCTTGTCACAATTGGTCTCATTTTGCTCACATCCATACTCTTCTCCGAACAAGTTACATAATATGTAATTTCCTTTATCATATAGCACGAAAAAATCTGATTGAGAGGACTATGATGGATTAATTTCAACAGTAAGCGTTGCATGCTCTCATAATGTTTTTGTTTTTACTTGGTTTTGTGTTACCTAACGATAAAAGCGAGATTAATTTTTATGTAAGACTGCCGCGGTATCCTGGCTCTCTTTATCCTCAAAGGAGCGCTGCCCGAACCTGCAATGATTCCGATTCTCGACAAAAAAAAAAAAAATATATTAGTAAACGATATTACTAAATATTTTGTAATTGGAACAACACGCACGTTTTTGTTTAAAGAAAAGAAAAAAAAAATTAAATTAAACACAAGTTTTTACGAAACAAAAAAAAAACCTGATTTTATTGCTTTAAAAAAAAATGATTATCCAATTTTTTTTTCAACAATTATTTTAATTCTTTTTCACGCAATGTTAAACTTTGAATTACTTGACCAAATTCCAACTTATATTTTGATCTGGTTTGAACAACAATTATTTACTTTGAACTAATTAGACAATACTTGATTTCAACTTTTATACTAATCGCACAATGATCGATTTAAAACTCATCAGACACGATTTTAAAACTGATTTGAATCGACACTGGTCACGGTTTATATACCCGCTATGGGTCGTTCTAGAATATGATTGTGTTTTTGAATAAATATTTTGTTTTTGACAATATATTTTCGCATGGAGGCTTCTAGAATATTTTAGTGTATCAACACCCATGGACGTAGTCGGAGTGTTCAGACAATTTATAAAATTAATTAAAAATTATACCTCTCCTTGGGTTTGACCCATTGTCACACCCCGCTTGGTTGATATTTTAATATCCACTTATCACACACGGCCAGTGCCCATTCAAAGTCTATACACAAATTTTATTATACATTAATTACTGTAAGCTAGCTTACTTCTGTTTATTTGTTTTACAAAAACTATCTTGTTTTTACAAAATTATTTATTTGTGATCTATTTATGTTATTTAAAAACATTCAATTTGTATGATTTTGAATTTTTTTAAATTAAATTATATGTAATAATTTTTTTTCAATTTTTGATTTTTTTTCAAAAATAGAAAACTTTAAATCAAAAGCATCTTATTATCTTTATTATCTTATTAATCTTATTATCATTTTTCGACTTAAAAAAAAACTTAGTTTAAGAAAAAAATAAATCGAGCTATATTATTTTCTTTTTGTACTTTCAAAAAAAAAAAAAACTCCTTCTTTTTGCAAGGAGAAAAATATTATTTTGTTAAATATTTTTCGTAATATTTTACTTTCATAATTAAAATGTGTGTTGGATCAAAAAAAATTATTTAATAATTTTCATTACAACAAAATCTCCCCCTCTAGATTCCAACACACATTTTCTAATTTGCTTATTATATTTGGTCGACCAATTTTTGACTTAAGAACTATTTGAATTATTTCAATTGTACTAGTACTTTTAGCTAGCTAGCAAAAATTAAAAGTGTACGTACACATTAGTTCTTCACTCTTCAACGGCGCCTGTTGTTGATTGCCGGTCGTCTGGGCCGCAAGTTGTACCCTGGCCTTAATGCTCTGGCCTCTGGCTCATCCACACTTGGTACATCCCGTCGTCTTCCATCACCTCCATGCCTTTGACCCCCCAATCGATCTGGAAGTAGTTGGCCGAACACCTCGTTCCCCACACTCAATCTTCCCAGATTCCCATTGGCGGCGGTCCTTGCACTGGCCGGCTTCAAGAGACCTCCATGTATCTTCGTGGGAGGCACTGTATCCACAACATATATTCCAGCTGGTAAACTCCTCAGCACCCTGTAAGGCCCTTTCCACTTTGGTGCCAATCCACTATGGACACCCTCCACCTTACTGCTGAGTACTTGATTGCGCATCCAGACGGACTCTCCTGGTTGATAACTGAGTCCCGTCTCCACTTGGTCATTTTCTTCGGCATTGGCCAATATTGTTTGCCGAGCAATCTCAACATTCTGTTGACGTCCTTGGCCTCTCTCGTTAACCCAATCTTGAATTTCTTGAGGCTCTTCATTGACTTGTATCTGCCAATCCCCAGGCTTCTTCATTTCTGCCCCCAGTAACAATTTGGCGGGCGAAAAACCAGTTGTACGATTTGCTCTATTTCGTATTGCGAATAAACATTTGTGTAGTTGTTGGTCCCAGTTTTTGTGTGCTTGGTCCAATAAATTTAAACGCAACAACTTCTTCAACTCTTGATTTTGTCGTTCCGTGGGGTTGGCTCGTGGATGGTATTGGTGTTGTCCATATCTCTGTGTTCCAATCTCTGTTCACTGCTTTCCATTCTTTTGATCTGAACTGGGGACCATTATCACTAAGTACTGCTCTCGGATAACCATATCGACTGAATACTTCATCTTTGAGTACTTGTGCTATCTTCGAGGTCGACGTGGCCCCCAATGGAAATGCTTCGATCCATCTAGTGAAAAGATCAGTCACAACCAATATATTCGTTTTTCCGCGTGATGTGCGTGGGTATGGACCCATCAAGTCGATGCTGACTACCTCCCATGGTGAAGTAGGTCTTCGACTTCTCATTGCTGAACTTGGTTTCTTATTCAGTGGCTTCACTCTAGCACACGTATCACACCCTTTTACATATCTGCGTATGTCATCTTGCATCCCATACCAATACACGCGGTTACGGATTTGACGATACGTCTCTCTCCATCCAGGGTGTGCTGCTACATCACTGTCGTGATATCTTCTAAGAAACCCAAGTCGGCGTTTTTCGGGAACCACTGGCACTTCTTGTACCATCTGTTGACTATGGTACCAGAGGATCCCGTCAGCTACGGTGTAATTAGCTCTTGTTCTGTCCACTCGTCGACGTAGATTGCTTCTCAGTGGACTTGTGTTATCAACGATGTATCTTCTGATGGCAGTCACATCACGATCTTCATCCTGCCATCGTCTAATATCGTCGAGTGTGGGTGTTTCCATTTCAATTACGTTGAGGGTTATTGGTGTTTTTGCCCTCTTTTCAATCACCCACTCTGGAATGTCCTCCACTTCTTCATCTTTAGCCTTGCCCTGTGGTTGTCTGGACAAGGAGTCGGCGGCTTGATTATCTTTTCCGGGGATGTGAATTATTTCGTAATCATAGGCTCCCAATGCTAATGCCCATCTTGTCAATTTGGCTCGACTATCCTTGGTTTTGTTCAGCCATTGGAGCGCTGCATGATCTGTGTATAATTTAAAATGTCTTCCTTCAAGATATCCTCGAAACTTCCTCAATGCCCAGATTATCGAGAGACATTCCTTTTCTGTCGTGGCGTATTTTCTTTCCGTGGGTCCAAGTTTCTTGCTGGCGTAATTTATTATTCTCCTTGTCTTGCCATCATGTTCCATTTGGAATAATATTGCACCCAGTCCGACGTCACTAGCATCTGTATTTAAACAAAACGTCTTCTTAAAATCTGGATGTGCTAGTTTCGGTGCATTCACAATCGATGATTTCAGACTTTCGAACGCCTTCTGATGCAATGTTAGCCAGCGCCACTTTGTGTTCTTCTTGAGCATTTCGCTTAGAGGTGCAGCTATATCTTCGTAGTTTTTCACGAAGCTCCTGTACCAACCACATAATCCCAAAAATTGTCGTAGTTGTCTTCGTGTTCTTGGTACAGGGTGATTACTGATAGCTTCATTCTTCTCTTCCTCTCTGTCAATGCCGTCTTCGCTCAAAATATGTCCTAGGTATTTGACTTTGTTGCTGCCAATGACACATTTGCTTGGTTTACAAGTTAATCCATGTTGATCTAGTCTTTCAAGTACAAGATCCAGGTGGTGTAAATGTTCCTTGACTGATCGACTGTAGATTAATATGTCATCCAGGTAAACTTGACAGAAATCTTCGATGTATCCAGATAGTACTTCGTTCATTAAACTCTGGAACGTAGCTGGCGCATTCTTCAGTCCAAACGGCATGACGCGAAATTGATAGAGACCTCTTGGGGTGGTAAATGCTGTGTACTCTTTCGATTGTGGCTCCATCTCAATTTGCCAATAACCAGTCTGAAGATCCAATGTAGAAAATATTTTTGCTCCATTGACTTTTCTCAACATCTCTTGCAGATCTGGAATCGGAAACGCATTGCTCTTTGTGATATCGTTCAATTTTCTGTAATCGACGCACAATCGAAAAGTACCATCTTTCTTCTTCGGCAATACGACGGGTGCGGCCCAAGGCGATGTGGATGGTTCTATAATGCCATCGCCTTCCATCTCTTCAAACATCTCTTCTAATACCCGTTGCTTCTCATTGTTGTACGGGTATGGTCGTAATTTAATGGGGGAATTTTTCGTAATCTCAATCTTGTGTGTGATCGTTTTTGTCCTTCCAACTTTGCCGGAAACGCTGGGATGTCGCCGAATGACATCTTTTAACTGCTCTTGGTTCTCAAGGAGTTTAATTTGTAACTCGCCCAATGCATTGTTAATTGCTGCCACTTCTCTATGGGCTCCATCTGGTTTTCTCCATGCAATGCGGACTCTCTTATCACACCCCAAGTAAATTATACCACTCCGGTAATCGATGCTCACACCATTTTTTGTTAAAAATTCATGACCAAGTATTAAGTGATTCCGTAGGCCAGGTACAACCATTACTTCAACATTGAACTTCATTCTTGATATCATCACATCCATCCACATTTTTCCAAGAATCTTAAAAGTATTATTACATGTGGCTCCACTCCCTGTACTATCTCTGACAGGGTGCCATATACCAATACTTCTTGCCAATTCTTCACTTATGAAATTGTGTGATGCTTGACTATCGATCAGTGCCAATATTGATCTTCCATGCACATCAACTTCCACAATTGGCCCATTCTGGTGTGAGTTCTTGGTCTCCATTGTTGTTAAATAGACCGGTAATTGTTGGTGTTCACGCCGATGTTGTGTGGTTTTGTGGAGGTTAATATTTTCTCCAGAACCAATCTCCTCCATTATTGATCCTGGCTCTTCGTCCAGAGTTCGAACCGTGGTGCGTAGCTCGTCCACTGATCTTGGATTCGAAATTTTTACTAGTGGACGTATGTTATTGCGTAATAAACTTAATATGATTGGCACCACATCATCAATGTTCCTATCGGCGTGCACTCTTCTGAATAGCTGCACCTTCATATTTACGAACGCTTCTGTCTTCAATCCTGTGGGTTGGGAAACGGTCATCAGTTCCAGTTCGGCTTTGGCTTTTCTTCCGACACTGTTAAAGAAGCTTTCCAACTGCCACTTCCATTCGTCGAAGGTGTAGCCCAACCCACGATTCATTAATGCCCAATCTCTGGCTGGTCCTGTTAATTTTTTTGTGACCATCTCAATCCAACAATCTACGGGCAGATGCGTTTGTCGTAGTAATGTCGTTGCTCTTTTCAAAAAAACTACTGGATCTTCGGCCGGTCTACCACTGAACTCCGGCATGATGGACAGAAGCGTCGTTGTGTCCAATGTGGCGGAGCGAATGACTGTATTAACTTCTTGCGGATCAATACGCATGTCGCGCAGTTGTTGTGTCTGCCGCTCTTCGATCCGTATGATGTCATCCACGACTTTATTGTATTGTTCATTCATTTTCGTTTCCATGCCATCAAGTCGTGTGGTTACGTTGCTTTCTATGCCTTCGATTTGTGTGCGGGTTACAGCGACATTGGCTTGGATGTTCGTGATCTCAGCTTTCACAGCCTCGACGTCAGTGCTTATTTGGCTGATACATCGTACGCACACTTCTCTTATGTTCTCCATTCGCTCCGACAAGTCCTCTTTCAGCTCTTGTTGGACTTGTTGCATTATACTTAATGTCTGTTCGCCCATCCTCTCTTCGGACTCTTGAAGTTGGTTGCTCATTCTTGCTTCAGATCCTTGAAGTTGGTTGCTCATCTCTTCAAGTTTGTTGGCCGTCTTATCCAGTCGATCACCCATTCTCTCATCCAAATTCTTGAAGTTGGACATTATTGTCGCAAACATCATCTCCATTGTCGCAGCAGCTGGCTCTTCCGGGTTGGAAACCACACTTCTACGCCGTTCTGATGTGGGAATGGCTGGTCCTTGAGTCCTCGAAGTCGGTGTTCCTTGTTGCCTAGATTGGTGCTCCTCCCATCTTGCCTGTAAGACCTCTCTAGTGCCAGTGCTGTCCAGCCCTTCGGCCTCCATCATCTCACGCAGACGTGGCATGGGAATGCTGCGGCTTGCCATTGTAACTCCTTTCTTCTTCCGTGCGTCTCCTGGTCCTGTCACGGTCGCCACTTGTCGCGGTATCCTGGCTCTCTTTATCCTCAAAGGAGCGCTGCCCGAACCTGCAATGATTCCGATACTCGACAAAAACAAAAAAAAATATATTAGTAAACGATATTACTAAATATTTTGTAATTGGAACAACACGCACGTTTTTGTTTAAAGAAAAGAAAAAAAAAATTAAATTAAACACAAGTTTTTACGAAACAAAAAAAAAACCTGATTTTATTGCTTTAAAAAAAAATGATTATCCAATTTCTTTTTCAACAATTATTTTAATTCTTTTTCACACAATGTTTAACTTTGAATTACTTGACCAAATTCCAACTTATATTTTGATCTGGTTTGAACAACAATTATTTACTTTGAACTAATTAGACAATACTTGATTTCAACTTTTATACTAATCGCACAATGATCGATTTAAAACTCATCAGACACGATTTTAAAACTGATTTGAATCGACACTGGTCACGGTTTATATACCCGCTATGGGTCGTTCTAGAATATGATTGTGTTTTTGAATAAATATTTTGTTTTTGACAATATATTTTCGCATGGAGGCTTCTAGAATATTTTAGTGTATCAACACCCATGGACGTAGTCGGAGTGTTCAGACAATTTATAAAATTAATTAAAAATTATACCTCTCCTTGGGTTTGACCCATTGTCACACCCCGCTTGGTTGATATTTTAATATCCACTTATCACACACGGCCAGTGCCCATTCAAAGTCTATACACAAATTTTATTATACATTAATTACTGTAAGCTAGCTTACTTCTGTTTATTTGTTTTACAAAAACTATCTTGTTTTTACAAAATTATTTATTTGTGATCTATTTATGTTATTTAAAAACATTCAATTTGTATGATTTTGAATTTTTTTAAATTAAATTATATGTAATAATTTTTTTTCAATTTTTGATTTTTTTTCAAAAATAGAAAACTTTAAATCAAAAGCATCTTATTATCTTTATTATCTTATTAATCTTATTATCATTTTTCGACTTAAAAAAAAACTTAGTTTAAGAAAAAAATAAATCGAGCTATATTATTTTCTTTTTGTACTTTCAAAAAAAACTCCTTCTTTTTGCAAGGAGAAAAATATTATTTTGTTAAATATTTTTCGAAATATTTTACTTTCATAATTAAAATGTGTGTTGGATCAAAAAAAATTATTTAATAATTTTCATTACAACAAGACTAGAAAAAAAATTTTTAAACTTCACATTTTTTACCACCGCTTCCACCAAATATGTACTTTAGCATTAATAGACCTTATCGTTTTAAATTTTGGTTCATTTTTGTTTCAGGTGGAACGTCAAAAACTTAATGTGAAGAAATAAGTAATCTACGTATAGTTTAGTCATTTCTTCACATTAAATTTTTGACGTTCAATCGGAATCAAAAATTAATCGTAATTTAAAATGAAAAGGTCTATTTTATTTTTCATATCTTATCAATGCTTTCAACTAATTTGTAATTTCTCTTTTGTGTCGTATTTTCGAATTCCATCATTGCAGTTTATCTAGACGGTGCCATATGATTGTATTGTCATCAGAGCTGTATGTTTTTGAAAATTTTTAATTTGATACACCAATTTGAAGTGGGTGGAAAGCTAACAAGATTTGCTTAGATGGTTGTCACAGGTCAAATTAATAAAACGTGTTTAAATAGAACATAGAAAACTTAAAACATACATATATAAAGAAACAAGTGTAGATTACAAAATACTTGTAATCAACACTATTATAAAATATGTGTTGTAATATATATCCGATCAAAAACATAAATGTAAAAAAGGGCCGAGTTTTCGGGGAGATACTTCATATAATAATAGTTGCTCCTTAAAAAGTGATGATATACATATTAAACGACCGAGCTATTTACTTGGTAAATAGCTATTTACCAAGAAAATAAATGAGGGGTAAATTGATTAAATGCAAGCATTAAAATTTGGTTGAAATTTATTTCGTAAGTTTTCCCTTAGTATTTTTTTAAAATTTTATAACGCGGAAAGTTATTCTTTCTATTTAAAATTTCAAATTCGTCCCCTTTACCTAGATCAGTTTTTTGTATTATAAATACGTATTTCGACTACAATGTAGTCATCATCAGTATAAATTAGCTAGTCGTACTTTACTCTTTGACAATTAGAGATAGTTATAAAGTCGAGATCAACAGACAAAAAAATAAATAGAAAATTAACTAGATTAAAATATATACTAGATTTAAAATATAATAAATTTTAAATTATATTGAAATTGCTTTTGTTAAAATTTCTTCATTCACATTTGTTCCTGTTAATTTTACTCTTATTAAAATTACTCTTATATTGTCGCAGGATATGTTACTTGTTACTAATTTGGTAACAGTAAAACTTGCCGCGTTAAAAAATTTTAAAAACTTACGAATTTCAACCAAATTTTTTCTTATATTTAATCAATTTACCCCTCATTAATTTTCTTGGTTAATAGTTTACCAAGCTACGCGTTTTGTTACGCTTTGCTTTACTTAACGCTTCGCGATACTTAACTCTTTTTGTTTCTAAGTAGATTCACATATGCAAAGGAGACCACTTCGCGTTATATAAAGTTAACTCGCTCTGCTCGCTAGTGAGTTCCAGCCCCGTGAACCGCAAGGCGGCCTTCAGCCTTGGCTTCGCGTCTAAGATAGATTACAAAAAACCGCTACCTTGTAGCACAAATAGAAGTAAAAAAGGGAATTTTTGATGTCTTTTTCCATTTTCGGGGATGTTACATTCGGAAAATTAAAGTCATCCTTCTAGCGAGTCTAGAAGTGGGTTAGATTTTTTTTTACGTTCAGATATTAAATCCACACTGTATCTTTTTTTTGAAAAAAATACAAAAATTTGCAAAGTGGACCTAGAGTTATGAAACTTTTTTAGGAAATATTTTTGCTTATTTTTTCGATAAAACACACTGTTATTTAAGTTATTTAACTTTTTAAGAAACATTTTTCGGAAATTTAGCATGGTTCTATGGGCTATGTTTACTTAATACGAAAATATTTGTGATTATTTTTTCGATATGTCTATTGGTTTGCGAGATATTTCAACTTTTAGGCCCAGGCAAAAATTTCATTTTTTTCACGGATGCATCCAAAAAATGTTTGTTTTTTGAAAACATATTATTTTAAACATTTAAATAAATGTTATTGATACAATCTAACTAATGGATAAAAATTTTTGTTCGAATTGTTCAAACGAAATTGTTCAACATATTCGATTTTCTTAAACTTTCATTTTGCCTAAATAATGTTCAACTTCCATTAGTGGAGTAAAATGAGTAAAAAAAGTACATTAATTTTGGAATTACAAGTAACAGTATAATCTCAACATTTAGTCATTTTCGTTTTGCAGCGAGTACATATATGATAAGCGAGCATAACCAATCAAGAGCGATCTTAGAATAGAGTTAAACGTCGGCTAAAAATATATAAACAAGGTACGACAAAGAAACGTCGTGAAACTGTCACCAAATTAGCAACGAATATCTTGGGCGAGGTCAAAGGGTAAATTACGACTAGCTAATTTATACTGACTATGACTACTTTGTAGTCGAAATACGTATTTATAATACAAAAACTGATCTAGGTATTGGGGCGAATTTGAAATTTTATTATTTTACATCATTTTCAAGGAAATCCATGTTTTTTTTCCAAAAAATGTTATAAACAATGGTTAAAAAATTATTTAAAAAATCTATAAATGCACATATTTGCAGACATATATATGAGGCACACAACCTCTGAGTGATAAGAACATAAATAAAAGTAAATGTATTATTTTTATTTTGTTGATCGACTGTATATTCTTATTTTCGAGAAGAAAAAAAATTGTGCGGTCGGGGGACTTCGTCTGGAACGAAGTTCTTTACCTTATTTTTTCAACTCTAAACGTTATTTAATATGTAGATTTCTAATGATTATATTAGTGTATTTTTGTCACGCCAAAAAGCGCAGCCCTCTTTTATTCAACTCTCTCTTTCTCTCTCTCTAATTTGTATATTTTATTTTATTTTAGCGAATTTTTGGAAAGGAAATAGTGGTCTCGTACCAAAGTCAAAATTTTTCAAACATTTTTTCAAATGTCCATCGATCCTACCTAGTAGATGTCGAAAATCATCGTCTCTATAAAATTTATATATATATATATATATATATATATATATATATAAATATATATATATATATTTCTAAATATATATGTGTCTTCAATCGTACTACCGGTCACAAAAAGACATTTATTTTCTAACAAGTTTTTTTACCATATTATGTACAGAGTGGGTCAATTTCGATGGTTTAATGGGGTAACTCGGTAACTATAAGAGATAGAAAGAAAGGGATGGCACATTCTGTATCTTTTTTTGAGACTAATTCATTGGTGTCAACAAAAATTTGCTAGCATGTTTTGTTTGCGAGTTATAAGCGTAAGTTCGATTTTTCGAACTTTTCGAATCCAGGTTGTTTGTAAAGCTAGATGAAAATAATTTTTACATTCTTAAGGCACTTTCTTGATATAATCACCAGACCAATGTTTGAACCATTTATTAATGGTCCATTGAACTACTCTGGACAATTCAATAATTGTAAATTATAAACTGATTGTTGGGGCCAGATTTCATTGATTCAAGTTCAAATTAAAAACAAAAAAGGCAATAAAATAGATAGATATAGAGAGAGAGAGAGAGAGAGGTGAAACAATTAAAATAAAAGCAAGGCTATAAAACTTAAAAACTAATATTAAAAACCTAGGAACTATGTTAAATTAAGAATAAAAAAATAAATAAAAAGGGACAAAAAAAAAAGAAAAAAAAAAGAAGTTAAAACTGTATATGGATCGAGTCACGTACAATCCATTGGTACACGCTACCGTGTAAACACCCAGTCCTGTAACAACAATAAAAATAAGAGTGTTACAACATAGCTTGAGCTACAGACAGGGGGTGACATGTAATTTTCTGTACGGGCGACAAAAAAACAGAAATGGAATTATTAAGCCTCTGATCTCGTATCACGACGGAGCGATTGTTATTAGTGATCGAATTAGATTGTTTCATAAAATAATATAAAATTGAAAAACGTATCGGTACCGAGTAAGCGATATATTATATGGAATTATCCGTGATTGATGATTACATGGAATTATCGAATTATATCGCGAATTGCACATGATCAATAATATAGCCGATATAAAGTAAATCAATCGTCCATCCATCAAATATACCGGACGATCAAATATTTACCGAAAATTTGATACATATCAACGCCAAAATACGCCAGCACCACGTGGACTAGAACATGTCATGTCATACCTGAGTTGTTGGGATTAATACCTTGGATTGTCGTGATTCATCCATTAGCAGTTTCAGCGACGAATGGTGGCCCCATCAAGGTTTGTCTAATTTGTTTCATTTAAATTCATATGTCCTCATCTCTGCACGTTCTATTGTCGTGATTGGTATTGGGTTGGAGATTTACCCTAAAAAAATTAAAAATAAAATTACAACACCTAATAAGTACAATTATATGAATGATCGGGAATTCGATCGACCACACGTCGATTGTTTTTTGGGTCTTAATCACGATCGCAGTACCACGGATTATCCCGCGACGCTAGGTACCAGACGGTCCCTAGAGGGAGTCCATTACCCCTAGCGTAGGCAAGTGGTGCGATCTCCAAATACTCACCGAATGCGCGCCACGAACGGGCTAGACCCCAGTTCTCCCCACGCATCCGGCGAGTGAGATAGTACGATTACCGAAATCTACCCCCCGTATTAAGTGTCGATCAGGTTCATCGTTATTCATGAATTGTATAATTTATTGATTGATAAATAAATTTTTTTAAAAATATTAAACGTGGTCATTAGTATTGTCGGGTAGCTATTGTTCTACTAATTTATGTTATTCTCGGATACTATAGTTTACCCGACTATCTGTTAGTCATTTACATTGTTTTACACATTAACTTATATTACGAGTTCTGTAGGGTGACATTGATTATAATAAACTGCAGTTAGTGCGAACGCACCTTTATCCAACAATTATTAAATGTCACTCTACTAACCAAAAATTATCATAGAAGTTTTGTTTTATTTGTTAGATACTGTGAGTGAAATAAATGAAAAATAAAGGAATATAATATATTATTGTTATATCGACACACTTACCTCCTTTAATATCACCTCAAATAAAATAAAACACATTACACTCCATTCTCGTCAATACCGTAGGTGATATTTCGATCAACAACCAATTCAATATAATAGTTCACGATCACACCACCAGAGTCTATACGTTTGAGTCATAGCGCGCGTACACCTTGAATACTTAACGTGTTGAAGTAGTGAGATTTAAAGGTGCTGATCCTCGCTATCCATATCCACGAAAACAACCTTCCACAACTAACATCTGCGCCCCTACTTGCTACATCGGATTTTGTTGCATACAACCGTTTATATGCAGTAAAGCGATAAATGCTACATGTTTATTTATCTAACAAACATTATTTTTCCAAACCAAAAACCCTTTTTTTTACGAAAGGACTCTTGTCAGTCGATTGGAATTATTTGTTCAAAATACAAGATAATAAATTTAAAATATTACAATAATTAATTATTTCCAGTTGCAGAGAGCTAAACATTGGCAAAAAAATTGAAGCAAAAATAAATTTAATGGAGAAAAATATAAAGTTTTTTTTTGCCAAAAGTTTACTTTTTACGACAAGAGACACTTCATAAATAATCGATTATTGCACGTAAATTATACGACTATTGAACGTAAAGAGAAATTAGTAGAAACTGATTTATAAAATCTTTACATATTTGATGGCATCCAATTTACATATTTGATGCATGAAATCTATGTCCATTAAGCCAGCAGAGCAACCTGAGCAGAATGCAATGATAATAGCCTCATAATTAAACGCTAATTAAATGCTTATTAAATGCCCTTATTAAAACTTAACTGCTCTTTGTTGTTTCGTGTAACCGCATGCTCTGCTAGCTTAATGTAAATCTAGCAGAGCAATATTTTAAAAACCATGTAATTATATTGTTTTTGATATCAAATTATTAAGCTAATTAAATGCTAATTAAATGCTCTAATTAAAAATAAATGCTCGTCATTCTACTGTTTAACTGCATGCTCTGCTAGCTTAAGGTTGACCTAGCAGAACAGTGCTTTAAAATTAAAAAAGTAGAAAAGTTCCTTAGAAAATTAGCTGATTTACAAAAATGGTCTCTTTTGTTAAAGCCATTAAAAGATAATCGCAAACAAAGTTCAACTCATACCGATTTTAAGCTCTTTTTAAAACCGTATATATAATTTTTCAGTTGAATTTTTATTCAATTAGCTTTTATGCGCTTACAATTACCGATTCAACAAAAGAGACCATTTTTCTAAATCCATTAATTTCTTCCATGCATTTTCTAATGCTTACCAATCAACGAGGTATACAATTTAGAAGCATAAACCATTGCTTTTTTTAATTCTGCATTAAGTTTGCCCTCCAATGTCATTTGAATAAAATGAGTAAATGAAAAAAGTGTATGAAACCTCTTTTATAGATCATTTAATTCCCTATAAAATAATGTATCGCTTTTTTTCTTCTTTTTTTTAACCAATGAGTTATAAAATTAACAAGAAACAAAATGTTTTTTTATATTTTCTTCAAATTTGGATCTACAGAATCATTTGAATGTTTTGGTAAATTAAAACGTGTAAGAGATCATTTTTGGAGTGTAAGAGACCTACAAAATATAAATTATATTTTCGATCTCGAAATGTATTTAAAAAAAATACTTTATTTAATTTAACAAAAATACAATATTATAATTTATTTTATTTTAAATACAATAACAATTATACAATTTATAAGTTATCGCTAGTTCGCTACAATCAAGCGTGCAAGAAGCCAAACTTGTGTAATGAAAAAGACAATCGTTATCAATTTAACAATGGCTTATATACTAGTTTTTGGTATTTTAGAAAGTGTCGTACTGATTAGAATGTAGTTTAATGTTAAGGACGTTTTTAGAAAGTTATGTTTAAGTAATGTGTACAAAGTACGTCATTACATGTTTGTAGAAAGTTATGTTTAAGTAATGTGTACAAAGTACGTCATTACATGTTTGTTTTACAATGTCCTTGAAATAGAGAGATAGTTATTTTATATAAACTAATACACATTCCAGGATCTGTAACTCCTCCCTCCTTAAGATGGAGCTTTGAACAGAAAGGTTATTGGGGCTTTTTGTGAGAGCTCCACAGGCTCTTGGGGTGCTGAAGGCGTATACTTTGTCGTTTCAATAATTCTAGAACGATTCTTTCTATTTTTATAATATTTAAAATAACTAAAAATAAATGTTAAAATAAGAAAAATAATTAAGATAATAATATTTGTAGGAATATGAGTATAATGTTGATATTTGATGAGTTCTAGTTCATTCGTGATTTCAAGAGTTTAATACATCCAGTGTAGAATCGTTGGATAATTGCGTTATTTCCATGTTGTTGTAGATGATTTGTTCTAGTTTATAAGTAGAAATACTTGATGAGATAGTTCCATAGATTATACCATTAATAATAACCATACATTTGTTATAATGAATATACAGTTTTCCAGTGAAATTGGTGATGATTTTGCCTCAGGTTGTATTAATATTTATAGGTTCATTAACGTAAGCTATTATGTGGTTACTTTCGATTTCTTCTATAAAACTCGTTTCGACAGTGTGATGTAGCGTGCATTGCGCTGGTTCGTTCTGAAGGATTTTTACTTCGCAAGTGTTGATTGAATTATTTTGTAATTGTAATTGCTTACACATATAGAGTTGTTCTATCTGCTTGCAAGGTTTAGTTACGAATGAATACTGCTTTTGATTAAGGAGCAGGTAATTGGATTTTGGGATAATTATTGTATTATGATTTGTGGGCATAGGTCTTAGCCTGTAGGTTGTGTATGATTCATTGGTCATTTGTGGGATTTGTACAACAAAAATTAGGTTAGTATTGTTGAAATACGCTTTTAATTCTAGGATTTCGTAAATTTGTTCGTCATTATAATTTTGAATGATTTGTGGAAGTTTGCTTTTAACAAGTGATAATTCATTTTTTTTTAAATGTGTTTTGATAACAAGCCAAGTTGTGCCAATTGCACTGATTGGATAATGTTATCTACATGATCGGTAAGTGTAGTGATTTGGGTTTGTAAAGAAAAGTAAAGTAGACTTGGGTGGCAAGTAGTTGATGCTCGATATTACTGTAATTTTTTTATTGATTTTGATATAATTTGTAATCGCGTTTGTTCTGTGTTTATGAATTTAGTTATGTTCGAGAAACGTTGGATCATTTGAGAGTTTAGTTTATGTTGATTGTTGATTGAATCTTTGATCAAAAGGGAGTTGTCTTGTAAATTGTGTATCTGTTTGTTTATTTCTAGAGCGTCGTCATTGTCCATATTTCCTGTAATTTTCTTAATTACACTACCTAGCCCGTCTATTAATCCACTTTATCCACTAAACTTTATCTAATAAATTTTGAACAGACTGTTGAAGATCAGGGTTATAAAAAAATGTAGTATTGGCTTCTAATTTAGTATTCTTAATTTCTAAAGTTATAGTTTCTAAATTATTTAGGTCTACTATATGGATAAGGTTATTGTAGTGAGTAGTAACCAGGGTTTTTTCTAAGTTAAGTGCTAGTAGTCCCTGTGTATGCGTCAAGTCATGGAATTCTATTTGTTGGCTGGTCGCCATTGCGAACCTGCAAGGAAGATTTTCTAGTTTTAATTTTGGATTTATGATACTTCCTATTCTTATTGGTTGTAAAGGCTAATTTTTTATCCTTTTGTACTTTAACTTTGTCAAAGGTTGGTAGTAACTTAGAGTTTCTTTGGTTTACTTTTACGTAGGTTGTTTGTCCTTCTACTAGTGTAGGTGGGTTATTTAAAGTTTCGTTTTTCTTTTCGATTCTTTTGAGTAAATTTTGGTTATTTTGTGTTATTAAATCTTGAATTAGCTTTGATTCATTTAGATGATGAGAATTGTAATCGTTCAGGGCGTTATTAGTCTTAGGTTCAATTAATGAGTTTTCTCTAATACCATTGATTACTTCAAAAGGAGTTAATTTAGTAGCAGAATGAATTGAATTGTTATAAGTCAAGACGGCTAATGTGACCATTTCGTCTAGAGATAAGTTTTCTTTCTTAACTCGTAGTACTTTTAGCGTTTCTACAATTGAAGAATGAGATCTTTCAATTGGTGCGTTTCCTTGTGATGTTCTAGCACAAGTAGTATGGTTTTCAATTTGGTAGATGTGTAAGAATTCTTTAAAATTAATGTTTTCGAATTCTAATCCGGGGTCATGAAATATTTTAGATGGTATTCCGTGTCTAGCTAAGTATTGTCTAAAACCTTTTAATATTTCTATACCATTTTTAGATGGCAAGGGTTCAAGAAATTTAGAAAATTTATCTATGATAGATAAGTAGATAGATTTTTCAACAAAGAATAAATCTATATGTAGTATTTCGAAGGGTCTTGTTGCTTGTTCGGTTTGATTTTGTTTAAGTTTTAGGGGATGTCTTTCATATTTTGCTAGAGCACAAACTTCTCATGAATTTATGTATGTCGTTATTTTTTGTTTCATATTATCGAAATAATATCGTCTCTTTAAGTGTTGTAAAGTCTCATCGATGCCTCTGTGTATTGATATATCGTGATAATCTTTTATGAGTTGGGATTGTTCGTCTATGTTTTCAATGTCTTCAAGTATTTTAGTGCAACGTATTATTTTATAATTTTGGAAGTATTCTTTATGAATGTTTGTTAATTTAGAAAGAGTCTCGTTATCTGTGTAGACAGCGTTTACTTTATTAGGTGAAAAGTATTGTTTAATAATGTTCGTGATAAATTCATTTTTGAAATAGGGGTTTTCAAATACTTGTCGTTTTCTAGTATTTTTAAAAAATGAAAGATTTATGTGTTTGTTACCGATGGTTTTTTCAAATACTATTTGATTATTGAATTCATTTAAGGCTCTTTCTGCGATAGGTATGTCTTTATAGAGGTTTTCGTCGGCTGAATGTTGGGTAGATACTTCAACATCAATAGACTGAGTTTCGTTGTTATTGAGCTGTATACGAGATAATGCATTTGCATTGGTATTTTGTTTACCAGGTTTGTAGTCAATAGAAAAATCATACTCGGAGAGTTTGATCATCCATCTTGTTAATTTTGAGTTAGGTTCTTTGAGGGAATGAACCCATTTTAAAGGCTTGTGATCGGTTAAAATTCTAAATTTTAATCCGTACAAGTAGGGTCTGAAAGCTTACACGCCCATACAATTGCTAGTAATTCTTTCTCTATCGTGGAGTAATTACATTCAGATTTGTTAAGTGTACGTGAAGCGTAACTAACGGGTTTATCTGAGCCAGGTGTTCCTTGGGATAGGACAGCGCCAATAGCGTAGTTGCTAGCATTTGTTGTTAGGATAAATGGTTTTTCAAAATCAGGGTATTGTAATATAGGATCATTACTTAAAAGTGTTTTACAGTATTCAAAACATTCCCTGTATTTTGTATCATTTATATTAATGACTGTGCCTTTCTTTAGACATTCTGTCATAGGTTTAGTTATTTTGGCAAAATTATTAATAAAGCGCCTATAGTAACCGATTAATCCTAAGAATGATTTGATTTCTGTCACTGTTTTCGGTATTGGGAATCTCTTTACAGCGTCTAGTTTCTTAGGGTTAGGTTTTATACCTTCCGTAGTGACTACATGTCCTAAGAATTTGATTTCTTTATGGAGAAATTCACATTTGTCAAGCTGTACTTTAAAATTTGATTTTCTGAGTTTGTCAAATACTTTGCGTAACATGTCAATATGTTCGGTTAGTGAAGATGAGTAAATTATGATATCGTCCATATAGACTAATACTCCTTTACCTATGTACTCACGTAACATATTGTCCATTACTCTCTGAAAAGTAGCAGGAGCGTTCTTTAAACCAAAAGTCATTCGAGTGAATTCATAATGACCATTGTCTACTGAAAATGCAGTTTTTGTGATATCTTTCGGATTCATTTCGATCTGGTGGAAGCCACTGGCAAGATCTAAAGTGGTGAAGTATTAATTTTTTCCTATCTTGTCTAAAACGTCTGTTATATTTGGTAGGGGATATTTGTCATCGACAGTTTTTTCGTTGAGTTTTCTGTAGTCTATGACCATACGCCATTTTTGTTTACCTGACGCGTCGGCCTTTTTGCTAACTATCCAAATGGGTGAGCTCCAGGGTGAGTTAGAAGGTCTTACTATATTTTTTTCCAACATCTCGTTTATTTGTCGAGTCATCTTTGTGTATATAAGGGTATCTGTATGACCGTGTATACATTGGTATGTTGTCTGATGTGTGTATAGAGTGTTTAACATCTGAAGTGATAGTCATGTCTTGGTTTGGATTATGAAATATGTCTCTATAATTAGAACAGAGCTTAAGGGTGTTATTTCTTTCTTCGTTGTTCAAGTGAGAAGTACGTAGATTATCTACAGCGAATTGGTAATCGTATGCGTTCTTGTTTTCAGTGTTGTTAAGTCCTACTTGTCTAATTTTTTGAACGCGTTCTGCACGGATTGGCTGAGAAATTATTATTTTTTGTTCTTTTTGTGAGTCGTTAGTCACAAGTACCTTAGCAATGAAGTTATTTGCTTCGTATACGCCAGATAAGATTTTTATTTTATCGTCAATTTCGACATGGGGGATTAACACGTCGCCATTCTTTATGTTGGTTTTCATGGAGATAAATTTTTTTTTTGTTTCCGCTAATAACGTGAATTTGGGGCCTATCGAGGGGTTTTAAGTGTAATTTGTTTATGATTCCATTTAGATTTTTAGTATTTGAATCGTATTTGGTGGTGGTCTAAAGTTATTGAAATTATTCACGGGTCTCTGCATGTAATGCGTGGTGTAATTAGCTTTTTGTTGTTGTATATTGGTTTTGAGTTATGAATAGGTCTCCTGTGATTATCTGAATTATAACTAGGTTGCCTATTGTTAATCTTAAATCTATCTAAATTCGATTGCTGTATACTTAACTCGTTTAAACATATATCGTATGCGTTTTTGAATGAGGATGGATTATTAGCCCTAACTATGTATCCTTGTTTGGGATCTAAACCTGCAATGAATGATTTTAGCACAATCATTACGTTCATATCTGTTTGTCCTAGTATATAGTCGGCGGGTTTCGATTGGTCGATTGAATTTAACAATGCCGTTTGTAGATCAGATACTTCTGCGAAATAATGTTCTAAGGGCTTATTACCTTGTGAAATAGTATTAAGCCGATGAAGTATTGTTTCTACTGTGTGTCTATCGGAGAACTGAGTTCTTAAGTGTGTTTCGTTAGTTGTCCAATCTGCTGGGTCTCCTATGGAAACTAATACATCATTCGCTTTGCCGATTATTTTATTTCGCACTAGGTCTGTGATTATTTCTTTATTTGAAACATCGGTTGCTGCGTTAACTATTCTATTTGCATTACGCAAAAATCGGTTTAAAGTTCCAGAGGAACCATCAAAAGTTGAAATGTTTTTCAACAAATCCATTACAGTTAATGTGGAAGCCATTGCTGTAATTTCGTTACTAATATTAAGGCTGAAGTTATCGTTCAATTTAATTGATTCAACTTGCTTTGCTATTTCGTTTAATACTGGTATAAAAGTATTTGAATTATTATTTGTTAAATCCACAGAGTCAGCGTCTGAGTCTGTGTTTGAAGAGTCCGAATCGTCTGAGGAAATCAATTTTTGTATTTCAACAGGGGAAAATTTGGATTTGCGTGTTTTGGGGAATTTGGGCATTCAGGATATTATAAGCAATAATCAAAAGTAATGTTAACAGTTGGATTAAGAACAACATCCACATTATGTTTTAACAATTTAGTGTTAATTGATGAACCAGAATTAATTCCACTTGCTTCAATATCCACTTGAAGTGTTCAACAATTAACCACAATGCTGCTTACTTTCCAAGACACAATTTTTCGATTGAAAAATATAATAATATTTATTTGTTCAGTAGATTCGATCCATTAAGCACAGAAATGCATTCGTAAATTTCACTAAATCGATTTTTGTACTTTTTAATGTGACTTTACGATGGACGCTGATAGTGCTGTAATAACGACACTATCCTACCGGCTGCGCCAATTATATTTTCGATCTCGAAATGTATTAAAAAAAAATACTTTATTTAATTTAACAAAAATACAATATTATAATTTATTTTATTTTAAATACAATAACAATTATACAATTTATAAGTTATAAGTTATCGCTAGTTCGCTACAACCAAGCGTGCAAGAAGCCAAACTTGTGTAATGAAAAAAACAATCGTTATCAATTTAACAATGGCTTATATACTAGTTTTTGGTATTTTAGAAAGTGTCGTACTGATTAGAATGTAGTTTAATGTTAAGGACGTTTTTAGAAAGTTATGTTTAAGTAATGTGTACAAAGTACGTCATTACATGTTTGTAGAAAGTTATGTTTAAGTAATGTGTACAAAGTACGTCATTACATGTTTGTTTTACAATGTCCTTGAAATAGAGAGATAGTTATTTTATATAAACTAATACACATTCCAGGATCTGTAACTTATATGTTGTATACATTTGAGGTGCCCAGGTAGCAATTTTTCAAAGTACCCAGTAAAATTTAAATATGTCGATAGCCACTCATTGAATGCCCATGCATTGAATGGGTGTTATCTAGGAGAGGGGGTTTATTTGTCCCTCTAAGACAAAGAACAATTTATTGTTAATTAGTACATTAATTATCTGAAGCACATTACGATCATTTCATAATTACTTTTTTTAATTTTAAAGTATTCTTCTGCTAGATCAACCTTCAACTAGCAGAGCATGCGGTTACACAGTACAACAAAGAGCAATTAATTTTTTATTCGAAAATTTAATGAACATTTAATTAGCATTTAATTAGCTTAATTATTTGATATTAAGTACAATACAACCAATTGATTTTTTAAATATGGCTCTGCTGGTTAAGTAAGCAGAGCATGCGGTTACACAGTACAACAAAGAGCATTAAGTTTTTTTTAGAGCATTTTATTAGCATTTTATTTGCTTAATAATTTGATATTAAACACAATATAATTAATTGATTTTTTAAATATTGCTCTGCTAGATTAACATTAAGCTAGCAGAGCAGGCGGTTACACGATACAACAAAGAGCAGTGAATTTTTATTTAGGGCATTTAATTAGCTTAATAATTTGATATTAAATACAATATAATTTATTTATTTTTTAAACATAGCTCTGCTGGTTAAGCTAGCAGAGCATGCGGTGACACAATACAACAAAGAACATTAAATATATTTTAGAGCATTTAATAAGCATTTAATTAGCTTAATAGTTTGATATCAAAAACCATATAATTACTTGATTTTTAAAATATTGCTCTGCTAGCTTAACATTAAGCTAGCAGAGCATGAGGTAACGCACCACAACAAAGAGCATTTAATTTTTAGTTAGAGCATGTAATTAGCATATAATTAGCATCTAATTATGAGATTATTTTCATTGTGTTCTGCTCAGGTTGCTCTGCTGGCTGGCTTACATATGAAATCTAGACGAGAATGTCGAACATCTAAAAGCCAACAAGGATGAATTTAGAACAACTAAGAATATATTTTTAACGAAATCTTTTGACTCCCAAGCAAAAAATAAACCTCGATTCTGACAGGTAGACTGCTAAGGAAAATACAAAATAATGAAAAATCAAAGAATAGAACAGCTTGATATAAGATTCATGAGAAGAACAAGTTTCACTTTCAGCTGCCATGCTCTTATTGGCGATGATTACTTCTTCCGGGGGACATGTCATTAGCATCGATTTCGATATAAGGCTTCTTTAGTTAAAATTGAAAAGTTCATTGAAAAACTGTATTTTCTTCTTTCACTTTTCAGAAATTGTTTATATTTTATAGTCCATTAAATACTATTTATTATTTTTTGTATTGAATGGGTCGTTACTTGACGAAAATCCATTATAATTATCAAATAAAATAAATATTTGATATTTTTCTAACAATATTTTTATTTTGACTATAGTTTCGAAACACTGTTTCTTTATCAGAAAATATATGATAATAATTATCGACGATCATATATTTTAGTTTTTTATAAGGCTCAATCTTGTAATGTCTAATATTCTATCTCCTTCTGTTTCCAAAATAAAATTGTGGAGCTTAATTGCATAGTTTAAGTACATTAAATAGAAAATTTAAAGGTTTTGAACGTGATATTCATTTTAGAAATAAGCATATAAAAAATTATCTTCAGAATTTTCACATACCAAGAGTCGAAAAATGAACAGAATAACATGATAATTCTGAAGATCTATATCAATATGGCAAATTTCTCCCTAAACAAATTTTGTCTATTCAAATTTTTCTTCATGCTGTATAGCAAAGAGTCCGTAACCAGTGGTTGAAAAATGTTACAGGTAATGTTTTGCTCTTTTTGATATTATAAATAAATATTAATCATTTTCTTCGCTAAGTTGCTAGTTGGTGTATAAATTTATCCAAATATGCACGTTATACAGACAGAACCGTTCTTTCGACATTCGGAATTTTGTCACAAAAGTCCGAATGCCAACATTCATGACTGTTTTTATCTGCATAAAGAACCTCTATACCTACAAAACTAATCGTCATATAAAAAGTCCGATTTTATTGACTATCTTAAGAGCTAACTTTTATTTAAAATGCTAACACAAGTTATTATTTGTTTTCTAGTTTAAGTGCAATTAATAGAAAATCCTATTTGTATCAAGTATGCAGGGATAGTTATAGCTTAGGTTTTTATTAGAACGATCGATCGATTTACAGTCTGATCGATCGCTCAAGTTATACTACATGAGGGCTAAAGATTTTATGTTTATAATATCAACCAGACAGTGAAACAATTTTTCTACTATAAATTCGATACTTTAACCTACTGAGATTGTCAAAAAAACCACAGTTTCCACTTCATGATTATGTTTTTGTTAATTTTCTTTTGGTATATGTTTGACGTAAGAGTTTCTTTTTTTACGTAATACTTCTTTTGATGCGCTATTAGAGTCCGATCAGACTGTACTCTTAACATGTAATGAATCGCTGATATAACACTCGACTGATGTAGCACTCGCTCCTATTGGACAGTGTTTTGGAGACATTCAGTAAAAAATGTGTATCATACAGTATAAAGAAAAAATTTATATAGCTACATACATTATATACTTAAGCGAAACAAACAAGTGCATGTCTGTCACACAGTGCAATATTATACATTATAGAAAGACGAAAGATCGTTATTATTTTAGTAATAATAGTTACAAAAATAGCTACACAGCAGTTGAAATAAGTTACAGGAATGTCTTCATCATTATTACTCCATATTTCTAATAAAACAAGAATATAACAATTACGGGCCAGATTACTAATGATATCATTTTTATGGGCTCGTAAACTTTGTATATTACATGTAATTTCACTAATTATTATCTTAATATAATGGGTTTAATGCCAGTCTTTCAAATTCTAATTGTAACGGAAGAAGTGATGCTAGTTCAACAACGATAAAATGTTGAAACATTGGTGTTAGATACAATATATAATTTTTCGATTGTAGTTTTTCACTACTATAACATTTTATTAAAATTTAGTCGTTATATTATCGAATGATAATTAGTGAGAACTCTAGGTTTTTGAAATAAAATTTCAAATTCGCCCCCTTTACCTAGATCAGTTTTTTGTATTATAAATAAGTATTTCGACTACAATGTAGTCATCATCAGTATAAATTAGCTAGTCGTACTTTACTCTTTGACAATTAGAGATAGATATTAAGTCGAGATCAACAGACAAAAATATAAATAAATAGAAAATTAACTAGATTTAAATATACTAGATTTAAAATATATTAAATTTTAAATTATATTGAAATTGCTCTTGTTAAAATTTCCTTCATTCACATTTATTCCTGTTAATTTTACTCTTATTTTGGTATTTGAGTAGCTTTTGGTATTCTAAAGGTCAAGTTAATGGATAAAATCCGACGATTGGAAAGAGGGGGTTTAGAGGGAGGGGAAAACACAAATTTTGACTATCTCCCTTAATATTTGAAAAATCGAAAAATTTATCAGGAGTTAAGTTGTAGGTACTAAGTTTTACTGTAATTTTGTTTCTTATCATTTTTATGTTACACTAAAAAAATTCCGTTAAAATTCTAAATATCTCTGTCCACTTTAGAGTTTGAGAAAAATGGTCAGGTAATGAATTGTAGCAAACTTGATTTTCAACAACTTCATCCTTATACATTTTAGCGAATTTCCTGAAAGGAAATAGAGCTATTGGTCCCGTACCGAAGTCAAAATTTCGCAAAAATTTCTTCAAATGTCCATCGATCCTACCTTGTAGATGTCAAAAATCACCATCTGTAAAATTTATATATATATATATCTATGGACATATATATATATATATATATATATATATATATATATATACATATATATATATATATGTGTCTGTCATCACTCTAGCGGTCACAGTTTTCATTTTATCGGAATGAGATTTGGTATTTGAAGCGCTTTTGGTATTCAAAAGGTCAAGTTCGTTAATGGGTAAAATCGGACCAGGGGAAAGGGGGGTTTAGAGGGAGAGGGAAACACAAAATTTGACATATCTCCCTTAATATTCAAAAAATCGAAAATTTTATAAGAAGTAAAGTTGTAGGTATTAAGTTTTACTGTAATTTTGTTTCTTATCATTTTTTCTGTAACCCTAATATTTACAAAAATATTGACGGTTTAAGATTGAAAATTAAATTCCTCAATATCTCTGTACGCATTAGAGTTTGAGCAAAAATGATAAGGTAATGAATTGTACCAAACATGATTTTCTACAACTTTGTTTCTTACGCATTTTTCGATTGTTCTAATATTAAGAGAGATATTTTATATTTTGTGTTTTCTTCTATCATTATGCCCCCCTTTCCCCTTGACGTATGTTATTTATTAATAAAATTGGCCATGCAAATACTAAAATCAGATACGACATTTCATTTTGATCATACTAACATTGTGACCGCTAGAGAGTAATTTATTTATTCCAAGGAAATTCGCTAAGTTGAAGCAGCTCCTGCGTAACGAATTTTTTTTCGATTATTCTATTATTAAGAGAGATATTTAATATTTTGTGTTTGTTTGACACGAATACATAAAATATATTTTATTGTAAAAAATGTTATTGTCGTTTCCATAGTAACTATAAACTATAGTCGTTATACCGTTTTTTTTTGCTATTAATAAATTTAATTTTTGCCAATACTAAAGTCATATCAGATATTATATTTTATTTTGATCACACTAAAATTATGACCGCTAGAGAGTGATTTATGTATTCTAAGGAAATTCGCAGCTCCTGCGTAACGAATTTTTTTTTCTTAAAATTTCGTTTTTTGTTACATTGTAATTTTCTTTAAAAAAACGTTATTAATTAATATTATTAATATTATTCTAATATTAAGAGAGATATTTAATATTTTGTGTTTGACACGAATACATAAAATATATTTTATTGTAAAAAATTTTGATTGCCGTTTCCATAGTTACTATAAACTATAATCGTTATTTTGGCTATTAATAAATTTAATTTTTGCCACAATTAAAGTCATATCAGATATTATATTTCATTTTGATCTCACTAAAATTATGAGCGCTAGAGAGTGATTTATGTATTCTTAGGAAATTCGCTAAGTTGACGCAGCTCCTGCATAACGAATTTTTTTTTTCTTAAAAATGACAAAAAAACATTTTTGAATTTTAAGGATTTCAAGGGGGAAAAGGGTTGGGTCAGTTTAGGTTGGCTGTGGTTGGCTTGTGTTGGTATAGTTTAGCGGGGGGTTATTTTTTTGTAGAATATTGGGTTGGGCAGTTTAGTGGAGGGTGAAACCCCCCGACAATTTAATATTGTAAAAAATTTTTTTCATAAAAACCCTTAAAAATTAAAAATTAACATTTTTGAATTTCAAGAATTTCAAGGACGAAAAGGCCTTCTTCCTTCTTGAAATCACTTCCTATGGTCCTAACAAACCATTTTCACCCATTTCTACCTATTTTTACCCATTTTTACTGGGTGGGAGTTAAACGAATAAGATCCCAGAAGGGAATATCATAAGCTTAATTTCTTCAATGAATAATTTCTCCCTGAAAATTCCCGGAAGAATAACAATATATAAATTTTTAAATTTTTCTTTTGCTTCCCTCTCTTGAATTGGATGGAAAGAGAACAATCCTATCTCAAGAAAGGAATAATGTGGTATATAGATGGCACCAAAATTGGGCAATGTGCAAAAATATGTCACCGTCTGTCAGGCATAAGTCTACTGGCTTGGGTCTGGGAGAACCTACATAGGGGTTATATAAAGCAGAACGTATACACTCTCAAACTGCTCTAAAAGCCTTGCCTGCCACTGAAATCACCTAAGGGTAGTCAAGGATTCACTAATGGAAGTAGTAAAGGAACTGGCAAAATGGATCAACGTTAAATTTACTTGGACACATTGCCACAGTGGTTTCGAAGGAAACGAAAATTGTTTCGGAATATGTGCAAGAGTCTGTCCCTCGATGCTCTCAACCTGAACAGGGTCCAACTTCGAAAGATTACCGGATTCATCACCGGACATTATCACCTACAAAAACATTTACACACAATAGGACTCCACGATGGATCCATTATGTGCAGACTGTGGGCGAGGAGGAAGAAACATCCAGCCACACTATCTTTAACTGCGAACACTTGATTACAATAGATACAATATATTCGGTGAATCTCACCCCAAAAGTATAAACCTTCAGGAAAACCTGATAAGCATATTCAAGCTAGTTCCAAAATATGGGAGAAGTAAACCTCGTCAGACTGAAGAAGAAGGGGAAGAAGCACAATGGACTATAAGGTCGAAGTACAACCCTTTTCTATGTATCTACATATCTATGTTAATAATCTTTTAGCTAAAACAGATCTATTTTATACAAACACGAACATTATAAATTGTAATAGCAAAGTATAATATACGTAGAATACCACAAAATGTTAAGGGATACAAATGATGTCGATAACATTTTCATTATATAATATGAGGTGAGTTTTTCTGATAATAATAATGGTGAGATGGTTGGTTGTATGTGTATATATGTAACACATACTCGTAATCGTTGGAATACCAACAACCACAAATATACAAAAAACTAAACTCAACATTAAATGATTTATACAAGGTTGCGGATATACGACGTAACATTCTATGTGTATGTTGGATTTTTTGCTTGTATTTGTAAAAGGGATCAAGTTTTTGGCAGTGATTTGTATATACTCTATGGTACCAAACAAATATTATACATTCCAACTAGAAGGTACACTAACTCAATTTGCTGCAGTAGTATCCGTTACAATGATTAGAGTTTTTTAGTGCCTATTGTAAAAAAAAAATTCGTTACGCAGGAGCTGCTTCAACTTAGCGAATTTCCTTAAAATACATAAATCAATTTCTAGCGGTCACAATTTTAGTCTGATCAAAATGAAATGTATATGATTTTAGTATTTGCAAGGCCAATTTTATTAATAAATGTCATGTGAAGGGGAAATGGTTGCATAATGAAAGAAGAAAACACAAAATACAAAATATCTCTTTTAATATTAGAACAATCAAAAAAAGTGTAAGAAATAAAGTTGTAGAAAATCATGTTTGCTACAATTCATCACCTTATCATTTTTGCTCAAACTCTAATGTGTACAGAGATAGTGAGGAATTTAGTTTTCAATCTTAAACCGTCAATATTTCTGTAAATATTAGTGAAACAGAAAAAATGATAAGACACAAAACTACAGTAAAATTTAATACCTAAAACTTTACTTCTTATAAATTTTTCGATTTTTCGAATATTAAGGGAGATATGTCAAATTTTGTATTTCCTCCTCCCTCTAAACCCCCCTTTCCCCTCGTTCGATTTTACCCATTAACGAACTTGACCTTTTGAAGACCAAAAGCGCCTCAAATACCAAATTTCATTCCGATAAAATGAAAACTGTGACCGCTAGAGTGATTACAGACACATATATATATATATATATATATGTATATATATATATATATATATATATATATATATATATATGTCCATAGATATATATATATAAATTTTACAGATGGTGATTTTTGACATCTACTAGGTAGGATCGATGGACATTTGAAGAAATTTTTGCGAAATTTTGACTTCGGTACGGGACCAATAGCTCTATTTCCTTTCAGGAAATTCGCTAAAAATAGATGGGCAATATGAATATGAAAATTGTATGACTAGAAATACTTACTGACAAGAATGATTAAGAACTTGTTTTTTTTGTCATTTTCAATACTTTTAAATCTCTGTATACAAACTATAACATATCATGAATAAAGAGGTGTGCTTTGAACGTGTAGGAATATATCCTAGTATATTCGAACTGAAGTCTAAGCTAATAATAATTATTAATAAAAGACAAATTTGTGGACTTAAACCAATGTTTATTTTTTGCCTCAATATTTAAGAATCAATATCCAAGTTTGTTTGTGGCTACGACGTGTAACAAGAGAACATGTGATTTGTACTATGGTGACTAGATATTGAACCCAATAAAAGAAGAAAAAAAAGAAAAATTTAGAAAATGTTGGAAAAAAAACACTGTTCCGACGTTCCCACAGGAAAAACTGAAAAATTAAAAATTATCTATACCTATTAGGTGATAGCCAACATATATACAAGAGCCTATGAAAACAAAATAAATTGAAACATAATTTCTTCTATTTTGTACAAACACAATAAAATAGAACTTAAGTAAAAATTAACGTTTAATAACAAATACGCAGATTATAGCCTAACCAATGGATACAGAGATATGTATTGCTGACATCAACAAAATTTAGAAAATCTCTGTATTACAAGAAAACGGAGGTTTGACAAAGTCTTTCCGTATATAAACCATTATTAAAAATTGAAATCTTTTGGCAAATTTACATACGGTAGTCGAAGAGGAATACCATATAAAAGCTCGTCAAAAGATAATTAATATTCACTTTTACCGAGGAGCGTAAATTTAAAAGTACCCATGGTTAAATTTTGTTATTATTTTTTGCCAGTTATAATTATTTAACACCAAAGAAAATTTTGAGTGACCGATTAAACCGCCCAACAGTGGCATTGTTGTTAGGATGCTAAGCAGTTGACAAAATATGCTTCCATGTTTTTTGTCTTCTCACTTGTAAATCGCTACTTTCTTGTACTTTTATCTCATAATATTTTATCACATAAAACAGTGTGCAAATTTGATTGCAGAAGCTTTTACAAGCAAATCGTTTCATAGAAATGGAAAGTCGAAGCATATATAACCAAAAAATTAGACTCCAGTTAAATCTGCTAAAAACTATAACGCCAAAAATTCGTGGCTATTCATTATTACAGCTTCCAATATTAATAAAATTCACAATATAATAACAAAATTTGAACTAAGTTTGCGCATATTATAGTTAGCGTCCAAACGAGTACCGTTGCCTCATTTTATTTGCAAAAAATTTACTTGTACCAGTTGCATGGACGTAAAAACAATCGCTTTGAGGTTTTTAATAATCTTTATTTTTCACTTATAAAAATATAATATGATTACATTTTAATTATTTAACTTTGCTAGAATTATTCAAATTTTCTTACATTTTCATTCATCTTTCTATTGTTGTTAACGTGCTGGAAAATGAGACCCAGAAAACTATAGCCCGATTTAAAGCTAGAACTAAGTTCGAATACGAAAAAATGCTATGTCTATGGTACCTAAATTTGATAATCCTAAACTAGCAACAGGTTTTGTACCACTAAACAATACAAAAGTTACAAGAAAATCTTTTCCGACGATGTTTGATGTATTTTCCGCACTGATTTTGATTTAGACCTACATTTTCATGTAATATCAAGTTACTAGCCAACTTTGAATGGGAACGAAATGTAACAAACTCTAAAGGACGACCATTTATTATTATCTGTATATTAATCTTAATAATTTTACCAAAATTTCTGATCTTCTAAAAATTTTGTTCTCCAAACTGTACTTAACAGTATAGCTGCCTATCTAATTATGAATTATGAAATTGTCTTTAACTCCCAAAAAAAACTCTTTAGGTTTTAAAACTGGAACTTTAGCAGTTTGTAACGGTCATTTTTTGGTCGTTCAAATTTAAATATCAGTCAAATTTAACAAATAAATCGTAAACTGTAAGGACCAACGCACATCAAAATAGCAAAACTACAGTAAACAGTGTTAGCCAACCTAACACTGTTTTGTTAAAATAGAACATAGGAAATTACATTGCATACGCACACTGATAAGACGTTAAGCAAAAACGTTTTGTTTTTACTATGTTTTATCAGTGTGCGTATGCAGTGTAATTTCCTATGTTCTATTTTTAACAAAACAATGTTAAGCTGACTAACACTGTTTAAAGCAGTTTTGCTCTTTTGGTGAACGTTGGCCCTAAGAGATAAAAATTTTTAAATTGGAAATTAATGTTAAAATTTTAATAAAGAATATTACTTTATATAGAAGGATCTATCTTAAATTGTTCGGTGTGCTTTACAATATTCAAGTTTAACTGACATTCTAGTCCGTCTATAAATGGTCTATAGTGTTTGCGTAGTCTCCACAAAATTTGTTTTTTGCAATCGGTTCTAATTTGATTTAAAAATTTCATCACCCCTGCCTGTTTTCAAATTAAATCGTTGAATATTGAATTATATATGTAAATGACATATAGTGAAAATAGTTTACATCATTTAACTAGTCAACATCCCATAGAGTTCCGAAAACATTGATTATATGCAGTAATTAAAATACTACTTAAAATAATTGAAATTCGTCGCGTGGAGCTACGTGTACCTTGCAGTTTTGTCAGAAAAAGAATAGCAATAATATAATTATATAATCACAATAATAATTATATAAGTAGAGTAAATATTTATTTTATTATTAGAGTTTTTCGTTACTTCATTACTACTGATCAGTAGTAATATGAATTTTCTACAACTTTCAATTGCTTACCGAAATTCAGGGCGCAAAATACACAGTTATAATAATAATATATATATATATACATTTGATCATTTTTTATATCTTCTAATTAAATTAAATGAACCACTTTTAAGAAATCGTCTGGCTCCAGAAATGAATTCTAATAAACTTTTCTTTTTTAAAGCATAATCAAGTAAAGAACCTGCTTGGTATTAAATGTAAAGGCATATATGATGGGGGACTATCCTTTGTTGGCAAAAGTTTCACAAAAGTTTTTTCCCATTTGCTCCACACTACTTCCACTGTGAATTTTAAAATCATATAGCTATATCAATTTGCACTAGCTTTTCAAGAAAAAATTTTAAAATTTCAATTGTTTTCCTATCTTCTGTTACTACACAGCGTTCACATTCTTTTTTAAATTTTTGGACCCATTGTTGAGCATTTGAGTGTTCTCCATCAAATTTTTCATTATAAAATCCTTTGCTATTTTGCCTAAATTTTGGATTTCAGATTTTCTTTGTTTTTCCTCCAATATTTTTTCCAGTAATTTTTTTACCGACTCATCTGTACTACTTGGTGAAGTTTCCGTGATAACTTTCTCTGTGATCTCTTCCAGATAATAGTTTTCAAACTGTAAATTTTCTTCATTTTTGTCATCCAATCCACACTTTCCTTGTTTCGTGTCTTTTTGTTAATGTTTTCTTTACCTAAGCATATATCGGTGATGTTATTAATTCTTTATGTAATTTTGTTGGTTGATATTCTTCAGGCATTTCAAAGGTACGACCATCCAGAAAAAACATGGATCCTAACCTTTTCCCATTACCGTGCCGGGCTTAAAAGTTGCATAATGAGTGACAGTATTTTTAGGAAAAATTTGAAGAAAATCGATCGCTACGTATTTTTAAAAAATCAACATTTAATATTTAGAACTTGAAAATCTAATGGATATACGGTTTTGACGATTTTGTACCGTTTTTTTTAAATTTGATTTTCGGAAGTGGCTGGAAAAAAAAGCTGAAAATTGGTATGGGGCCTCTCTCAATAGATACTAAAAGAAAAAAAATGAAGAAAATCAGAGATGCAAATGCTAAATGGAATCCGAATGGCGTGGAATGATATATATATATACAAACCGTTACAGAGTCTACTGACACATAAATTTATATGTATATATATATACATATACATATATATATATATATATATATATATATATATATATATATATATATATATATATATATATATATATATATATACATATATATATATATATATATATATATACATATATATATATATATATATATATATATATATATATATATATATATATATATATATACATATATATATATATATATATATAAGTTTATGTGTCTGTGGACTCTGTAGCGGTCACAGTTTTATTCCGAATGGTATGAAATTTGGTATTTGAGGCACTTTTAATATTCAAAAGGTTAAGTTCGTATTGGGTAAAATCGGACATTGGGGAAGAGAGTTTAAGGAGAGGAGGAAAAAATTTGGTATATCTCCCTTAATATTCGAAAAATCGAAAATTTTATAAGAAGTAAAGTTGTAGGTAATAGTTTTACTATTATTTTAGTATTTATTATTTTTTCCGTCACACTAATTTTTACAGAAATATTTACAATTTAATATTGAAAGTTAAAATTGTAAATATCTGCGTACACATTAGAGTTAATGTAATGTAATTAAAGTAAAATTATAACGTAATGAATGGTAGCAAACTGATTTTCTACAACTTTACTCTGTTGTGTTGAAAATTATTTACAATAATTTTTTTGGACCTCACACATATTTCTAAGTACAAATAAAAGGATGTTGGAAAATATTTAAGAGAAAATATTTTTCTCCTTGGAGAAAGGAGTTTTTTTATATATAATTGCAAAAAGAAAACAATAAGATCGAGTTTTCATTTTTTTTATCTTTAAAACGAGGTTTTTTGTATTTTTGTATACAATTTATAAAAATACAAATTAAATTTTGTTAAATAATTTTTATAAAAACATAAATAAATAAGGAAATGTAAACAAGTCAACCACACAGGCATTCATACTTACAGACAGTATTATGTTGTAAATTGTATAAAATTTCTAAATTAGCTTTGGCCGCGCGGTTTAAGGTATCACAAGAGGAGTCTGGTGTTAGTTCGCATCCGAGGCGAATCAATATAATTTTTAATAAGTTTAATTATCAGTCCCTCTGAATCGCCCATTGTTGGTTGTTGAGAAACTAATTTCTTCTAGAAGAATCTATATAAAAATGTGCTTTCAAAAACAATATTTCTAAATCGCAAATTCAGAATTCAGTTTAAATTTGACAGTTGTTACTGTTGTATTAAAACGAGATAGATTCAATTATAATTGTGGAAAAAAAAATTAAATTTAAATTAAATTAAAATTCTTTTTCAAATCAAATAAACTTCAGGTTTCAATAGTATAATGATTTTGCTTTATTTAATTTTTTTTAATGTGTGTGTTGTCCAATTGGCATAGATTTAGTAAATCTTTACTAATATTTGTGTTTTTTTGTGTGTGTGTGTCGAGTATCGAAATTGGTTGTAGGTTCTACAGCGCTCCTTTTGAAGGCTAAAAAGAGCCAAGATACCGCGACCACTCCGTATACATTTTTCGATTGTTCTAATATTAAGAGAGATATTTTATATTTTTTGTTTTCTTCTTTCTCTATGCCCACTCCCTTGACCTATACCATTTTGTAATAAAATTGGCCATGCAAATACTAAAATCATATCAGATATATATTTCATTTTGATCACACTAAAACTATGACCGCTAGAGAATGATTTGTGATTCTAAAAAAATTCACAAGTTGAAGCAGCTCCTGCGCAACAAATTTTTTAAAATATTTTATTTGAAACAATAAAGACTATAGAAAATTTAAATCATTACCATCCAATTTGAATTGCTGTTTAGTGATTAGTACATTTTACATATTAAAAATCTAATGAGATTTTATGTTGACGCGAAAGTATACACAAATAAACAAATATTAAATAAATAAATAACTTCAACAGAAGTAATACTGTCTAAATAAATAAAAAATAAGAATAATATGAAAAAGTTGGCTATTACGTCACAATCGTCTTTGGTGTAGCGGAGGCATACTGGACTAGATATCCAGAGGCCCGAGGTTCGATTCTTGGTTGACGACTTAATTTTTTCATATTAGTATTTAATTTAATTAAAAAATTCAATGACAATGAAATTTGTCGGAGTATACGCTAAATTCTTCTACAGTTTGTCAAACGTAACCGAAAGGAATTTGGACAAACATCGTTATGTTGACGCGAAAGTATACACAAATAAACAAATATTAAATAAATAAATAACTTCAACAGAAGTAATACTGTCTAAATAAATAAAAAATAAGAATAATATGAAAAAGTTGGCTATTACGTCACAATCGTCTTTGGTGTAGCGGAAGCATACTGGACTAGATATCCACAGGCCCGAGGTTCGATTACTGGTTGACAACTTAATATTTTCATATCAGTATTTAATTTAATTAAAAAATTCAATGACAATGAAATTTGTCGGAGTATATGCTAAAGTCTTCTACAGTTTGTCATACGTAACCGAAAGGAATTTGGACAAACATCGTTATGTTGTCGCGAAAGTATACACAAATAAACAAATATTTAATAAAATAAATCACTTCAACAGAAGTAATACTGTCTAAATAAATAAAAAATTAGAATAATATGAAAACGTTGCTATTACGTCACAATCGTCTTTGGTGTAGCGGAAGCATACTGGACTAGTTATCCAGAGGCCCGAGGTTCGATTCCTGGTTGACGAGTTAATTTTTTCATATCAGTATTTAATTTAATTAAAAAATTCAATGACAATGAAATTTGTCGGAGTATACGCTAAAGTCTTCTACAGTTTGTCATACGTAACCGAAAGGAATTTGGACAAACATCGTTATGTTGACGCGAAAGTATACACAAATAAACAAATATTAAATAAATAAATAACTTCAACAGAAGTAATACTGTCTTAATAAATAAAAAATAAGAATAATATGAAAAAGTTGGCTATTACGTCACAATCGTCTTTGGTGTAGCGGAAGCATACTGGACTAGATATTCAGAGGCCCGAGGTTCGATTCCTGGTTGACGAGTTTATTTTTTCATATCAGTATTTAATTTAATTAGAAAGAGTATTATCGTCCGTGTCTCGAATGTTTATCGAAAATCTGGATTCTAATTTTCGTCTCAATTCTCTCGATTCTCGCGGCATTACTACGTGGTACGCTTCGGTAGTGATTAATATTAGATGTAGTGTCTTAATCTTCGGTTATAGAATTTCTTATGTTCAAACGTACACAGAAATGAGAATATTTCGGAAACGATGAAACTTTTTCGAATTGTCCGCTCTGAAAAACCTTTAAAAATATTTTCTTATGTAACCAACAGCAGTGGGTTCCATGATATTTGACTACCCGACAAAATATCCCCGACAAAATATCCCCGACAAAATATCCTCCGACATAATATCCCCAACACAAAATATCCCGATAACAAAATATTCCCGGACAAAATTTCCTCAAAAAAAAAATTATCTTGCCAGAGTTGAGTTTATTACACATATATTAAATAACAAAAACCGCTAAATTAAACATTTAACAAGAATTTATTAAACAAAAATAATCAAAATTATTGAATAATTATCACTTACTTAATTGATATCATTAATCAATTAACATATCATGGCGCAATTTCTAAATATTAAACGTTAAACATAATTCCTTTTTTTATCATGTCGACTATTTAACAATTTGATGATAATGATTATAATAATAATAATATTAATACATATATCATGTCTGGGGATATTTTGTCGCGGGGATATTTTACCTTGGGCATATTTTGTCCTAAGATACTTTGTCGGGGATATTTTCTCCAGGAATCAAAACTCCTGATACCCAGCAGTGAGTGTCGTAGTAAAACTTCGATTTACGTGTACTAATATTACTTTATTCATGTTTGTAAACTATGGTAAAATCCGAATATTTCGAAATTAAACGGGCTATGATTAGTTTGTTTGAAATCTAACGAATCGATGTTTCTATTGATCTTTTCCAACGTTTATCACGTAATACTATAATCGAAATTGAAATATTATATGGATCATATTCATATTAGATTATATAGTTACATAATACCCAAGACCAAAATATAAGTCGCCTCGTTATTTACTCAGCTCTCGTTATTAACTCAGCTCAATCGACCAAAGCATGTAGTAAAACGGGATACAATGCCCGTATAATAATTGCAATTGATGGGAGAAACTATTACAATGAGAAAATCATGAAAATCAGGAGAGCTATATGAATGCCCTTAAGTATTTACACGTATAAGGAAAATTTATGATGATACAGTTTTCATAAATTGAAGCCTTTCTTGGTATATAACAAGAAGAAAAACATGAAAATCGGTTTATTAGTTTTGAAAAAATGGCAACCAATTACTTAAACTTACATACACATTTATAAAATTTAATCTCAGAACCCCTATTGTCAAGTCACTTAAAACAAGCCTCATTTTCATAAATGAAAACTACAAATGTAGAATGTATATGATCACAATGCTACAATGTTTGATACCTTATATTTTATCCAGTATAATTTTTAAAGGCACTGGGCTGCCCAAACTGTATATAGTTACGATCCACTTCTTTTCACAAAAAATCATCCCGAGCTACCAATCAATATGTAGGGAAAAATTTTAATATTTAATGTAATGTTAAAAAAAATAGAATTTTGAAAAGTATTAATAAAAAAAAGCACGTAACAAGTATAACTTCTTTTTAAATAAGTTATTAAAATAATATTAAAGTCAACACTAATATTAAGGCACAAAAGTTATAGTAGTGATAAAAGTACTAAAAGTGATATAGTATTGAAAAACTACAATAGAAAAATTATGTATCATATCTAAAACAAATGAATCTACATTTTACCAAGTAGAACAGAACCAGCGTTACTTCTTTCATTAAAATTAGAGTGTGAAAGACTGGCAATAAATCCGTTATTTACATTAAAATCAGAGTTAGTAAAATTTATCATCAGGCCAGGTTTATCAACATACAAATTTAATATAAAAATATTACAAGCTCATAAAAATGATAATGATGAAGACATTTTTTTTTTCTTGATTTATACTGCACTTTTAACATCTACGGTCATATGTACAGTGTATTAATGTTTTGTAATGTTTAATATATGATGTGTAGATTTATAGGTAATCGAATTCACGTTTTTTTTTTTTTTTTTAATTTTTTTTATGAGATTCGTTATTTTTAAGAACTGAAATAACTTGTTGATGTTCTCCTTTTTGTCCGCTAGAAGCTCGATCTATAGAAGACATTTCTATACCATATTTCAACTGTATAGTCAAATTGAAATGTTCAAATATAAGAGCTGGCGGTGTAGGTTAGGTTAGATAAGGTTAGAGTGGCTGTCTTGGGGTGAGACACACTTGGACCATAGGGTCCGTTGTGATACCGAAAAAGTGGCTTGGCCCATCCCCGGCCACTACCCCATGAACCATTTGGAGCTGTTGAAGAACAGCGAGAGTACTTTGACGTCAACGCACTTAAGATCGGAGAAGTTGTCAAAGAAAGACTGACTCAGAAAGCCGTCGTTCAACGTGGCTACCGTCTAGCCAGTATCCTGTAATAGCCGCAACGATTTTGCTTATAGAAGCCCTTTGAGGCGAGATAAGATCTTCGGAACGCCTACGATTGTACTCCGACCATAACTGTCTTGTAGTACCACAAGTGCGTTCCTCCCTCCATCTAAGATTGGCCTTTCTTAAGATATCCTCATTCAGGAGCACCTTGCAGTTCGCAAACGACACTCCCGGATACTTATTGATGCTTGTGTCCTACAGCCTTGTGCCATTTCTAACAAGCTCGTAGGCTTCACAATTCCCTGGAATGTCCCTGCGTTCCAGCACCCATATCAGGTGTACATTAATTTGTTCTGCCAGCTCATTTAAGGACGTTCGGCAATCCTGTGCTACCTTTGAGGTAAGGTAGACTGAGCTTAAGGATTTTAACGCTCCTTGGCTGTCGGTGAGGAAAGTAATGTCGCTGCACATTAATGTGTTTAGTCTTAGCATTCGCATGCCTCGTTAATCACTTCCGCTTGATACATACTACTGTGATACTGCAGCTGAAATGAAAGCCTTAAATCTGCATTTCCAGAGTAAACTCCACTACCTACGTCCCGAATATCAGATGATGGAACGGAGCGGAACTTGTCATCGGGGATGTAAGAACCCTGATGAACACATCAAAAGTTCTATAACTCCATTGAAACGGGCAAAATAATTAATACTCTTGGAGCGCAGAATGCAAACCTGCACACTCAGGAGTGGCGAATTATCAACAGCACGAGTACCAATGTGGAACACACCATCGTGCTGGAAGTGAGTGCAGCGGATCTGGGGTTGATTCAGGACCGAGGGTTTAAATTATACCTCGGGTTTGGTCAAGCCAACCTTAGACCATTGAAAACATCAAAGGGGAAAATAATTTAAAAAGATTCTTGGACTAGGAGATTCAAGAGGGCAAATTATTTACGATAAAACCTCGGAGAGACCCAGAACTTGAATTTATGCAAGAAAGGACATCAATTGTCTTGCAGCTATTTTGTCAGAGAGATCTTACAGTGGTAAAAGTAAAATACAACATGGGGAACCGAACTGGAGTGGTAATCATCGCTTCGGTCTACTTACCCTATGATGCATCTACCCCATCACCATCTACAGAGAAGGAAGACCTGATCCAGTATTGTGAGGCAAAAACCACCAACTGATCATGGAATGTGATGCAAACGCTCATCACACTGCATGGAGTAGTACCAACATAAATACAAGAGGTGAGTACCTCTTTGATTATATCATAGCTAATAACTTAGAAATAGTTAATCAAGGCAACAAGCCGACTTTTATTAACAAAGTTCGGAAGGAAGTCATTGATGTAATATTGAGCACTTATGAAATCAGTGGAAAAATCAAGAAATGGCTAGTATCCGATGAACCATCTGCATCGGATCACAGACAAATCGATTACAATGTGGAGGTGAGAACGGAACAATGTAATAAACACTATCGGGAACCGAGAAGAACAAATTGGGACGAATATAGTTCAACACTAAAGTTCAAACTCGCCACAACCCCGAAAAAAGTTAAAACAGTTTTGGACATGGAGCTAACTGCAACTGAGCTTCAGCTTGAAATAATTAACTCCTTCCAAGAAAACTGCCCGGAGGTCTCAAAAGACATCAGCAAGTCAACTTGTTGGTGGAATGAGTTCGCCAACTATTTAACAGAGCAAGGAGGTTGGGGAATTGGGATAGTTATCATGAAGCCCTTACCGAATACAAAAAGTCTCTGAAGAAAGCCAAAATGTACTCATGGAGGAAGCTCTGTCATGATGTTGAAAACACATCTGAGGGAGCAAGACTCTATCGTATCCTGGCGAAGAAACCCGCTGACACTATCGGATCACTTCGTACACCCGATGGTAAATATACTAGCTCCGCGAAGAATACACTCGAGACACTGATCTGGATTTACTGATCCTCATGAGCAGCTTAACCACGATCTCCCACCGACTGGCGAGGACTGGATAGGAGCGGCTATTGCCATTAACCGCTCAAAGATTGAATGGGCAATAAACTCATTCGACCCCTGCAAAGCACCGAGACCAACCAGATGGGATATACCCAGTGCATTTACAAAAAGTAGCAGAGCATCTTTTAACTCTGCTTGGTCATATATTCAGGGCAAGCCTGGCTACGTTTTATATCCCAACAGTATGGAAGCTAATAAGAGTGAACTTCTTGCCAAAACCGGGAGGCTTAACCACTCCAAGGGAAAGGACATTAGACCCATTAGTCTGTCATCGTTTGTACTGAAAACAGTGGAACGAGAAATAGGATTTCATTTGACTCAGGGGGCATTGTCGAGAAATCCGCTTCATGCGGATTAATTTATTTTCGATTCGATTAATAATCGGGTTAATCAGCCCTCCACAACCTAATACAATAACCTAATATAAAGGATTGAGGAGGGATTTGCAAGGAAACAAACCACCTTGTGCGTTTTTTTTGACATAGAGAGGGCATTTGACAATGCCTCTTACAATTCCATGGTTGATACTGCAGAGTAGAAGATCGGCACGGAGTAGAAGACACCTTTTGCAGGTGGACAAACTCTATGCTGATAGGTAGAAGAATACAAAGTTCCCTTATTTGAGAGTCTGTCACTGCAAGGGCCACCAATGTTCACAGAGTGGTGTCTTATCCCCACTCCTGTGAAGCCTGACAGAGAACAGCTTAATGACCAACCTCAACCAAGAAAGATACTGCACACAGGAATATGTGGACGACATTATAATTGTAATCCAAGGACCCTGTGCAAGCACAACCACAGAGCTTATGCAAAACGATCTAAGATTCACACAGGAATGGTGTATCAACCAGGGATTACAAATAAACCCTGGTAAAACTGTACTAATTCCATTCACACGGAAAGGAAGGTGGATAACATAAAACAATCCATCCTCTTCGGTGAGAGATTACATATCCCAAGGGAAGCCATGTTCATAGGAGTAATGTTGGACTTAAACTAACATGGAACCCTCAAATAAGAGAAAATCTTCTCTCATGCTTTGCAAGAGAGCATGTGGAAAAGTCTGGGGTCTAAAACCCAAAATGATCCACTGGCATTACACAACAGTAGTCGGGCCCATTATAACCTATGCTGCTCTAGTGTGGTGGCCAAAAGTTAAGCAGATTACTGCGTGCAATAAGCTGGCCAGGATTCAGAGACTGGCCTGCTTGTGCATCACTGGATCCATGAGCAGTACACCTACAGCTGTCATGGAAGTCATACTCTCTTGCAGCAATGACTGGATTAATAAAAATCAGGTTGAACATGCAAGGATCGTGGGAACATCAATTATCTCAGACCCCGTCTTTGAAATGGGGACAGATATACTTCCCAAGACATATTCCTTCTCAAAACCTTTCACTGAAGTATGTGATAGGGCCATATGGTCGGAAGAAGAACCACCCTACCTCAAGAATGGAATCGTCTAGTATACAGACGGATCCGAAACTGAAGAAGGGACCGGGGCGGGAATCTACGGTGAGAGACCTAATGCAAACATAACCCTCAACTTGGGGAAATATGCCACGGTCTTCCAAGCAGAAGTCTACGCCATACTGGACTGCGTCCGTGAGAACCTACGTAGAGGCTACAAAAACCAGAACGTATGTATTCTTTCGGCTTTAAAAGCCTTGTCTGAAACTGGCAAAACGACACAATGTTAAATTGATCTGGGTGCCGGGTCACAGTGGTTTCGAAAAAAACGAAAAAGCAGATACCTTAGCAAAGAAGGGAGTCGGAATGCCCTTCACAGGTCCAGAGCCTATTTTAGGAATTTCAAGGACTGCATGTAAACAGGCGATCAACGAGTGGCCAAATGCTAAACACCGTGATCACTGGGAAAAAGTACCGCGACAAGAGCTCGGAAAGGTACTGCTTCAGAGTGCAAACAAGAGGCTGTCTCTCGATGCACTGAAGCTGAACAGGATGCAACTGCGGAGTGTTACCGGATTCATTACCGGGCATCATCCCCTGCAGAAGCATCTGCACACAATGGGACTCCATAACGGGTCCATTGTGTGCAGATTGTGTGGCGAGAAGGACGAAACATCCAGCCACATAATCTTTGACTGCGAACCTCTGGGTTGCAGCAGATATAGGATATTTGGTGCATCTCACCCCGAATATATGAACCTTTGGGAGGACATGATAAGCAAGCTCCACGCTATTGCCAACATATGGGAGAAGCGAGTCTCGTCAGACTGAAGTAGAAGGGGGAGCACAATGGACCATAAGGTCGAAGTGCAATAGCTTTTACCCCGATATTAATCAATCAATCAATAACTGTGTAATAGAGCAAAATATAAATCAGTGTCACATCGATCGAGCGAGTGCTACATGATCAGTCTAGTATTATATCAGCGATTCATCACATAACGCGTCAAAAGAAGTGTAAATTCAATAATAATAATTTGATCGAACATATATTAAACATTCAGGATCAAAAAGATTATTTTTCGTTTCAATAATTCATATAAAACAAAAAATAGACTTATATAAACTAGTAGGTGTACTAAAAATAGACCTACAGACCGCGATTGAGTAGTTGGCTATCCCTGGTATATACTACACCTAAATATTTCCTAATTTATTATATACATTATTTGTGTGAACATCTACTGTCAATATATTTTTTTAAATAAATGATAACAAATTTTCATAAGCATTAAAATCTATGTATAAATATGTACATGTAGGTTAAAAAAAATAATGTACGATTCGCGTGAAACGTAAACACATCATGCAAATTTATATTAAAAAATAATAATAATAAAAAAAAGGTAAAATATAGGTATATATCAAAAATGTCATCATTGTCATTAATCAATATGTTGTTATTAAATAAATCATACACAAACCTACATGGTGTAAATTATAGATGGAAAAAAAATTATTATCAAATGCAAATCATTAAAAGTGTTAAGGGATTAGCGCCTTAATTAGGGATTAATTAGTTGCAGACTGGTCATAGTGTCAGTGTGGCGTTTGCCACCCGGTTACTAGCCTGCGCGTTCCCTCCAGGGCACGTACACCTAAAGCAGTTAATACACGGAGAAAAAAAGAGAAAGAGATCAGTGAACATAGTTTAGACCAAACAGCAAAGAAGGCTAACTTTTCTGATCGAAGAGATTTGGACGCCTGCCGATCTTACATACGATGTGCATTTAAAGTTTTATCGCAATTGAACATGCACATTAATACGTCCTCCAACTTATTGCGTAACTTACCGTTTAATTCTCACAATATATTTTAAGTAACTTGCGAGAGATGATTTTCCGCGCTGAGGTGCATTGAGACGAGACTTCCTACTCTATAGGGGCAAGATTTGCTGTACTCGTTGATTATCCTATTCACAGAATCGAATCTCATCAAGGATAACGAGTATAGCAGCTTCTACGAACAATTTATTCACAAACCGGCTGAAATTTCCCGTTTAAAAAAATGTAGATTGATTCAGGTATAACTAATTGGAACCTTTTACATGAAAATCTTTGAAAATAAAAACTTCCAAAAACTCATATTTGATTATTATTATCATTTGGTTTGGCGGCAATGGGCTCTTAATGTAATAACGCCAACCTCGGCCCCTCAGACGCTGCTTAATATATTTATTATATAAATTGTATCATATGTTCGGAAATAGTGTACCAACACAACAAAATAAAATATTCTAAAATCGAATATATGTAGCCCGCGAAATTTACGTTGCCCACCTTACTTTTTGAACACACCTCATATCTAAATATAATGACTTCCTATCGCTAGGCTTAACACTTGAAATGCCACAAAATCACCAACAGTGGTGATCCAGTTTCAGAAGTGCTATGCCTGAACATAAAATTTTAACTATTCAAAATAACTATTATTTTCTAAAGATTGTATTTATACGCATTTGTAGGTATATTTAGTTTTAGTTTTGGAAGGTTCCGGATCCTCAAATATAAGATATGCAAATTTTATGAGTAAACCTTTAACAAACGTGTTTTAATAAGAAGTTTATTTTATTTAAGGAAGTTTTCTCGTGCTAAACTTACTAAACTTACTTACGATAGCACTTGAACGTATCTAGTGCTTTATTCACATATACAGTGTTTTAGCATTTATGATACAATGTATTTATGTTGTACTATGCATGACTTGTGTTGACAGTGGTTTTTTTTTAGTGTCATAATTGTTTTATATATTAATGTCATTCTAAAAATTCGTTACGCAGGAGCTGCTTCAACTTAGCGAATTTCCTTGGAATAAATAAATTACTCTCTAGCAGTCACAATGTTAGTCTGATCAAAATGAAATGTCGTATCTGATTTTAGTATTTGCATGGCCAATTTTATTAATAAATAACATACGTCAAGGGGAAAGGGGGGTATAAAGATAGAAGAAAACACAAAATATAAAATATCTCTCTTAATATTAGAACAGTCGAAAAATGCGTAAGAAACAAAGTTGTAGAAAATCATGTTTGCTAAAATTCATCACCTTAACTTTTTTGCTCAAACTCTAATGTGTACAGAGATATTGAGGAATTTAATTTTCAATCTTAAACCGTCAATATTTTTGTAATTATTAGGGTTACAGAAAAAATGATAAGAAACAAAATTACAGTAAAACTTAATACCTACAACTTTACTTCTTATAAAATTTTCGATTTTTCGAATATTAAGGGAGATATGTCAAATTTTGTGTTTCACCCTCCCTTTAAACCCCCCTTTCCCCTCGTCCGATTTTACCCATTAACGAACTTGACCTTTTGAATACCAAAAGCGCTTCAAATACCAAATCTCATTCCGATAAAATGAAAACTGTGACCGCTAGAGTGATTACAGACACATATATATATATATATATATATATATATATATATATATATATATATATATGTCCATAGATATATATATAAATTTTACAGATGGTGATTTTTGACATCTACAAGGTAGGATCGATGGACATTTGAAGAAATTTTTGCGAAATTTTGACTTCGGTACGGGACCAATAGCTCTATTTCCTTTCAGGAAATTCGCTAAAAAATTCGAAGTATACGTTTTTTTTTTTTTAATTAACTTCAACTTTATAAGATTTTTTTGAAAGAAATGTATTGGCAGGGTACAAGTATATGGTGGGTATATGCTGTCGACGACAGCTCTGGACAAAATAAGCGTTATATCATGCCCCTTCTGTGAATAAAAAAATCTACTTTATTCGATTTTAGATAAAATTACAAACAGTTTGTTTCATTGCATCAATATTTTAAATATAGGTATTGGTTTTGTACCGATGAAAGCATATTGGAAAAATTTCTTCAAATGTTCATCGAACCTACTTAGTAGATAACCATCACCAAAAATTATACATTCGCTGGTTTACTAAATTACATAGGAAATTAACATATGAATCATCAAAACTATAAAATTTACCTCTCCACATGGCGTATACGCGCTAAATCAAAATTGCTGACAAATATCCTAAATCGTCCTATAAATACTCAAAATCAATCAATACAAATCGAATTGTCTTTCTGAATTTTTGTTGAAATACTTTAACGCCGAAATTATTGTTATTTATAATCAAATTGTATTTTCATTGTTATAATAAATAATGTCAATTAAATTATATTTAAAATAATAGTAATTATTTTAAATTTCTATATAATATAATATACTAGTAGTCTAGTTAATTTTCAGAAGCTCATCCGGTCCATTTAATCATTGAAGATTAATAATCTAAAATGGTAATTGGTATCTAAAGTTTACGGAGTTGGACTTAATAAACTTCCCTGGTGACAGCACTTCTACGCAGCCCCAATTAGAAACCGAAAAACAACAGGAATCGAACATAATTTAGTGACAGTCAGTGGGATACAACACATGGAAAGAAGAAAATTAATCCAGTGGCTCACTTCTGTGTTTGGGTTATATTCAAAGAAACAAAACCTTTCGACGACAAGTATATTGCGAGCCTACAAAAGTAGCCGAAACTCTCAACTGTGAGTCGTACGTACTTTATTGAGGTTTTATTTTATCATATTTGTGTTCATCCTTCATTCCTTTAAATCAAATCAAATGACTCGACCAGCTTCACCTGACGGACATAATATTTCATGAATCAAATTATAGCAACGAGAATTTAAAAATGTCTCTATCTTTTTTGTGTAGATTAATCACCCCATTTAATGGTGATAGCGATAAAGTTGAAAACTTCCTTTTAAATGCAAAACATACTCTCGAATTTGCACATCAAATCGTTTCATTGTTCGCATTCACATTATCTCAAATTTCAAGTTCGGTAAAAAACAAATTAAATCTTTCAGAAATTACAGATTTCGAAGCGTTAAAAAACTCATTGAGAAGATTATGTGGATCATACTCATTACACTCAATTGATGGAAGATTTATATACAATAAATGACTCACAGAATACTATACGCGTCTCGATGAACTAACTAGTAGATCAGCTCTTAAAACAAACAATAATGATAAATCAAATCTGCTAAACGGAAAATTAGTTTTCATAAAACACACCTCTTAGACGGGTTTATTTTTCATTCACATCCTGATATTTATCGTGTTTTAAGAATTCATACAACTTGGAACAATCGAAACGAAGTATTGTCAGTATTTGCAATAATATTGAAGTATTTACAGTATCGCAATATCAGAAGAGAAGGCTCTTCAAATGTATAAAAAATCGTACAATAATCTTTCAGATTCAAAATATTGCAAAAACTGTAAATCAAAATCACATGAAACCCGAGATGGTCGTTCAAAAAATCATAATAATGAAAAAAATCATTTTTCATCCGACAATAATACAAAATTTTGTCAATACAAAAAAACAGTGATGAAAGACGTAACGCACAAAATCCACCCAATCCACGAATTAATCATTTAAACTCAAAAATGTCCGATCTCAGTGTCACAAAAATTGATCCCAATTTTGAATGTAAAATTAATTTTAATTACGACGGCATTATTGGGCATGATTTTCTTCCTAAATTTAATCCTAAACATTGATTATCTTACGAATTCATTAATACTATCACATACTCCACTTGAAATAATCATTAAACCACGTACGCATCAAACTATCCCAATTAACGTTATTGACAATTTCATAAGAGTTCTAGATAAAACAAAAATTAATATTCATGATAGTATAGGTATTTCGGGTAATTTATGAATTGATAAAAATACGAAATTTCAAGTAATTTTGATGAAGAAATCAAAATCCAATTTCTACAAATACCTTTAATTGAAATGTCAAGCATACCATTAGAACAAATATTTTTTATTTCAGAAAATAACCATAATTCTACAAAAAACAAAAATGATCGCATACAACTTTTAAATGAAAATCTTCGTATTGATCACTTAAACAAAGAAAAAAAGAATATTCAACACAAATCAGTAATATACTAGCAGTTTAGGCAGAAGCTGTTTCAGTTCATTTAATCATTGAAGATTTCTAAATTGATAATTGGTATTTAAAGTTTACGGAGTTGGCCTTCATCAATTGCCCAGGTGATAGTACTGCTCCGCACCACCGAAAAACAACAGGAATACAATAATATAGTATATATATATATATATATATATATATATATATATATATATATATATATATATATAGTATATATATATACTATATATACTAGGTGATAGTATATATATATATATATATATATATATATACTATATTATATTATTGTATTCCTGTTGTTTTTCGGTGGTGCGGAGCAGTTCTATCACCTGGGCAATTGATGAAGGCCAACTCCGTAAACTTTAAATACCAATTATCAATTTAGAAATCTTCAATGATTAAATGAACTGAAACAGCTTCTGACTAAACTGCTAGTATATTACTGATTTGTGTTGAAGATTCTTTTTTTCTTTGTTTAAGTGATCAATACGAAGAATTTCATTTAAAAGTTGAATGCGATCATTTTTGTTTTTTGTAGAATTATGGTTATTTTCTGAAATAAAAAATATTTGTTCTAATGGTATGCTATATGTATATATATATATATATATATATATATATATATATAATTTTTAGTTGCTGAGGAAGTCATAAATAAATGACGAAACGTTTATAAATTTAAATTTATTTTAATTCATTCATTTATTCTCCAAATCCAATCAATATATATATGCATATATATATATATATATATATATATATATATATATATATATATATATATATATATACATATATATATATACATACATATATATATATATATATATAAGCTTTACGCAATATATAACTTTATTATGGAAGCGTTGAAGTTCAGAAATTTCTGCACTAATGAATAAACATTGCGAAATGTCTTATCTTATCTTATATTTTATTCATTTGTTTATTCATTAGTGCATAAACTTCTGAACTTCAACGATTTTATAGTAAAGTTATATATTCCGTATTTCTTACGGGTGTCGTTGCAGTTCAGAAGTTCGCCCAAATTGTTTTCAGTATCCTCTGTGGAGTTGTATCTTATCAAATTACAAGTTGAACACACTTCCGCTGAGAGATATTAGTTCGGAGGTATTGATTGTTTTTATCTTCGGGAGATCATTTATACAGGGTGTTAAATGTCGAAGTAAGCGGTCGATTCTGATCCTGATCGAATAGTTTGTGATGAAAAACTGTGATTTGAATAACTTGTGATGATGCTCTCAAGATCATTCTCTAGCGCGTGATAATTTTGTTGCAGCCATAAGCTTTCAAAACCCAAAGAGATTCAAAGTTGCTTTATTTGACTGACCCTATTGTACTTAACCAAACTAGTAGGTTTAAGATCCTATTCTGCCAGATATAAAAAGCATTGCTTAGATAAATTAGTATCGGGTTTTTTAAAAGTTTCAGCTACCAAGTAATTGAAGCTCTCAATTCCTTAACCGAAATGTTTTGGCTTCCTGTTTCTAATCGATTTAAATAATGGGGCGTATAACGTGGAAGAGCTGGTAACTTCTTAAAAAACGTACTTTGAACTTTATCTAGCCTATTCAGATATCTTAACGACCATGTTTCGTCTCCGTATAACAGCTTGCTATTTACAATTGAGTTGAATAATTTCAGCCTTGTGTCCCAGGTGTTACATTTTGATCTTATCAGTAGATCCATTACCGAACCTAATGCAGAGTTTGGTGTTTTAATGGAGAGGTGTGCTGCTTCCAGAAAAAGTCCTGAACTCGAGAACATCACCCCAAGGTAGCATTTCTCTAACCTGCCTCTTTTTTTGAAAATATTAATTTTTGATTTTTCTGTGTTAACTTTTAACTTTTAGCTTGTTGTTCGTACAATATTTATTGAACACATTGAATTGATATTGTAGACTTGCGGCTGAGCTGGCTAGTAGAGTCGCGTCGTCGACATAGAGTATGTATGATACTTGTATTTGGTAGTATGCCGCGCATATTGTTGGCCATGAAAAATTGATCTAAGTCACAAAGAAACAGAATAAATAGTAAAGGGATCAAAGAGTCCCCCTTCATTAAGCCTTGTGGTATCTCGTTGTTGATGGCAGTGGCGCATATTTCAAATTCAATTCTGGCATTTTTATAAAGATTGGCGATTATGGCAACCATTTTGTTACTCATCTCCATAGTATGTAGCTTTTTCCATAGCATTTCATGATCTATGGTATCAAAAGCTTTCTTAAGGTCAATAACTGCAGCGTATAATTTTCCTTTGTGTAGTGATAGTTGAGAGCAGATGAGTGTAGTGATAGTTGAGTCCTGACACCCCTACCTTTTCTAAAGCCTGATTGATTTTCAGGAAATAACTTTGTTTCTTCCGTCCATTCTAATATTCTTTGGCTTAACATTAAAGTGTGTAGTTTTGAGATTGTATTCAACAAGGCATTACCTCTGTAATTATCTGGTAATGTCGGATCACCCTTTTTTTAAATAAAAAACATTTTACACGTTGATCAGATATTTGGAGGCATTTCCTTTACTAAGTTAATCATTATTCATACGTAATAATAAATTTCGAAAAGATTGAGGTAAGTTTTTTAGAAAATTATTGGGAATATTGTCCTGCCCGGGTGACTTATTTCCTTTAGCTTTGATTAAAGCGTAGCTTAGTTCATTAATCGAAAAACTTCTGTCTGGAAATGGGTGTGCTGCATCGAGCCATGAGTAAGGGATCGTTATTCTGGATGTGTACTGAGTGTGAAAATAATGTTGCCACTGTTTTGAGTTTATTGATTGTTTTATTCTAAACAGTCTCATGGTTTTCCAGAATTCGCCACTACTTTAATATTAGACAAATTATAATGTAAAGATTACCAATAATGCTGTTTTTTATTTTTCAACAGAGATACGTATGGTTTTTAACGAATTTCCTCCAAAGGAAATGCAGGCATTGTTTTTGCACCAATGTTGGAATTTCGTAAAAATTTCTTCAAATGTCCATCGATCCTATCTATTAGATGTTAAAAATCACTATCGCTAAAATTTGTATATATAATATATATATACAACATATGTACTTTTTTTAAATGTCTGTGGACTCTCTAGCGGTCACAATTTTATTCTCATTGTAATGAAATTTGATATTTGAGTAGCTTTTGGTATTCTAAAGGTCAAGTTCGTTAATGTGTAAAATCGGGCGATTGGAGAGGGGGTTTAGAGGGAGGGGAAAACACAAAATTTGACTATCTCCCTAAATATTTGAAAAATCGAAAAATTTATCAAAAGTTACGTTGTAGATACTAAGTTTTCCTGTAATTTTGTTTCTTATCATTTTTCTGTTACATTAATATTTAGAGAAATATTTACAATTAAAGATTGTTTAAAATGTCTGTGGACTCTCTAGCGGTCACAGTTTTATTCCGATTGGAAGGAAATTTGGTATTTGAGGCGCTTTTGGTATTCTAAAGGTCAAGTTCGTTAATGGGTAAAATCGGACGAGGGGAAAAGGTGATAAAAAGTGATGATATGGAAGAAAGGACCAATCTATTTACAAAGTAAATAGCTCTAGACTTCATATAATAATAGTTGCTTCTTAAAAAGTGATGATATGGGTGAAAGGACCGAGCTATTTACAAAGTAAATAGCTCCAGTCTTCATATAATAGTTGCTCTTTAAAAAGTGATGATATCCCATTAAAGAGCCGAGCTATTTTCAAATTAAATAGCTCGGTAAACTATTAACTAAAAAAATTAATGAGGGGTAAATTGATTAAATGTAAGAAAAAATTTGGTTGAAATTTATTTCGTAAGTTTTCCCTTAGTATGTGTTTAAAATTTTATATAACGCGGCAAGTAATTTTTTCTGATGATTTCAAATATTTTAAAACTTGCCGCGATATAAAATTTTAAAAACATACTAAGGGAAAACTTACGAAATAAATTTCAACCAAATTTTTTCTTACATTTAATCAATTTACCCCTCATTAATTTTTTTTAGTTAATAGTTTACCGAGCTATTTACTTTGTAAATAGCTCGGCTCTTTAATGAGATATCATCACTTTTTAAAGAGCAACTATTATATAAAGTCTGGAGCTATTTACTTTGTAAATAGCTCGGTCCTTTCTCCCATATCATCACTTTTTAAGAAGCAACTATTATTATATGAAGTCTAGAGCTATTTACTTTGTAAATAACTCGGTCCTTTCTTCCATATCATCACTTTTTACGAAGGAACTATTATGTGAAGTCTAGAGCTATTTACTTTGTAAATAGCTCGATCCTTTCTCTCATATCATCCCTGTTTAAGAAGGAACTATTACATTAAGGATTTTCCCGAAAACTCGGCCCTTTCTTACATTTGTGTTTTTGGTCGGATATCGATCCTTTTTGTAAGGCTTAAATATACGAAGCCCAAGGCTTCGCACAAAACGCTACGCGTTTTGTTACTCTACACGTATGCTTTGCGTTTTTTTACGCTTCGCGATACTTTACTCTTTTTAGATTCACATATACAAAGGAGACCGCTTCGCGTTATGTAACGTCAACTGGCTCTGCTCGCTTTTTGAAAGACTTAAACATCAATATAGTATGGTTGTTATATAATAATGGTGACAATGAGAAATCAAACCCTTTAAAACAAAAAATTCTAAATCGGTTCATAAATGACGGAGTTCTGAGATAAAACAATTAAATGTGTAACACTTATATGTTTATTGTATAGAATCTCATATATGTTAGGTATTGACCAATAGTATAATAAAAATGTCTTAGAAATTATCCACCAAATGCAAAAAACCCCATCTTTCTACCATGAATGGAACTTAGGGGGGTTGTTTTCCCATCTTTTTAGGGAGTGGTGAGGAAAAGTTTTAAGTTTTTCTAATTACCTTCTTAATTTGTAGCTATTAAGCGTCGAATGCAAGAAACCACATCTTTCTAGCATGTATAGAAGAAAAAGGGTGCTTTTAGGGGTGTTTTTTCCATTTGTGAATGGTTGCGATTGGAAAATTTACTCTAATAAAATAATCCTGTGAATTTAATCCAGTTCCACGTTGAATAAAAAAACCCGTTCTTTCTAACATGAACAGAAGTGAAAAGGGCAGTTTTAGGGGTGTTTTTCCTCTTTTTGGAGATTGCGATGTAGGTTATAAAATTTTCGTGGTATTCTGTTAATTTGACTTTATTTTGAGTCGATTGGTGAAAATCCCATCTTTCTGCCATGAATAGAAGTTAAAACGGTAGCTTCGGGGGTGCTTTTCAGATTTTTTTTGGGAGGAAGTGATGTAAGTTTTTAAGTTTTTTGAATAACCTTCTTAATTTGTAGCTGTTTAGCGTCGAATATAAAAAACTCTTCCTAGCATGTATACAAGAAAAGGGGTAGTTTTATGGGTGTTTATCCCATTTTCGAAGGGTAACGATAGAAAAATTTACGTTTTTAAAATAGTCCTACTATTTTAAACCCGGTCCACGTCGAATGAAAAAACCTGATTTTTCTAACATTAATAGAAGTGAAAAAGGCAGTTTAAGGGGTGTTTTCCCATTTTCGGAGGTTTCCGATGTAGATAATGAAACTTTTTAAAGTAATCTATTAATTTGACTCTAAAAAGAAAATCCCATCTCTCTAACTAGAATTAAAGTGAAATGGCAATTTTATAGTTGTTTTCCTTATTTTCGGGAGGGGAGGGGGTTGCGATGTAGGAAATGAAATTTTTTAAAGTATTTTGTTAACTTGATTTTATTTCGGGTCCATTGGAGAAAATTCCATCATTTCAGTATGTAAAGAACTGAAAAACGTAATTTTGGAATGTGTTTTTCGATTTTCCGGGAGGTTGTAATGAAAAATTTTAAATTTTAATAAACTTACTAATTTGTAACTATTTAGTGTCAAATGCAAAAAACCTCATCTTTCTAGCATGAATAGAAGGAAAGGGGTTGTTTTACGGGTGTTTTTCCCGATTGCGAAGGGTTGTGATGCAAAAATTTACTTTTTTCAAATAATTCTGTTAGCTTGAACCTGTTCCACGTCGAATGGAAAAACCCGATCTTTCTATCATGAATAGAAGTGAAAAGGTCAGTTTTAGGGATGTTTTTCTCATTTTCGGGAGGGTTGAGGGGGAAAATTCCATCATTTCAGCATATATAGAACTGAAAAACGAAAAAATTTTAGGGATGTTTTTCGATTTTTCGGGAGGGTGCAATAAAAAAAATTAAGTTTTCCGAAATAACTTCCTAATATGTAGCTATTAAGCGTCGATTGCAAAAAACTGCATCTTGTTGCATGTATAGAACAAAAAGGTTGGTTTTGGGGGTGTTTTTACCAAGTTCGAAGGGTTGTGATGGAAAAATTTTCTTCCTTCAAATAATTCTGTTATTTTGAAACTGTTCCACACGAATGGAAAAACACCGATCTTTATATAGGTAATGAAATTTTTCAAAATATTCTGTTAATTTGACGTTATTTCGAGTCGATTAGTGAAAATTCTATCTTTCTAGCATTTATAAAAAAGAAAAACGTAATTTTGGAGTATGTTTTTCCAATTTTCCGGGGGGTTGCACTGAAATAATTGAAGTTAATAAATAATAATTGATCAATGCATCAATGCAAAATATAATAAAAAAGTTAAAATGAGAATATAAATTAATGTTTATTACAAAATTACAAAAAAAAATCTGTTTAACGGTTAATTCGTTAACGTTCATTGAAAAAACTGTTTCTTATAATTCCGTAAAATTGTATCTATATTCGAAATATCAACACTGTAGCTCTTTTCGTTCAAAAGATACAGCACCTAAAAAATTACTCTAAATTAAGGTGTAGTAATATTACTGTAGTGAGAAGTCCGAATGTGTCCCTTAAATCTCGGCCTTACGCACTACCGTGCTCTAGATACCCATAATAAAATGTAAAAATTCAATAATGTGTCACCATGGTTACTTGATGTTATGTTTTTATAATCTTGTTGGCCTTCGTGCATCATTTGAGGCTGCAATAATGTATTACGATTAACTTAACTTATGATTATTATTACTTTTCACTGCAAACTGGCAGTTAAAAATAAATATAAAATGTTTTATTATATATATATTTATTAAAACGTTTTATACGTACATTTTTCAAACACAATAATACGTAATATTTATTAGCCCCTTTCAGATATGGTATTGCGCTTATAAATATATATATATATATATATATATATATATTTTACTTAAAAAAATTTTATATTTCTTTAACGGTTATAGAGCATGGCAGTTGTCTTGTATCGTATTCGTCGCGCACCCTGTCCAAAGAAAGCTTGTCTGTTTTAAAAACAAACAAAAAATGTTACGCAGGAGCTGCTTCAACTTAGCGAATTTCCTTAAAATACACAAATCACTCTCTAGCGGTCATAATTTTAGTGTGATCAAAATGAAATATATATCTGATATGATTTTAGTATTTGTCAGGTCAATTTTATTACTAATTGGAATAGGTCAAGGGAGGGAGTGTAGACAAATAAAAAAACATAAAATATAAAGTATCTCTCTTAATATTAGAACAATCAAAAAATGTATAAGGAGTTGTCGCGGTATCTTGGCTCTCTTTATCGTTCTAAAGGACCTACAACAGATTCCGATACTCGACACACACACAAAAAACACAAATATTAGTAAAGGTTTACTAAATATATATCAATTCGCACTTAAATAAAACAAAAATAAATTAAATAAAACAAAATATTTATACAATTCAAACCTGAAGTTTATTTGATTTGAAAAAGAATTTTAATTTAATTTTTTTCCCACATTTATAATTGAGTCTCTATCTCGTTCTAATACAACAATATACAAATGGCTGTACTTGAACAAATTTTGCTTCTAAACCAACTGTTAATCCTACAAATAGTAATTTTAAGCTCTGATCTTAATCGAACAATAGTTTACATTAAACTGATCAAATGTCAAATTTAAACTGACATCTGAATTAGCGATTGCTGCTGCTTCTATACCCATCATGGATATTTCTAGAAACATGGTTGTTGACACTTTAACGTTGACGTTGAAATATTGTTTTTGAAAGCATATTTTTGTATCGATTCTTCTAGATGAAATTAGTTTCTCAACAACCATGGGCGCATTCAGAGGGACTGATAATTAATGAAACTTATTAAAAATTATATTGATTCGCCTCGGATGCGAACTAACACCAGACTCCTCTTGTGATACCATAACTCGCGCGGCCAAAGCTAATTCAGAAATTATATACAATTTACAATATAATACTGTCTGTAAGCAATGTTGCTTGTGTGTTTGACTTGTTTACATTTCTCTACTATTTATGTTTTTATAAAAATTATTTAACAAAATTACATTTGAATTTATATAAATTGTATTTGATTTCATAATTTATTTATGATTTCAAAAAAAAAAACTTCATTTTAAAGATAAAAAAAAACTAGATCTTATTATTTTATTTTTGAAATTATATAGAATAGAATAGAATATAATTTATTTGTTCATATTCATACAGAATTTAACAAAGAGTTCTACAATGTGTACACAATCAGTATAAAAACAAAATTGCTTTCAAAACATCGGAAATTAAATTATAACTACAAAATAATATAAACATAAACATACAACAACAAACAAGTTATTGAAAATCAGAAAATAAAGTTATTGAAAATCTTCTAAAATTTGTCTTCGAAGTTGAAAGGCAGTTACTGTGTAATTATATATGTCATTCAAATGATTTATGGATTTAATGTGGAAAAGTTCTATAAAATAGTTATCTGTATATATTCCTTATATCCTTATAAATTGGGCATTTAATGTAGAAGTGGTAAATCCCTTCAAGCTCATTACAATTACACATAGAACACACGCTATTTATATTTCTAGATAAATTTCAAAGCAAAATGGGTTTGTTGTCCGAATTTGACATACAACTCGTTGCTTCGAAATGTTGCATCTATATGACAGATAGCTTTCATTAAATACATAATTTGGATACAAGGATTTGTAGTGTTCACTGTAATTCGATTGTTCAAGCCTACTTAAATCTTTATTTTTTAGATGCATTTCGTACATCATTACAAGTTCCGTTTCTTTGATCCTTGCTATATCTTGTGAATTCCAAATGTCTAACTGATCAATTTCACATCATTGATTTTAAATTTTTACACCAATTGTTTCTTCTAACGTGTTCAACGTTTCTAACATTTGTAATGAGTTCATTATAGCACTTTTTAATATTTCGACTTTTTGGCTGTTTCAATAAATGTGCCCTCCAGCGTAACATCTTCTGGATAATACTGAATGCTAAATGTACTTTGTTTGTCTCCAATCTGACCATGTAGTTTGGGGTATTTCTTTTTATACCAAGGAATTTTATCAAAAATTGTAGTTGCACAGTTTCAATTTGTTCCAAGTTATTGGGTGCCCATATTTCTCCTGCATATGTTAATGTTGTTGTGACAATTGAGTCGTATAATCTCATCAGATGCTGATTTAGCTTTGGAGATCATTTCTTCCGTTGCTTTCCTTTATTTACCCGAGCATAAGAATTTAACACCAAGGTAGTTATATTCGTTTGAAATTATATACAAAAAACTCCTTTCTCCAAGGAGAAAAATATTTTCTCTTAAATATTTTCCAAAATCCTTTTACTTGTACTTTGAAATATGTGCGAGGTCCAAAAAAAGCATTCTTAATAATTTTCAACACAACAAAATCTCCTCTTTTAGACCTCAAAACATATTTTCTAATTTCTCAACGGCGCCTACTGTTGATTGGCGGTCGTCTGGATCGGAAGTTGTACCCTGATTGTATTGCCTTGGCCTCCATGCCTTTGACCGCCCAATTGATCTGGAAGTAGTTGGCCGAACACCTCGTTTCCTACACTCAATCATCCCATATTTCTAATGGCGGCGGTGCTCGCACTGGCTGGCTTCAATAGACCTCCAGGTATCTTCGTGGGAGGCACTGTATCCAGTATATAAATACCAGCTAGTAAACATCTCATCACCCTGTAAGGGCCTTTCCATTTGGGTGCCAATCCACTATGTACACCTTCCACCTTACTGCTGAGCACTTGTTTGCGCACCCAGGCAGACTCTCTCTGTAGATAAATGAGTCCCGTCTCCACTTGGTCGTTTTCCTCGGAAAGTGCCAATATTGTTTGCCGAGCTATCTGCTAAGTTTATTTGCGTTCTTGGTCGCACTCGTTGACCTAATATTGTACATTTTGAGATTCTTCTTCAATTTGCAATTGCCAATCCTCTGGCTTCTTCATCTCTGCCCTCAGGGACAATTGGGCAGGTAAAAATCCAGTTTTTCTGTTTACTCGGCTTTGTAGTGCGAACAATGTCTTGCTTAATTATTGGGCCCAGTTTTTGTGTTATTGTTCCAATAGATGCAAACGTGACAACTTTTTCAATACTTGATTCTGACGTTCCTTGGGGTTGGCTCTTGGATGGTAAATCTGTGTGGTTCATATTTCTGTATGCTATTCTCTGTTAACTGCTTTCCATTCTCGTGATCTGAACTGGGGACCATTATCACTCGGTCTCACCTGCTCTAGGATACTCATATAACTAAATACTTCATTCTTAAGTACTTGGGCTATCTACGAGGTCGACGTGCCCCCCATTGGAAATGCTTCGATCCAACTAGTGAAATGATCTGTGACTACTAGAATATTCGTTTTTCCTCGTGATGTGCGTGGGTATGGACCCATTAAGTCGATGGTGACTACCTCCCATGGTGAAGTTAGTCTTCGACTTCTCATACATTGACTTGGATTCTTGTTCAGTGGCTTCACTCTTGCACAAGTATTACACCCTTTTACGTATCTACGTATGTCATCTTGCATCCCATGCCAGTAGACGCGGTTACGGATCTTACGATATGTTTCTCTCCAACCAGAGGTGTGCTGCTACTTCACTATTGTGGTATCTTCTCAGAAACCTAATTCGGCGTTCTACCGGAACCACTGGCACTTCTTGTACCATCTGTTGACTATGGTGCCAGAAGATCCCGTCGGCTATGTCGTAATTACGTGAGTTATCTCAAAATCATAGGCTCCCAATGGCAATGCCCATTTGCTTTGACAATTTGGTCAATTTGGTTCGACAATCCTTCGTCTTGTTCATCCATTGGAGCACTGCATGATCCGTGTATAATTTGAAGTGTCTTCTTTCAGAACTTCCTCAATGCCCAAATAATCGAGTGACATTCCTTCTCTGTGTGACGTAATTTCGGTTTCTGAGTTCAAGTTTCTTGCTGGCGTTATTTATCGAGCCCTTCCAGCATTTTCCAGTTAAAATAAAATTGCACCCAGTTCGACATCACTAGCATCCGAGTTTGAACAGAACGTCTTCTTGAAATCGGGATGCGTTAGCTTCGGTGCACTATGAATTACTTCAGATTTTCGAACGCCTTTTGGTGTAATGCCAGCCAACGCCACTTTATGTTTTTCTTGAACATTTCGCTTAGAAGTGCAGCTATATCCTCGTAGTTCTTCACGAAGTTTCGGTACCAACCACATAATTCGGCACAACCCAAAAATTGTCGTAGTTGACATCGTGTTCTTGGTACAGGATGATTATTAGTTGTTTCGTTCTTTTCTTCTTGTCTGTCATGCCATCTTCACTCAAAATGGGTCCCAAGTATTTCACTTTGTTGCTTCCAATGACACAATTGCTTGGTTTACAACTTAATCTAAGTTGTTCTAGTCTTTCAAGTAAAAGATCCAGGTGGTGTGAATGTACCTTGATTGATCGACCTCTAAAATCCTACAGATTAGAACCCTTAGGTCCAGGTGGTTGGTATTAAGGACCCTGTATAGCACATTCCGTTGCTCATCCCAAGCGGGACAAACTGCAAGTGTGTGCTGGGCTGTGTCACTGAGATCTTCACAATAAAAACATCGTGAGGTTGGGAGCTTGCCAATCCTATGCAGGTATTCACTGAAACAACCATGTCCAGTGAGCACCTGCGTCGCTCTGTAAGCGAGCGACCCATGTGACCGGTTAAGCCACTCGGAATAGATCGGCAGAATCTCCTCTTGTACTCGTTTCCCCACGAGCAAAGGGTTTGGAGTCTTCCAGACCATGAGGACTCCAGTTCCTTCTTGATATGTCTTCGAAGCGCCCTTATGGCACCTGGTTCCACGCCCACTCCTTCTCGACGAAGGTTTCGGGCCCCTCAGAAAAGATGGCTCTGCTTGGTCGCAAGAAGATAAAGTGGCAGGATGCCCACGAGGATCCGCACAACATCGTGAGATGCAGTGCAGTAGCCCCAAAACACCCGTAGAGCAACCAACCGCTGTATCTGCTCCAACGGAGCACGTAGTCTGGCGTTATACAGGCGTCTTTTCTACCCGGTAGATCCCTTGAGATTAGGCATCAAGGGAACTTATGATGAAGCCATCGTCGAAGCCTTCTTGGCTACATTCTGGAAATGATCCCTGTATAACCAGGTGCCATCCAGTAGAAGACCGAAGTATCTCATATTTTTTGAGAGGCAACGCGAGTGCCGAAGACCATCACGTGTTGGACCGCCCTTCTACTTCTACTTATGAAAAGCAAGTACCTCCGTCTTTGTCGGGGACACCTGGAGCCCCATACGCTTAATACGATCGACGACCACCGAGCAGCAAAGACTGGCCCGCGTGATTGCCTCTTGAATATTGCGGCCTGCAGCTAGGATGCAGGTGTCATCCGCGTAGCAGGTAAGACTACAGCTTCTTGGTAGTGTGGCCTCCAGTACCGTATCATATGTTAGATTCCACAGGAGCGGATCAAGAACCGAACCCTGCGGAACACCACATGTTACCCCCCAAGCTATAACCTTTCCTTCTCCTCTTGTGTCACTATTGTTCTCAAAATTGTCTATTGTCTTGATATATAGGGGCAAATTCCATCTATCAAGGGCACTCATTATTTTATCCCATGGAAGCGAGTTGAAGGCATTAGCAATGTCCAAACTCACCGCCACGGCGACATGATTGCTCGCAATGATTTTTTGAGCCCTGTTCCTCAGGCTGATTATAGCGTCACAGGTCGATCTGCCCTGCCTAAAGCCAAACTGAGACTCTGATAGGCCCTGATCGTTCCTCAAATGTGTGAGGATTCAACCGGCAATGACCCGCTCAAATACTGATCTCGTTTAGCAAACAAATCGGCCGGTATGATGACGGTTGGTCTGCTGGTTTTCTCGGTTTTTGTAACAGAACTAAGCGAGCCAGTTCCCCATCAGCTGGAAAGCATCCGGATTTAAGACAATCACAAAGGCAGCCCCGAATGCCGTTTCACAGCCCCGAATGCCGTCTGACATCTCAGGTGACAGAAGATTCCAGATCTGTCCGGAGATGTTTTTTGCCGCGGATTTCCTCAACGCCTGGCTGAGTTCTTCCTCTGTGACGGCCAGATCCTTGGACCAGTGATCTAGAGGACTTAGCTTCCACTCAGTTGTGGGTTTGCTAGGGAACAAAGCTAATACAGTCCGCCCTAGGGTTTCAAGGGTCATTTGCTTGGTGATTGGGGGCCCTGGAGTTTTCAGTTTGTCCAAAACAATCTTGTAAGGTCGACCCCAGGGTCTGCCTCGATTGTTTCAAGTATTTCGTTCCATGCTGCTTTATCCTCTCCTGAGTGCACTGTTTTCGAAGGGCAGCAATATTGGAGTTCCACCAATAAATTGTTCTCCTATTACCTCCGCCTTTTACGCTGGGCATGGCTACATCGCATGCCTGTCTCACAGGCGAATCCAGCCTTTTAGTATTTTCTTCGGGAGTGAGAGCGAGAGTGGCACCGTCCAGCCAGGACCGTATCTTGGCAGCTGCTACCAATAGGTCTCATTTTGGATACGTTCCACCTCACTATTCTGCGTCTATCAGTGTTGATGGTGGTGTGAGGGACTCTGTGGTTCGCCAAGGAGAGTTGAATAAAGCGGTAATCAGAGAGGGACTCAGTTTCCCCTACGACTCTCCATTGGGTCACCCTCGGCCATTAGGTCACAGCGGCCTGTGGATTAGCCCAAAACAGGTCTACAATCGATTCGCCCAGCCATCTCGCGCAGGTGGGAACATTGCCTCGGTTAAGTAGGGAAAGTCCCAGGCTAGAAGTCCAGTCCTCCAGGAGTCTGCCTTGACTGTCTATGACAGGGGAGCCCCATGCCGGGGACTTTGCGTTAAAGTCTCCTAACAAAAGTAGCGGTTATCCCAAATGAGCATGTGCCCACAAGCCGAGCTCGTCCAAGTTCAGCTCAAATTCCTCCAGATTTTTATTTGGGGAGCAATAACAACTTGCTATTGCCATTTCTCCCCATTCGATGGCAACGTATCCGTGACCTCTTCCTCTTTTTGCGGTCGCCATGTGATGGCGGAACTACCGTCCAAGTCTCCAACAAGTAACAGATCCTGTGCGTGTCTAATGGTGCTTACAGCTTCTATCCCCTTCGGGGACTTAGATTTTCAAGCCTGGCATTTAACCCCTCCCATATTATGGTCGAAACTCATTCCTCTTAAGGCACAGTCAGTGAATTTAGGAGAGCCCTTTCAATCTTTTACCACATGTCCCTCTTCACCACACTTATAGCATAGGTTGCTACGGTCTACTGTTCTCTTACAAGTGGACTTTGCGTGTCCAAACTCGCGACAGCGAAAACATTGCATTGGTCTTGCGGAGAGTGCGTTAACCTTCGCTGTTATCCAGCCTATTATCAGTTTTCCTTCGTTCGCAATTACCTTATTCGCATCGAGAAGTGGGCACTGAACCCATATCGTTCCTAGGCCGCGGCACGCTCTGCGAATTGGTCCGCATTTAACTTCGTCTTTGGGACACTGTCCAATTGCCGCAACGATAGTCTTGACCTCCTCAGATGTCGCCGAATTGTTCGGCTTGGTGATTAGCAGTTCGGTCCTTTTAGCTGGTCGAGAAACCGCAACGCGCCCGTTGTTAAACACTTACTTTTTAGCCTGCTTGCTAAGGAATCCGCTTTTATCTGATTTTCCGGGCCCGGGCCCGGGATGATGAGACTCCCTGTATAACCTCTGCGTATCCTGGTTTCGCTTATACCCAGGTCGCCCAGAGAGATATTTTCTTGAGCCATGGTAATGGCCTCAGCATATGACATCCGTCCTTCGTCACATCGAAGAGCAACCGCCGCTGTCCGTGGGGGCTTCTGCCTGTTCTGTTCCCTTCGGTGACGGTTCGTGACATGAGTAGACCGGGGTATGTCTATAGTAGTATCACTTTTGCCACCAGCTTTCCGTTTTTTCTTTCTTCTTTTTCGTCTGTATTTCACTTCCATTCTTCCTCGCTGACTGGCAGACCCTCCGGAGGATGTTGGGTCCGGTCGACATTTGAACGCTGCGGCCGATGCCGTGTACTTCCCACCCAGCTCTTCTCCATCGCCCCCCTATTCGAGAGAAAAGCGCGGCCACTCGCCTGGGACTTGTCCACGGGCCGGGCAGCACGAAGTGCGACCCCCGACGGCCTCGCAAAGGATGGCGAAATGTCACGTATTATACGGCGATGGGCTTCTGTGAGCTCTTCTATCTGCCGTGTCATAAGCTGGGTTAGTTCGCGTTTGTATTTTGCCAGTGCTTTTGGTTCCTCTTTTGGCTGAGTCTCCGATACTCGGGAAGGAGGAAGAGGGGCAGTATAATCGATGTTGGTAGAGGTAGATTGTAAAGACTTCGACCATAAGGTCCATTGTGATGCCTTAGGATGTGAGGATGTGAGTGGAGTGGAAGAAATTTGTGAGTAGACTGTGAATTGGTAGGATATGCGGCTGCAGCCGAATATGATAGGAACTATGCAGATATTCATCTGGAGTTCGTGAAGGAAACTGCAGAAAACCTTCTCAAGCATAGCCGGTTACTTCGTTCTTGTCCATACGCTGACAGTTTAGTCAATTAACCGCCCCTTTTTTTTATTTTTATAATTGACAAACTGCCGATGTTGGGATTCGAACTCATAACCTCCCAGTTTCCAAGTACTGCATACTGTATAGACATTACGTCTTAGACCGCTCGGCTACTTGGACTGGTATCGAGGTTGGTTTGTACTGCGACTGATGAAGGCTGAGGCTTTCAGCATATCTAGGGTGCTTGCTTGTATTGGTATTTTGAAATTATTTTGATCACCTTCCGTCACTGATGCTTTTTCGACCAACGATTCGGTGGCCTCGGTTAGCATCTTTATGTTACTCACCATATAACCATTAAACTTCCAAAATATATTTTTGGACTTTTTTCGCATATCGTCTATTTTTGCCAACCATTGAAGCATATCAGCTCTAATGTCGGCCGCACTACGCTCCTCGGCACAAAGAGACTTTGATGCGGGCTCCTCTTCAGGACTCATGTCTCTTGCAAGTTTCTTGCCACTTGTGAGGCTTGAGTCTCGTTAACGAGAAATTGAACTTTTCCGCGATGAAGAGGTGGTAGGACCTACGTTAACCCTTTCTGTTCCAGTAGTGTTAATCTGCAATTCAACCTGGTTCCCTACTGAAGATGCGGGGCAGTCGCTTGCTGACGGTCAGGCGGGGCCTGCACGGGCCCCACGACAACGACCGGAACTGGAGATCCGAACTCTTGCTCCGTAAGTTTAATACCGTTTTTATCCATGTATCGCATTTTCATCATAATATATCGGGGATATTTATATAGTTCCCCGAGACCTCGCAGCCCCAGCAGCCACCACGGCCCCGCTTCTAGTCTACGTCTGGATTTGCGTAATGATGGTGAAGTATTTCTTCGTCTGGCCTCTACCCGTTGACCAATCTAGCATGGGAGACACTATCAGTTGTAAACAACTGCTAGCATAGCTCTTGGGGTCAAAGAGGCACACAAGCTCCGCCACCACGACATAGGCGGATAGATATATATATATATTTTATATAGATATTTATACAAATTTTAGCGATAGTGATTTTAAACATCTAGTAGGTAGGATCGATGGACATTTGAAGAAATTTTTATGAAATTCTAACTTTGGTACAAAAACAATAGCTACATTTCCTTTGGAGGAAATTCGCTAATAAGGTATACCCGAACTTTTACTTACACCGAACATATTAAAACAAATGTTGAATGCATATCATAAGTTTAAGAATACATATTGTAAGAATACATAAGTTTAATGTCATATTTCAATTTTAAAAATTTTTTTAGAAAAATTAATTTACTATTAAACTACCATAAATGAAGACACTGTATAAATTAGCATATACATTTTCTAATTTATACATATTTTAGGTATAAGTAGGTACTGGAGACATTTAAACATATACATGTCAAAATAAATTATTTATAATCCTTCTCCTTATCCTTACATAGTATAAAATAAAGTCCCCCAGCCGCGTCTGTCTGTCTGTTCGCGATTTACTCTAAAACTACAGCACCGATTTTCATGCTGTTTTCACAAATGGATAGAGTGGTTCTCGAGGAAGGTTTTAGTATATAATTGTCAAGTTTTTGCTCCAGGTGCTGTGTGTTATACATTGTCTCACAGGAGTGGGGATGTAGACATTTTGACTGTTAATTATATATGCATGCAACAGACAGCAGTCTGCATAAAGTGATTGATATGTAACAGTGGATCATATATTAATACAGCCCATTGTTCATATTTGTTTCGATTTCTATTCACATAGTGAATCATTTTAAAATTAATATTAAGTTAGTTTATTTATGTAAATATGCATATATAGCGATGCATACAACGAATACGTTTTAAAAATTTGCCTATGGATGGCAGTATACACAACATGAGTACTTCAAAAATTTTGCCAAAAGGTGGCAGTGCATACAATAAATGTATTTAAAAAATTAAACGCAATGACAAGAGAAAATATTATGTTACTTATAGGTTATAAAGGCGTATCAAAATTTTTACGGGCGAAGCCGCGACGGGTATTGCTATTATGTATAACGAGGAAAGAAGATTGATTTTTTGTTTGTTACGATTTAACTCAAAAACTACTCAACCAATTTTACCGAAAGCTACATCTATTCGGAGTAACATAGCTAGTGTATTATACACGTGTAAATAACAATTTTGTAATTAAATATAGATTATTGAATTATATATGAACGAAAATTAGGTATTTATTTTGAATATATAAATTTAATCCTTTATTAAAAATTGTTCATAACAACAACAAGGTCTTTATTATTTATGTTATATTATTCAACTATAAATTAGTTAATTGATTGTCGTGAATTTTATATATAAAATCGTTCAAATTACATTAGATAATAATATAAATAGCAACAGCAAGGTGTAGTGTGCATTTATTTTTACTCAATACCCGAACGAGTATAATTTATTTTTACAATACTCAAAACTGGTTTACAATATATAAAATAAAAGTTTAATGTAAAAAATTTTAAAACAAACGTTGTTTATTTTTAAAAAAGGAACATTTTTTATCATTACATTTTTGTTCCATCTCTTACGGTTACAAAAATGAGCAGTTTAGCCCAAACATGGGCCGATTTTTCCTATTCAAGAACTTGATCCACAGACGGATGGACATACGGAAATGGCCGAATTAGGCCATTTTATGAACACCTATTCCAAATATTGGATCTTATTCGTTTAACCCCCTCAGTAAAAATGGTAAAACTAATAAGATCCCAATCATTTATGACTGCGATCAATATTTTCAAGCGTTACATAGTCGGGATTAAACTTAATAAACCCTTGTATATTTACATAAACCGGGTACAATAATAATTTGACATTTTTCTGTCCCTTTATACATTTTATGTATTCGAAGGAACGTGAATATGGGCAAATAAGCTACCTGTCGTTGCAACGACAAATTTATTAAAAAATTGGTTGTTTGGTTTTTTTCATAGCTAATTTTGTTTTGAAAATAATCAAAATTTACGTAATTTGTCTTTAATAAAAAGTGCGCATTGTTTTCGAAAAGTGGAAAAAACACACTCTCTCTTGGTAACGTTAACGAATGGTCGAGTTTAGTACCGCTCTTGATTTTTCAGTGCGTATTATGTCAGCACGAGGCTATCTTATCCGATAATTGCCAACGATATCCAAGAATATCAAATCGATCGAAAGTATAATACGACTTATATATGGTATATCATCATCCACAAACTACCGCCGTCGTAATCTTTGGCATATCTTTATAATACCTGTACCAAATCAAAGCTGATCCGGAAAAAATAGCATACGCAAAAAAATGGTGTGCTACACGTAGATCATGGACTCGTTCCAGAAAAGCGCTTACACTTATGCGTGTATCTTTATTGGCAGTAAATATTAGATTTAATTTAGAAACTGGAATCATATTTTCCCGATTGATAGAGCAAGTAGGACCTATGTTATCAAAACGGGAGCTTGATCGAATTTGATGCAAATTATTATTCAGTTGGTCATCCATACCTTGCTTTTCGAGACCTAGTTCTGAGATATGGAGTAAACTACGTAATTCCTGAGGCTACCTACTCCCTTGACCATTTTTCCTCTAAAAGGATGTCTAGCTCCTCCGTCTGTGTCAACAGTAGCTGTAATATATTTAGCTTATTTAATATATTTTAGAAGCTGTAATATATTTATCAAGAGTTATTAATCGACTAATTCTACTCAGCAGATGGTTAAGCCTAGCGTCTATATTTAAATGTTCGGCGGAATTTCGAACAGAAGAGAATCCTGTACGAGTTGAGTTAACTGAACGATTTTCTGTTGACAGATTGATACTTCGGTTACTTAAGTAACTGCTTTTTTAACGCAAGCATTTTGTTGGAAGGATCAAAGCCTCTAACTTGAAGCTCATAATTGATCTCGTCAGGTAGTAATCTCGACATCTGAAAGTACTCATTATTTATATTGAAAATTAAACCAAATAAAATTTCAGTACAATCTAGGAATACAAGCGGTGGCAGTATATAGGAAATAAATACATTAATTCTCAAACGTTAAAAAAATGCAATGTGTATTAACAGGTGTTTATAAAAACAAATTCTAAATAAAATAACACCTGTGTAGAATTTGGCGTCTTATATTAAATAATTGTCAAAACAACACCTTATTTATGAATGAAAAAGATTCGCTACAACAAAGGTTGTGTTACGTAATCAACAAAGTAATAGTCAGACAGCTGGTTGTAAACAAAGTATGTACATTCAAAAAAATATAAATTTGTAATAAGTGACTTTGAAAATTCCTAGTGCTACATTAATAATCCTGATTTGTATTTCTTTTTGTTATATAAAAAACGATAATAACAAAGCTAATATACTAACAGTCAAAATATACCTATAAGGTATATCAATTTCTAAATACAAAATTTAAAAAAATAAAATGAAATTAAGAAATCAAAAGTAAACAATCGGCCTTCAGTTCGGTACGAAAATCTGTAATGATTTTCATCACAACTCTGTATAAAAATTTTTTGAAGGACCGACAATTCCGCTATTTCTGCTAGTTTTACATTTGAACATAGCATGTAATATTTGATTCAATTAAATTTATATTAATTATTTTTGGTTTCTTTTAATTATTTTTAGTGCTATATTGGGTGTTAATTACCGTAAAAATAACTAAAAAATGTATGTGTAAACTGTATTAAATTATATCGTTAATATTAATACTATATTAATAATTATAATTGTTTAATTATTATAATTGTTTTATATTTATTTGTATAATTTTTGCGTGTGGTTAGTAGTTAAAAACCTATAGTATATTTTAAAAATTAAAACAAACAAGTGGACAAATAAAAAATTCGATACGCAAGAGCTGCATCAATGAATTTCCATAGATCACTTTCTAGCGGTTACAATTTTAGTCTGTTCATAATGAAATGTCGTATCTGATATGATTTTAGTATTTGCAAAGCCAATTTTATTAATAAATGGCATATGTCAAGGGGAAAGGATGGCATAGAGAAAGAAGTAAACACAAAAGCATAAAATATCTCTCTTAACAATTGAAAAATATATGAGGAGTAAAGTTGTAGTAAATCATGTTTGCTTCAATTCATTTTCTAATCATTTTTCTCAAACTTTATTACTTTATAGTAAATATTAGTGTAACAGAAAAAATGTTAACTGCAACTTTACTTATAAATTTTTCGATTTTTCTAATAGTAAAGGAGATATGTCAAACTTTATTTCTCTCTCCCTCTAAACCTACTTTTACCCTTGTCAGATTTTACTCATTAACGATTTTGACCTGTCAAATACCAAAAGCGCCTCATATTCCAAATTTCATTCCAATCGAATTAAGCACTAATACTGTTCGATAATAAAGACGTGTTTATTGTTATGATTACTTTACACAAATTTTTCAACATAAATAATGTTTATGTTGATAAATGAGTTAATGAGTTACAAATAGCAATCCAACAGTGGCGGTTCATTCATAAACAGGAAATTATATCTGCCATATGATTGTAATTGTGAAAGTGCATCAGTGATCCAATCAGAAGATACATTCTCAATCAGCCCGGTAATTCAAAATTAAATAGAAATACGCAAGCTTGAAGTACTAAAGCAAAAGTTAAATCAATATGTCAGCCAAGCAAAATCTTTTCGGTTAGAAAAAATGGAGTTGCTGAATCAAAGAGCTCGCTCACGTTCTGTTCCTAATATGGATTTTGACAAAACCGATGATACAAGATCAGAGTCAAGTGATGCGTCACAAGTTGAAAAACTTAATGACTTTCAAGAAGTCAGAACTAAGAGGAATCGTAAAAGTCCTAGTATTACTTCTCCGACCCAACAAACACTGAAACAAAAAATGGATTCAACGCTTACCTCAAATAAATTTCACGCATTAGCAGATGCGGGACCATCAGTCGTATTAAACACGGCAAGTCAAAAGTCAAATTTAAAACAACATAAACCCCCATTCATCCTATATTTTGTCACAGCTATGCCGCCACTGATTAAATTAATTGAATCCATTAACAAAAAAAAACTATTATATGCCATTAATGAATGGTAATAAAGTTAAAATATAAGTACTGGTGACGATTACAAATTATTGAAATCTGTCCTAGATGCAAATAACGTCGCACGACATACGTATAGTCTTGACGAGGAAAAAACATACAGGGTGGATCTCAAAAAGATGCATCAGTCTACGAGTATTGAAGATCTAAAACGCTAATTAAAAACACTTGGGCATGAACTAACAAATTAGCCCAATAGCCAGAGCATAAAATGTAGGCTCATAATGCAATCCTATACTGAAGCGATTTTCTTGTTGGATCATGTTCAGGGGTGTTTCCTGAATGTAAATTCAAGTTGGCAGGACGGGGGGACTTGTGCGACAGCCTCCATCTTGGAAAACACGTTTTATCAAATATCTCGTGAACCGTGCATTGTACGACAAAAATAGTAGAAATCATTTTCGTAGATAATAACATTTTCTACAACTTTTGTTGATAACTTTTTCCTGTATAATGCATAGGTTTTTATTTACAGCGCTCCAAAATTTTTGTTATAGTCATTGTTCAATATATAGTTAACGGTTGATTATACATAAAAAATGGTAATGACTTAACTTGTAGAACATAAAATTTCTTATAAATTTTATTTTAATTTTTTTTCCCTAAAATTTTTAGTTTAAGAGCTATAACGCTGTAAATATCGAGTCGACAATAGCCGCGAGATTATAAAGCTGTATATTCAATCATGCCCATATATATTTTAGTATATATCCGACCAAAAACATAAATGTAAGAAAGGGCCGAGTTTTCGGGAAAATCCTTAATGTAATAGTTCCTTCTTAAAAAGTAATGATATGAGAGTAAGGACCGAGCTATTTACAAAGTAAATAGCTCTAGACTTTACATAATAGTTCCTTCTTAAAAAGTGATGATATGGAAGAAAGGACCGAGCTATTTACAAAGTAAATAGCTCTAGACTTCAGATAATAGTTGCTCTTTGAAAAGTGATGATATTCCATTAAAGAGCCGAGCTATTTACAAATTAAATAGCTCGGTAAACTATTAACTAAAAAAATTAATGAGGGGTAAATTGATTAAATGTAAGGAAAAATTTTGTTGAAATTTATTTCATAAGTTTTCCCTTAGTATGTTTTTAAAATTTTATAACACGGCAAGTTTTAAAATATTTGAAATCATCAGAAAAAAAAACTTGCCGCGTTATATAAAATTTTAAAAACATACTAAGGGAAAACTTATGAAATAAATTTCAACAAAATTTTTTCTTACATTTAATCAATTTACCCCTCATTAATTTTTTTAGTTAATAGTTTACCGAGCTATTTAATTTGTAAATAGCTCGGCTCTTTAATGGAATATCATCACTTTTCAAATAGCAACTATTATCTGAAGTCTAGAGCTATTTACTTTGTAAATAGCTCGGTCCATTCTTCCATATCATCACTTTTTAAGAAGGAACTATTATGTAAAGTCTAGAGCTATTTACTTTGTAAATAGCTCGGTTCTTACTCTCATATCATCACTTTTTAAGAAGGAACTATTACATTAAGGATTTTCCCGAAAACTCGACCCTTTCTTACATTTATGTTTTTGGTCGGATATCAATTATTTTTGTAACGCTTAAATACACGAAGCCCAAGGCTTCGCACTTGTTACTCTTGACGTATGCTTTGCGTTTTTTTACGCTTCGCGATACTTTTAGATTCACATATACAAAGGAGACCGCTTCGCGTTATGTAAAGTCAACTGGCTCTGCTCGCTTTTTGAAAGGCTTAAACATCAATATAGTATGGTTGTTATATAATAATGGTGACAATGAGAAATCAAACCCTTTAAAACAAAAAATTCTAAATCGGTTCATAAATGACGGAGCTCTGACATAAAACAATTAAATGTGTAACACTTGTATGTTTATTGTATAGAATCTCATATATGTTAGGTATTGAATAGTATAATAAAAATGTCTTAGAAATTATCCACCAAATGCAAAAAACCCCATCTTTCTACCATGAATGGAACTTTGGGGGGTGGTTTTCCCATCTTTTTAGGGAGTGGTGAGGAAAAGTTTTAAGTTTTTCTAATTACCTTCTTAATTTGTAGCTATTAAGCGCCGAATGCAAGAAACCACATCTTCCTAGCATATATACAAGAAAAGGGGTAGTTTTATGGGTGTTTATCCCATTTTCGAAGGGTAACGATAGAAAAATTTACGTTTTTAAAATAGTCCTTCCATTTTAAACCCGGTCCACGTCGAATGAAAAAAACCTGATCTTTCTAACAATAATGGAAGTGAAAAAGGCAGTTTAAGGGGTGTTTTCCGATTTTCGGAGGTTTCCGATGTAGATAATGAAATTTTTTAAAGTAATCTATTAATTTGACATTAAAAAGAACATCCCATCTCTCTAACTAGAATTGAAGTGAAATGGCAATTTTACGGTTGTTTTCCTTATTTTCGAGAGGGGGAGGGGGGTTGCGATGTAGGAAATGAAATTTTTTAAAGTAATCTGTTAACTTGACTTTATTTCAAGTCAATTGGTGAAAATTCCATCATTTCAGTATGTAAAGAACTGAAAAACGTAATTTTGGGGGGTGTTTTTCGATCTTCCGGGAGATTGTAATGAAAAATTTTAAATTTTTCGAATAAACTTACTAATTTGTAACTATTTAGTGTCAAATGCAAAAAACCTCATCTTTCCAGCATGAATAGAAGGAAAGGGGTTGTTTTACGGGTGTTTTTCCCGATTGCGAAGGGTTGTGATGGAAAAATTTACTTTTTTCAAATAATTCTGTTAGCTTGAACCTGTTCCACGTCAAATGGAAAAAACCTGATCTTTCTATCATGGATAGAAGTGAAAAGGTCAGTTATAGGGATGTTTTCCCCATTTTCGGTGTTGTTGCGATATAGGTAATGAAATTTTTCAAAATATTCTGTTAATTTGACGTTATTTCGGGTCGATTAGTGAAAATTCTATCTTTCTAGCATTTGTAAAAAAGAAGAACGTAAGTTTGGAGTATGTTTTTCCAATTTTCCGGGGGGTTGCACTGAAACAATTGAAGTTAATAAATAATAATTGATCAATGCAAAATATAATAAAAAAGTTAAAATGAGAATATAAATTAATATTTATTACAAAATTACAAAAAAAAATCTGTACACAATGTTCACCCATCCAATTACTGATTTTAACTAACGTTGCTTAACTTTTAAATGCTATATGCAAACTGCTGTATACAACAAGCCAATTCACTACTATAGGTTAAAGAAATTTTTAGTGATAATATAGTTCATTGTGTTTTCTACATGGATGTTTAGTTTTAAATGGTCAAATACAATGAATATTTAAATACCTAAGTGTCATCCAATCAGATAGGACTCTATAAAAATATCAACGAATAAGATAAATATATACGTTCTAATGCTAATTTGATTAAAACGAAAATTGTAAAAATTTCCTTTTTTCCGATACAAATTAGCAATTTTCCCGTCGGTTTGAGTACTACAGCTACCTACATGCCAAATATCAACTTTACAGCATATCTGGAAGTATCGTAAAATATTGATCTATTAGTTACCAAGAATTGTAGGCGTTCCCGCGAATTTTGCGTTTTTGAAGTGAAATAACTTTTTAACGGTTAATTCGTTAACGTTGATTGAAAAAACTGTTTCTTATAATTCCGTAAAATTGTATCTATATTCAAAATATCAACACTGTAGCTCTTTTCGTTCAAAAGATACAGCACCTAAAAAACGACTCTAAATTAAGGTGTAGTAATAGCACTGTAGTGAGAAGTCCGAATGTGTCCCTTAAATCTCGGCCTTACGCACTACCGTACTCTAGATTTCAGGTCGTATGGAACCGTTCCCCTCTTAACATTCCAGAAGCTGGTATAATTCCTAACGGTTTGGGTCCCCTCGTAAATGACACAGGGGTCGCACTCGGCTTCATTGCATTGAAATTTTTCACACTCCGGAAATAGTAAGACGAAGCTGAACCTATCACTTCTACCTCCAACCCAAGAAACGGCACGTTACCATTCATGCAGAACCTATCACCAGGTTCAATCTTGGCTTGGATTTTATCATGAACCTGAAAAATGGGGTTGGAAGCGGACTTCAAACGGACTTGAACCAGTTCGAACTGCTATGGCTCCCGCACCGTCAAGGACTAAAATGTTTAATTATTTGTTCTAATTGTAGTGGACAAACATGCGGCAATGTGACAGATAAATCGATGAAGACCCAACTTTTGATTCATACCACCACAGGAAGTTACGTCCTACAAACCAATTAGCCTTCTACCTATACTTGTAAAGCTACTAAACAATGTTCTCGTTAATGAGCTACTGATTCCAGAACATCAGTTTGGTTTTCGAAAAAATCATGGTACTATTGGGCAAGTGCATCGGTTGGTTAAATCATAGACCAGACATTTGAAGATAAAAGCTTCTGTTCTGCTGCATTCCTTAATGTCAGTCAAGCTTTCGATAAAGTTTGGCATGAAAATTTGCTGTTCAAAATAAAAAGTTTGCTCCCGCATACTCTGTACTGCATTCTTCAATCATACATCGAAGAGAGATTTTTCCTAATCAGGTTTGGTAAAGAAACAAGGGAACTCCATCAAATTAAATCAGGTGTCCCTCAAGGAAGCGTCCTAGGGCCAACTTTATATTAATTATACACTACCGACTTACCAATCAATAAGAACACGACACTCGCCACAATTGCAGATGATAAAGCTATACTGTCGCATCATTCTAATCCTACTATAGCAGCAAATCAGCTACAACAACACCTTAACCAAATTCATGAAGGGACTAGGAAATGGCGTGTGTCCATCAATGAAATAAAGTCAGCTCTCCGAAAATACACATAAAAAGTAAAGTAATGCTACGACTTGATTGTGTAAAGTATCTTGGAATACATCTAGATGAAACTTTAACTTGGCGCACTCACATTTGGGAAAAACAAAAATAGTTAGGACTCAAGATTAGTAAGTATTATTGGCTTATAGGTAGAAAATCAAAACTATCACTCAGAAATAAATTATTTGTGTACAATGCAGCCTCTTTAAGCTAATTTAGGCTCATGGAATCCAACTTTTGGATACAACGTCAAATTCCAACATTGAGATTCTTGATTCCAATCCAAAATACTTCGTGCTATAACAGACGCTCCCTATTGCATTCCGAATAGTGAAATTCGCGAAGACCATAAAGTGAACACAGTGAAAAGTGAGATAGTGAAATTTAATGCAAAGTATTTAGAAAGATTATAATCACATACAAATACATTGGTAGTAAATATGCTAGACAACAGTGGACAAACTAATAGACTAAAAAGATTTCAGCCACTGCAGTTACCATTTCGATTTTATTAAGTGAATTATTTAAGTTAAAAACCTGCATGAGCAAAAATAGTGAGGCATTTTATGAAGTTCATAGTTTTAAAACATTCTAGTGCATATTATTAGTAAATTTTTAAATTTTTTAGCAATGGATAACAAATAACATGCCATTTTTTCGTTTATAAGCCATATTTTTTGCTTATTGATTGTACAGATTGCAAATAGTAGACAAAAAAAATCGTATTAAAATTGTGATCGCTAGACAGTCTACACTCTACAGACATATTAACTTCTATATATATATATATATATATATATATATACAAAATTAAAACAAAATTTTAATAAAATAATTTTATAGATCGGATGAAATATAAAATAATTTTATATTTCATCCAAATCGGTCCAGCCGTTTAGGACCGAGTCCAATTGTGAATCTAAACCATTATTGAATCCACTGGAACACACACAAACAATTTCATCAAAATTGGTCCAGTCGTTTAGGAGGAGTCACATACACACGGACAGAAGAATTATATATATTAAGATACATATATTGTTTGGGCAAATATGGCCTCCTGGCCTCATCTGTCGGAATCATTTGGAGTTATTGCCATTGATTCTAAAAATTTATTTCTAATCGTTTGTATCGGCCGTGCGATACATATTTTCATAATTAAACATATTATATAAACAAGTTTTAACTGTTATAACCGGCTTGCGCATAAAATTTGTTTTTCGCTTTTAGCAACTTCAAAATGACTTCCTTTTTAGGGATGTTAGTAAAAGTATCTCGTGCGGTTCAATTCGTGTTTAACAAAGCAAGACAATCGTTTTGTTAGATTTCTAAACTCGCGACAACATATTTAATTTTTGTAACAGTTTTAAACTTTATCTCATTTCGTTTTCAATGTTAAAAGAAGTGTATAAAAGTTTCTCATCATTACCCTAAATTAACCATTTCTTTGCCGAATCATTTGTATCTCAATTTCATCAACAACATAAAATTTTGTACTGCGTGTAATAGCACGTGTCGAACGCCATTATAACTTCAGTGCTAATTTTAATCCTATTAAATCCTGGTCATCCTTAACTTTACCTAAATTACATTGTGGTTTTGGATTCTGGATGCAGTAAGACGACAAGGCGACAGCAAGGCGACAAGTACAAAATTTTACTCCCTAATATACAGTCCACTAAATCGATTATAGGGCAGCGTTTCGACCTATTAACTGAACGCACATTTTTTGGTCCTTCGAGCCGGATATTTTGTTGTGTCCCGGAAATTTTGGCAAAATTTTTATCTCGTGTAGTATTACTTTGTTTCAAGTAATATCAAGTTCTCGTCAAAATATTGAGCCCAGATTTTAATCATTAAATCTGTACTCAAGTTTTGTTTTTTCTTTCTCGTAAGGTATTATTTTGTACATGCGATAATACCATCGTCTCGGTAAAATATTCATTTTTAAATATTTAACATTTTTCAATATATTACCAAAAAACCTGAAACACATGGTAATAATCAAACATTGTTTTTTTGTCGATATTATTATAAACACTTATTATTGTAAACACTTTATAATACACCTTTTTTAACATTTTCTAATTGTATTTTCAAAATAATTTATTTAAAAAAATTTATTTTTGTTCAAAATTATACGCCATTTTGAAGTTAAACAATATTCATTTCTAATTTGTTTAATTTATTTAATTGTTCGTGAACTTAGATTTTCAATTTTTTTCTTATAATGGATAGTTTACAAAGTTTAATTCATTTGGGTAAATCGCCCGAATCAATTAAATTGACACTCATAGCACTGCGGGAGTCCATTTTTGCTCAAGCAACTTATATGGCCGATACGATCAAAAATTTAACGGCAGACGGCTTCATCTAAGCTCAGGTGCTTGTTGAAGCTTAAACTGATTTAATTCAACAACACGATCATTGTAAATCTAATATACTTAAATTTAATGCTACACAAGAGAAGCGAAAAATGATTGAACACATTCAAGCTCAAATATCTTTCAACCAACTCGTTTTCTTGGTAAGGACTCATCATAGTGAGTTGAGGGCGTTACAACCCGACAAAATTTTTCACAATTATGATGCTAAACCAAACGTAGCTTCAACCAGTCACGATTTCTCTCTCCCCCGCATATCGTTACCCACATTTTCTGGTGAAATCGAGCATTGACTCGAATTTATTTCATTTTTCGACACACTAATTCACGAAAAACCTTTCGACAACCTAATTAAATTTCAATATCTCAAAACTTTACTTAAAGGCGATGCTGCATCGGTCATTCCAGGATGCAACATCACTAGTGAAAATTATGAACTTGCATACGATCGTTTACGATTAAGATACCACAATAAACGTCGTATCGCAAATTTTTATTTGCAACAGATTTTAAATTTCAAAACACTCGTGAATGTTAATTCGAACACTCTTAACAATTTTTTGAGTATACACGAAGCAGCTGTCAAATCCATGCGTTCGATGGATTTTCCAGATTTAACTGATTTTTTATTATTTTCGGTTACGTTAAACAATTTGGATTCTTTGACAAGAAAAGAATTCGAATTAAGACATTGTACCAAGGAGGTGCCAACTTACACCGACTTGATCAATTTCGTTACTGCACAACTGCGTTCAATGGAGTTGCAGCCTTCCTCTTCTCGTTCTTTGAATTCATTTATTCAATCAAAGTCAATGAAACCTAAGGCCTTTGTTATCAATACATTGCCTATTAATTCAAAACATTCGTCGTCTCCCTCAAATACTCATAGGATTGTTAGGTGTGTTCATTGCCAAGGTGAGCATTTTTTCTCGAAATGTCCATCATTTTTTAAACTCAGTCTCTCAGACAAATATAAATTTTTACGCCTAAAAAATAGGTGCTTCAATTATTTGGGAAATCATGCTAGGCAGCAATGTATTTTCCAAGGGTTATGTCAGGTGTGTGGTACAAACAGCCATCATTCCGTGTTACATCCTCCTGCCTCTGCTCAGACAGCGGGTAGTGCCTCTCGTTTCTCTTCGTCCGTACCTCCCTCGTTCGATTCAACAGGCGCAACTCTGTTGAATAATTCTCAAGTGCTCTCATGCACCTCTCACTCTCAAGACACGCAAGGTGTCTTGTTGGGTACCACCCTGGTACTCATTCCGGACAGAAGTGGCAATCACTATTCTGTCCGTGCGTTAGTGGACCCCGGTTCACAGGTCTCTATTATTTCGTTAGCGTGTTGTCGTAGTTTGCCGATCAAACCCACCTCTATCCAAATTTCGGGCATTGGTTCATCAGCAGCCAATTGCCAGGGGACAATCAAGTGTCAACTCAAATCGAAATATTCAGATATTTCGATTCCAGCTTCCGCGTATGTCATGTCCTCTATTTCATCTAACTTGCCTACAATTGTGGTACCGGAAGACACAATTCGTAGATTTCCGTCTCTTCAATTGGCCAATAGTAATTTTCACATTTCATCGCCAATTGATTTTCTCATAGGAGCGGATCTGTTTCCCTCCATTTTATCTCCTTGTAACACTCAGCCTATTCGAGGCAATCCTTCAGCTATTAAAAGCATTTTTGGCTGGTTAATCGTTGGTCCCGTACCAGTTAATACCACATCTCGCGCGATTTCTCTGTTAAGCACTGTATCCATCAGTGATCAGTTGCAACATTTTTGGGAAACCGAAGAGGTTTCAGTCCCTATTCCGTCGGATCTGCACGATGCGGTTGCCGAACGACATTTTCAGGACACGCATACCCGGGACGAAACCGGTCGATATGTAGTGGCCCTGCTATTTCGTACCTCAACTGTTCCTATTTTGTATAATAAGGAACGCTCTCGTTTATACTTTCTCAGCTTGGAGAAAAGATTGTCCAAATCAAAAGAAAAATTGTCCGCATATACTTAATTTATGGATGAGTATATTTCTCTCAATCACATAAGCATTGCCTCAAACCCCTCTACGTACGTGATTCCACATCACTGCGTACTTAAAGATTCTAGTACCACCACGAAATTGCGTGTGGTATTTAATGCATCCGACTTGGATCCACACAAACATTCCTTGAACGCATTATTATTACAAGGTCCCAAATTACAACGAGACATTGCAGATATTTTAATTTCGTTTCGTTTCAATGCCATCGCCATGTGTGCCGACATAATGATCATGTATCGGCAGATTTTGGTGCGTCCTGAGGACCGCCAATTTCAGCATATTTATTATCGCCTTACACCATCCTCACAAATATTGGAGTATGAGTTAAACACAGTCACTTACGGCCTCACTCCATCTGCTTTTCTTGCGCAACGCTGCATACAACAGCTTGTTCAAGATGAAGGTCAACCATTCCCCATGACCAGTGACGCACTCATATCCAATACTTACGTCGATGACGTTATCACTGGTACATCATCCATCACACAGGCTAGGCAAACACTTTATGAACTGCAGTCGCTAATGCGCAAAGGTGGTTTTGAACTACGTAAATGGGCCAGTATTGACCCAAACGTGCTACTGACCTACCGTTGGAGCATTTGGAAACTCCTCTCATCTTCGAAACTGAAGCTGTTTTTAAAATTCTTGGATTTCTATGGGACCCTACATCGGATTGTTTCATCTTTGTTCTAAATCATTTCCCGTAGTGAACACCAAACGTTCACTGTTGTCTTATCTCGCTGGTATTTATGATCCTCTCGGATTTCTCGCTCCTGTCACTTTCGGCATTAAGTGCATTTTACAACAATTGTGGTTGAACCACTGCGATTGGGATACTCCGGTCTCAAATCGTATCAACGAATTGTGGACTGCTCACCATGAGCAAATGGATAGTTTATCGTCATTACGTGTTCCACGTTACATTCTCCCGAATTCTAACCCCGTCATGTGGTTAGCGGGATTTTGTCATGCAAGTTAAGTTGGTTATGCTGCAGTTATATTTATGCTGTCAAGCCGGTTCGAACATTGTATCACAATCGCTCAAGGCAAAAACCAAGGTAGCTCCTCTTCAGACATTGACAATTCCTAGACTGGAATTGTGTGGAGCTTTGCTTCTGAGCAAACTCCTTTCCTCTCTTCGAGCTTCAATGCCACAATTGTTTTCTCTACCTCCTCGTTTGTTTACCGATGTACAAATCGATTTGTATTGGTTAACTCCTTTCTACTCTTCGAGCTTCAATGCCACAATGTTTTCTCTACCTCCTCGTTTGTTTACCGACGCAGAAATCGTTTTGTATTGGTTAAACACATCTCCTCATTTGCTAAAGATTTATGTAGCAAATCGCGTCGTTACCATCAATGACCTAACCAAGACATAAATCCGGCATAAATCATACATAAATCCAGCAGATATCGCTTCACGAGGGTTGACACCTCAACAAATGTCCGAACCAACTTATAATAAACTTTGGTTTCACGGACCCTCATTCATTACTCAACCCTTAGAATCGTGGCCCCCTCCTTTCGTTATCAACCTCACAAACGTACCAGTTTTACCGGAATTCAAACCCATGGTCATGTCCGTCTGTCTCAATCCTCCTCAAAATTTCGTCGACGTCTTTTCTCGTTTCTCCTCTTGACGACGTCTGCAGCGTGTGTTTGCTTGGGTTCACCGATTTTTTAACCAATGTAAAGCCCGCGTGCTACATTCTTCTCCTCTTTCCGGTCCGTTGACCGTGTCCGAATTGAATTCCGCTAGGAATGCAATTGTTTTCGTAACACAGCAATCCCATTTCTCGTTAGAACTCAAAGTTCTCACTTCTGGTAAACCTCTCAAGGGCCACTTAGCCCAATTATCTCCTCATATCGATGCCCTCCAGCTTCTCAGGGTGAGCGGTCGCCTAGACAATTCTCAATTGTCCCCGGATGCCAAGCATCCTTTATTGTTGCCCAAGTCGGCACACATCTCCAAATTGCTGTGTAGACATTTTCACCTGCTCACTTTACACTTGGGTCCCAGAGCCGTCCAAGCAGCTATTCAGTCCATTTATTGGATTCCAGGACTACGTACTCTCGTAAGAAAGGTCATTCGCAATTGTACGACCTGTTACCGTTTTCGGGCCGTAGCATACACCCCTCAAATGGCCGCATTGCCTGAGGCTTGTGTAACTCCCTCCAGACCTTTTTTACACACTGGCGTTGATTTTGCTGGCCCCTTCCCCGTGAAATCCGGCAATCCTCGAAAACCCTTGCTTACAAAGGGTTATCTTTGTATTTTTGTGTGTTTCGCCACCAAAAGTGTCCACCTCGAATTCGCCTCAGAGCTTTCAACTGATTCATTTCTCGCCACACTTGACCGTTTCGTGGCCAGACGTGGTCTGCCTTCGGACATTTATTCAGATCAGGGTCGTAACTTTCTCGGCGCTTCACGCCAATTATGCGAAATTTCTACCTTTCTAACTCGTGAACGGACTAGAATTTCGGATCATCTTGCCTTTCGTCACATTCAGTGGAATTTTAATCCTCCCTATGCCCCCCATTATGGTGGTTTGTGGAAAGCTGGGGTTAAGTCGGCCAAGTCATTGCTTAAACGCATGTTTGGCCAATCACCGCTTACATCCGAGGAGTATTTCACAATGTTCTCGCGCATAGAAGCTGTATTAAACAGTCGTCCTCTATGCGCATTGGCTTCAGACCCCTCTGAATCTCCCACTTTTTTAAGCCCTGGCCATTTTCTAATCGGTGCTCCCCTCATTTCGGTTCCCGAAAAAACTCTCCTTATGGAGGAATCGCTCCGTTCTCGTTGGCAAAAACAGAGGCAGTTGGTCCAACATTTTTGGGATCGATGGTCTCGGGAGTATCTTAACACCCTGATCCAGCGTCGAAAGTGGAATCTTGTCAATTCCGTATCTCAACTCGGTGATGTAGTCCTTATTAAGGGCGATTTCACCACACCTCTCACATGGCCGTTGGCTCGAGTCACGGGTTTGTCCACCCCTGCCGATGGCGTTTCACGGGTTGCCACGCTTCAGCTGGCCAACCAACAAACACTCACTCGCGCGGTTCACCGTTTGGTACCGCTGTGTGACCCTCTCTAAAATTTCGTTTATTTTCTTCTTACCGTTCCCGTAATTCATCTCTTTCGGGAATGTTCACTTTTTTTTTATTTTTTCGTATTTTTTTCTTTTGTTGCTTTTCCTCTCTCGCAAATCATTGAATGATTTGGGTGGGCGGTATGTTTGGGCAAATTTGGCCTCCTGGCCACATCTGTCGGAATCATTTGGAGTTATTGCCATTGATTCTAAAAATTTATTTCTAATCGTTTATATCGGCCGTGCGATACATATTTTCATAATTAAACATATTATATAAACAAGTTGTAACTGTTTTTTTTGGCTTGCGCATAAAATTTGTTTTTCGCTTTTAGCAACTTCAAAATGACTTCCTTTTTAGGGATGTTAGTAAAAGTATCTCGTGCGGTTCAATTCGTGTTTAACAAAGCAAGACAATCTTTGTAACAGTTATTTTTTAATTTTTGTAACAGTTTTAAACTTTATCTCATTTCGTTTTCAATGTTAAAAGAAGTGTATAAAAGTTTCTCATCATTACTCTAAATTAACCATTTCTTTGCCGAATAATTTGTATCTCAATTTCATCAACAACATAAAAGTTTGTACTGCGTGTAACAGCACGTGTCGAACGCCTATTAAATCCTGGTCATCCTTAACTTTACCTAAATTACATTGTGGTTTTGGATTCTGGACGCAGCAAGGCGACAAGTAAGTACAAAATTTTACTCCCTAATATACAGTCCACTAAATCGATTATAGGGCAGCGTTTGGCCTATTAACTGAACGCATATATATATATATATATATATATATATATATATATATATATATATATTATATATATATATATAGAGAGACTAGGAAAGTACCACGGGTCCAAGCTTGGCCCAACTATGTAAAACTCTGGGCCAAGCTTGTAAGCCAGGCTTGGCTCAGCTTGGTAGAAGCCTAGAGTGATATCGATGGGCCAGGTTGCCATAACTGGGCCATGTATAAATGCCAGGACTGGGCCATGCTTAAATACCAGGACTGGGCCATGCCTAATTCCCAGGACTGGGCCATGCCTGATTCCCAGGACTGAGCCATGCTTAGTTTTCTGGACTGGGCCATGCTTGATTGCCAATACTGGACCTCGCTTAACTGCTATTACTGGCCCATAATTAAATGCCGAGTATTTTCCATTAATTAAACAAAGGGATTAATAATTATATACACATATTAACAGTAACTGTATTTTTATTACGCGTATAATGATGTACTAGTAGAATTACATAAAGTTTTTTAATTACTACAGAGATCGTTATTTCAAATATTGATTTTTTGTTTGATATAATTACTTTTTTGTAGTTTCAAAAATTTGCAAACATACATTTCAGTATTTAATCTTGCACTAACTGCCCTTGACAATACACTATTAATCTATTATTAATTAAATAAAAATATTAATCAGTCAAACTAGCATCATAGAATAAAAAATTAACTTTAAAATAATTTCATCTTTTGTCTTATCTTTATTTTATCCTTATATTGTTTTTTTGTTTGATAAAACTTTTTCGTAATTTCAAAAATAAGCAAACATACAATTTAGTCTTTAATCTTGCACTAACTGTAATTAACAATACACTGACTGAATAACTGCACTGTCACTGATTGAATATACTGACTGAATAACTATAGCTCGGATTGACCAGAACATAATGAAAACAAGTATGGCTGCCGATGGGGCGCTGAACGAAAATACTCGAACCAGGCCGTATGTGACCGATCGGCCAAGGCTTGGGTCTCCATTTAACGACCAAGCTGGGGTCCCCATTGAACGGCCAAGGCTGAGTTAAGGTTTGGCCCAGGCTTGGCCCAAGCTTGGCCCTGCTTGGGTAATCATTGGTATGGCCAAGGCTGGGTCAATCAACCTTGGTCGAAGCCTGGGTCCCCAATAAATGGCCAAAGCTCGGACACCCAGGCTTGGCCCAAGCTTGGGTAATCATTGGTATGGCCAAGGCTGGGTCTCCAATAAATGCCCAAAGCTGGGATACCCAGGCTTGGCCCAAGCTTGGGTAATCATTGGTATAGCCAAGGCTGGTTGACCCAGCCTTGGCCCAAGCTTGGGTTCCCAATGAATGACCAAGGCCGGGATACCCAGGTTTTGCCCAAGCTTAGGTAATCATTGGTATGGCCAAGGCTAGGTCAGCTAGTCTTGGCCCAAGCTCGGATAATCATTGGCATGGTCGAAGCTGGGTTAAGCATCCTGACCCACGCATGGGCCAATACAGGTACGCCGAAACTAGGTTTCCCAGTACTGGCCCAGGCTTGGCCCCTTTGTCAACTCTGGGATTTCCTGCATGAGATATAGGCAATCATGTCATTGAATTTTTAATTAAATATTGATAGGAAAAAATTAACTCATCCACCAGGTATCGAACCCTGTACGTCTAAGTTTCTAGCCCAGTGTGATACCGTTACACCACAGATGATATGGATCAATGAATTAAATTCAAGAGATGATTCAAGAATCGAAATAATTACAGTCAAAAACTAATCCCTTGACCTGATCAAATCAGGGGGATAAGTTCTAAACTTTAATACAGCAAAAACCTCCGAAACAATTTCAAGTTAATCTGACCATGTTAAACAGTTCAACAGAAATTCAAAATGCATTCAAGATCATATTCTAAGCAAAGAACTTAAAGGCTTGTGGTGAGATTTCCGCCCCGTAAATCATATTTATCTTATCGGAAAGAATATGAGAAGATTGTCCAATTGTTTGGACTGTTCCAAGTCCTACGTCGGACCATCTTCTCAAATTCTTTCCGATAGGATATATCATCATGAATATGATTTACGCCGCGGGAATCTCACCACTGGCCTTCAAGTTCATTCCTTAGATTACGATCACTTAATAGATTTTGAGAATGCTCAGATTTTGAAACGAGAAAATCACGTACAAACTTGAAAAAAAATTGGAAAATTGTTAAATGTCTTTCATAGACAATATTAATCGTTTAACAGACCAAAATCACTTTATAAGTCACTACAATTCGATTTTCTCTTTTGCGAAAAATAATAACTTGTTTTAATCATTGAGCTTCCCGCTATTATTCTTTCTCATAATACATAGATCCGTTGACTTTTCACACCATTTGTAATTTTATTTTCGGCCATTATATATAGTTTCAATCTATATAATTTAGTATTTTAATAATTTTTATAAGTATTTCATTACACAAAGTTGTACCTGTGATGTTTTCATTTTCTTTATCTGCGATAGTTTATGTGACATTTTGTATGATGTTTGATATATCTTTTATGGTTTTTAAACTTTCATTGGTTTTACTATACAATACATAGTTTATCTTTGTTTTTTTAAACATTTTCAAAATTTATCAATTGTCCAATTTTCTTAATATTCTATTTTTTAACTTGTGTACTATAATTTCAATAAGTATATGTTATGTTTCATCAGAAATTTCTGTCATTTTATTTTTTTATCGAGGCAAGGCGAGGGAAAATTTTTACTAACTTTGACTTATTTTGCATGAATGTACATAATATGGTAAAAAAACTTATATATATATGTATACAAATTTTAGAGACGATGACTTTCGACATCTACTAGGTAGGATCGCTGGACATTTGAAAAATATTTGCGAAATAATCTATCTATTGCTTCATGTATCACTATATTTTTTTTTTTTAATTTACTTTTTGTAAATTTGCCTCGGCCGAGGCAAATTCCTCGCCTCGTCCGAGGCGAGGTTTTTTGGACAATATACCTCGCCTCGCCTCGGTTAGTAACGAGGATTAAAATTTTGAACCTCGCCTCGCCTCGCCTCGTGCCTCGTAACCGAGGGCCGAGGCGAGGTTACCTCGTAGCCTCGGTGAAACACTAACTAAAAATGATAATGGGTAATGTTGTAGTAAATACATTTTATCAAGTGACCGTTTCTTAATTTTCGAAAATTCAAATATTTTCAGAAATAGATAATATTTAAAAATATATAAAATAACTGCTATTTATAAATAACTACTAATATACTAACTATTCACCATGGTAATTAGATTTGATATAAAGTAAAGTTCCTTAAAATCGGCGTATTGTTTTACTACGGCCAAAGCCAAAGACTTATTGATTGTTCATTATAATGAATATTATGAAATTATCCCAAATAATATTCTTTCAGAAATTGGATGAATAATATGTTTTTATTTATCCAGCTAAAATAACATATTCTCATTTGTTCAATTCTGTATACATGGAATATACCCTCAATAGTTACATTGTATATTTTTCAGTTTCTACGCCTAATGATATCAATAGTTTTAAGCACGATATCTGAATATGTAGAACGCCTTTTAGTACTGGGACCAAAAACACGCAATCCTGGCCAACTCGGGGTATGACCTTATTTAATTTCTTAGCAGTTATAACCTCCATTGTTTAGAAATGCATAGAAATTACATCCTAATAGAATAATTTTAGGTTGGAAATCCTTGTCTTATGACAATGAAGAAACGGTTTATTGTCATATTGATTATTCCTCCGGTTTTTTATATATTTATTTATATTTAACTGTTGAATATTTTGTGAAATGGCATTTTCTTTAAATGAAAGGAATTATTTATTTGATATTGATATTTAAAATATTAAACATGTATCGAGTTATTTTAAATTTAATTATTGAATATAATTTTTTATTTCAAACTATAACTAATATAATATGCCTACTTTTCTATGACATTTCACGTAACATAAAATGCCTTCGCCCCTTGGGTACTTTACGAAACTTCATTATTAAACTACGGCATATCATGTTAGACATAATCCGTCGAAATAAGATGGGCTTTTTACGAAGCACAGAGGCTCTACATGTAACGTTCCATGTCTTATTGTTTAGCCGTTTTATGAAATTCGCGGGATCTTTTTGAAAAGACAGATTTCAAATGAGATCACGACATATATAAAATTACAAAATAAATTTATGAAATTTATCTCAAGATCTAAAAGATGGTTCTATTATGTAATTTAATATATTTTTGTAATTCGCTTTCAAGTAGGAAAGCTATTTTGCTAATAATTTTTAAAATTGGCCAATAATCCCTTTTTTGAACGATCAACTTTATTATTTCAAGATAGATAAAAATTACCAATAAATTTTAATTTTCGTTCTGTATAAATATTCGATAGTATATCTTTTATAATAAAATAAGTGGCTACTAATATGTTTCGTTCATTTTGGGCTAACGTGAAATGTTGCGTATATGCAACGTTGGGAGTAATAAGGGAAATGAGTAAAGGGAGTAATAGTGGGAATAGACTAGGAATATTATATGATACTGTAAGAATGCACGACACGAGCGATGATAAGAATTTATGGTAAACAACGTGTGGATGCTTGAAACAAGAAATATTGTTTCAGTCTGTTAGTCTTTTGTAAAATGCGATACTAAAAGGTTTAGGACATTGTTCGGTATTTTATATAGAGGCTTATTTGAGTATAAAGTAGGTGTATTTAGCAAGAAATTTATTTTGGTTTGGCGATAGGCACAATAGATACTCAATAGATAGGTACTCTGGAAATTGTACAATATACATTCCCTCGACAGTTGACAATCTGACAGACGTAAAAACCGTAGACGTCGATCTGCTCGGTAATTATGACAATAATGTGGCCGCTGGTATTTTCTAAAAATACGAAATTCATACAGATTTATCTGCAGATCCTGGAAATTTAATGGGGCTAAATGTTCTTTAAATCCTATTCTAGTTTGATGGCGACTTTGCTGAAGTATAGGTTACCTCTTATTGCGATTTTCATTTTCAAAGTCAGTTTCTGCTAATGCAAAGTATTTATTTTACAAAACGTTTTTTAATTACTAAAGAGACCAAATTTACATACAAAACGTATTGATATCCCAGCAAAAACAAAAATTTTCACCTACAAAATTAGTGAAATCTATGTAAGAGAAAAGTTGTTTAACATAAGTAAGAAAATGATTGATAAAATATATATATATATATATATATATATATATACTTATTGTGTCAAAATAGAAACAATTTATACCGAACTATTTAACAAACTATTTATCGTTTTGTATCGATTTGAAGTCATTTTATAGGGTGTTGATTTACTTTAAATATTTATGGAAACAAAATTTTCCATGCGTCAAACACATCTATAAAATATGACCAAAAAATTAAATAATTTGAAAAACTAAGTTTTTCTCAAAGTTATCTTGAATACTGCTTAAATGTCTTGAATGTATTGAACAGATAGGTGTATTATTCAGCAACAATACGTAAAAAAATCGAAATTGATTGTTAATAATTGGTGTACAATACGGTTATAACACTGATGTAGGACCAAAACTCGAAAATCATTATATCTAGGAAAATAATTTTTTGGGTTGCTAAAACTACTTATTTTATATCAAATTAAATCAATTTGAAATCGTACTTTGATACGGTTTTTTTTTATACTGAGCAATTAGTAACCCTAAACTTCAATACAATAGCATACATAAAAAATTCGTTACACAAAACCTGCGTCAACTTTCACAGAATAAATTCCGAATACAGAATAAATTTTATTCGGATCGGATTAAAACTGTCACCGCTGAGTAGCTGCATATGCATAAATAATTAAATTGACTATGTATTTGTATACTCACTAGTGTTCACAATTTTAGTCCGATCGAAATTAAATTTCGCATCTGGTATGCTTTTGGTATTTGACAGGCCAAGGCCGATAAGGAGTAGAATCGATCAAGGGAGAAGGAACTTTAGAGAAAGAAGAAATCACAAAATATAAAATATCTACTACACTTCATTACTGATATCTACAACACATGGCCACTATGGTGGCTACATTCATATATATGTACATATACAACAGGGTAGGCCATTTGAATCGAAACAGTAACATCTCCTCAGGAAGAGGTACCAGTGAAAAGTATTTCAGTCAAAATTTATAAGTTTTCCCGGCACAAAAATATGGGTGACACTGAACTTGACCTTGAAATCAATTGTTAAGGTCACATCAAGATGAACTTTGATTTTTAAATAGAAATCTATATTTTTAATTGCCGATTCGTATTCTATGGGAAAAAATGTAGGAAACAATTTTCTTAAAAATGCTTTATTTTCTCGATAGAGGGCGCTTTACTTTTTCTGTTCCTTTTTAATATTCCAGGGGAATATCTCGAGAACTAAGCTTGATGGAAAAAATGTTTCACATAAATCAAGAACTAAGCATGAAATAATTGATAAAATTCGTATCGCCTGCCAAAATATTCCAAGGGAAGTTTTATTACGAGCAGTTAAGGAACAAAATGGAAATGCCTTTGAGCATCTTCTGTAATTCTTTGTAAAAAGTGAGATGCAATGGGGACTCACTGTAACTAAACACACAGAAAGGGACATTATCCTACTAAGTCCTCGTACTAATCAGTTTCGAGGCTACATGATACTCAAAATCCAATCTAGTTTAAAATGAAACAAAAAAAGGTAAAAAATTACGTATTTTTTCCCCGTAGAATCCGAATCGGTAATACAAAATATAGCTTTCTACTTAAAAAAATCAAAGTTTCATCAATAGATTTATTTCATTGTAGATAGAGGAAATTCTCTAAAAATTACAAATATTAAACATTGTTAAAAATTTCAAAAAGTTTGTTTTTCACGTTCTTAAAAAAATTATTTCGATGTAGCTATTTATTGACCTACAATAAGGAAAATATTGCAGTAAACGTTTAGGATCATAATATTTTGAGTTGAAATGATCGGAAATGATCGCTATCACACTTTTGATTTTTCCCACTGGAAAAGCTTGTGCCATACTGTATTAAAACCATATATTGTTAAATCAAATTTTATTTCTATGAAAATAATTTTAATGTTGAGACTTAGGTCTAACCAATATTATCTATAATAATAAAACAGAAACATCGACCTTAGGCATAATATTCAGTTGGTGACGTATGGTTTACAACATAATGAACAGAGTGATGATACGAGTATATAAACATACGCCTCCCAATATTTGCAAAAACAATATTGGAGTAATATAATATTCATATTAGTTGAAATATTTACAAATTTATTTCTTGTTTTAAACATTCGACGATAAAGTTAATGCTCCCGTATGCTTTAAAATGTGTTAACGTTCTCAACCATAATCAAGTATATAGTAAATTAGATCCCTGAGCCGCAAGGACGTATTAAAAAATTATTTCAATCTGATATTGTTTCAGATTAAATTCCCAAATTAATGGCCTAGAATATTAATTTACAGCTGCAACAGCATCTTGCTCTCTGGCATCAATGACTGTATAAATTAAAAGCCGTTCAAGTTGAATAGTTTTTTATTCTTGGCATAGGCATATATCGCAAAAGAAAATATTTGGTATAGATGTTCATAAAATAATCTATTTATTTCATTTCGACATATCTGTTCCACGGTCTGTCAATCTCTCCACTCGTCTGTCTGTCTAACCTCAAACACGATAAATCGAGTCGAAAGAGATAACGAGTTAAAATTTTGTGTTTCCCCGCCTGTAGAGAAAATAATCAATCGATCTTTAAAATCGTAAGCGACCGAAAAAATATAATAAAAATAGAAAATATTTATTAAAATAAACAACTTTTGTTTGAAACTTTTTTTCATAAACATAATAATGCGACTTTTCTCATTATTGTACAGACTTTTGTCAACTTTTTTTTATAAACAGACTCTTGGTTACAAAACCATTGTATGTATAAAGACATGAAAAGTTAGATATGTTTTTCCACAACCAATTTCCTAAGCTTTATTGAAGTTTGCACCAATTATCTACTTGTATTGTATGAGGGGTGTCCCAAAAACCTATAAATTATCTGTTTTTTTTCAGTTTTTCACTAATAACAATTGTCGCCGTATCTTAGCTCTCTTTCGTCGGTCATAGAACCTACAACAGATTCCGATACTCGACACACAAAAAAACACAAAATATTGGTAAAAGTTTACTATATTTATGTCGATTGGACAACAGGCACTTTGAAAAAAAAATTTAAATAAAACAAAAACATTATGATTTTATTCAAACCTGAATTTGATTTGAAAAAAAAAAGGATTTGAATTTAATTTAGTTTCCACAATTAAATGAGGTTATTTCTCTTTTTAATACAATACAACAATGTACAAATGTTAATTTTTAACTGACTGCTAATCCAACAAACGATTCATTTAAACTGATGTTAAACTGATGTTGATTTTAAAAACTTTCTTTAATAAAATGAATTTTCATTGATTTTATTTTTTTTTTAACTTTCATTTGAAAGAAAAAGAATTCAAATTCAATATGTAATCTTTTTCCAATTATACAAAAAACTCCTTTCTTCAAGGAGAAAAATATTTTTCTTAATAATTTTATTAATTAAATTAAATACTGATATGAAAAAATTAACTCGTCAATTTTTTCATATCAGTATTTAATTTAATTAATAAATCCAATGACAATGAAATTTGTCGGAGTATACGCTATAGTCTTCTACAGTTTGTCATACGTAACCGAAAGGAATTTGGACAAACATCGGTATGTTGACACGAAAGTATACACAAATAAACAAATATTTAATACTTTTCTTTATAAAAAAATCATGTGTTGAGGTAAAAAAACAACGATTTATTTTTACTTTGTCAAAAACTGAGATATTCTATACCTATATATATATATATATATATATATATATATATATATATATATATATATATATATATATATATATATATATATATATATACATATATATATATATATATAAATCTCGTGACCATCGTGTCTCAAAAACGGAGGTTAAACCCCATTATTATTATTATTATTATTATTATTATATAAATCTCGTGTCACATGTTTGTCGTGAATGGACTCTGAAACTACTTAACCGATTTTGATGAAATTTTCTATACTGTGTGTACTTTAGTCAAACTTGAGCATAGGATGGTTTTTATTTCGAATTATGGACTAAATATTTTTTTATTGCAAATTTAAGAAAACTTAACGACCATATTTCTTTTTTTGGAGTTGGTTAAAATTTGTGTGGATTTTGTCATTTCCACGGAAAATCTACTTCAATAAGACAACTATAAAATTATTTTTTAATTTTGAAATGTCAATTTTGAGTGTCGTTTCCATAGTAACTATAAACAATAACCATTATATATCGTTTTATTTTGGCTATTAATAAATTTAATTTTTGCAAATACTAAACTCATGTCAGATAATATATTTCAATTTGATCACACTCAAATTATGATCGCTAGAGAGTGATTTATGTATTCTTAGGAAATTCGCTAAGGTAAAGCAGCTCCTGGGTAACGAATTTTTATTTTTTTTTTAAATGAATTTTTGTTTTTGAAGATGCCAGCAATTAGACCTACAAACTTAAGTCGCAGAACTCGAAAAGCTAGAAGTAAAAGATATACAAGAGCAAGCCAAACTGACGAGCAACGCGAAACGCGGAATGAAGTTGAACGGAATCGATGGAATCGAAATCAACAACATAGAAAGGTTGCGTTTACCCCTATCGAGCTGCATTTAATTATAATGTGGAAATCGATTACAGTTCACAGGAAATCGTTGCTATTGGATTAATGAACGTTGTGTGTCAATATTAAAAGGCATTTAAATTTAAAAATGAAGCTCCTGGATTGTGTTGCGCGAGCGCTCAAGTAAAATTGACGCGATTGGTCTTCATTAATTTCGGGAAATGGGCCAGATTCTGAACATTTTTTGACTCATGTTTGGGCAAATTTAGCCCCCTGGCCACATCTGTCGAAATTATTTAGAATCATTGCCATTATTCTAAAAATTTTTTTCTAATCGGTTGAATAATTACATTTATTATCTAAACAAGTTTTAACTGTTTTTTTTTGGCTTGCGCATAAAAATTGTTTTCGCTTTTAGCAAGTTCAAAAAATGACTTTTTTTTGTCTGTTAGTGCAAGTATCTCGTCTGGTCCAGTTTGTTTTAACAAAGCAAGACAACCGTTTTGTTTGATGTCTAAAATCGCGACAACATATTTAATCTTTGTAAAAGTTTTAAACTTAATTTCATTTCGTTTTTTCAACGTTAAAAAGTAAATTTCATCAACAACATAAAATTTTGTACTGCGGTAACAGCACGTGTCGAACGCCATTTAACTTCAGTGATAATTTTATTCCTATTATTAATCCTGGTCATCCTTTACTTTACCTAAATTACTTTGTGATTTTGGATTCTGGATGCAGTAAGACGACAAGTAAGTACAAAATTTTAATCCCTAATATACAGTCCACTAAATCGATTATAAGGCAGCGTTTCGGCCTATTAACTAAACGTACAACTCATATCGAGCAATAAAATAATTGGTTTCAAATGACGTCATTTGGCGCAACAAAAGTTAATCGAGAAAAATTTAAGCCAAGTTTCAAGGTAAGTATATTGAAAAACAATAAACTTTTACCACCACGTGCCTGATGCAAAGTACGATGGCAGCTTTCATATGAAATGGTGTATCAATTGAAATGGCTTAAAGTACATTTGTAGCTCGGTAAATTGCCAAAAGCAGAAAGAAGTGAGTGTGTTTAAAAAAGTTGATGGAGGAATGGGAGTGCTGAGAAAGTATTTTGAGAGCAACATGGGAGAGCCACATGGTGGTACAAGCAATTCGCTATACAATATCCTATATTCATCTATTACATCTATTTATTATCTGTTTACTTTTGCAGATTCAGGATCAAATATATCATCTAACAGGTTCCTTATTGCGAACGCAATAGTGACTACAAATTTTTGCAAATTTATTTTATGGGCGATTCAGCAAGACAAGTCGATCAGCGTTGTGCACACAACAATTCGGTGAAAAGACCAATTGTGGAACAACTCCAAATGTTTTTCCATCAACGCAACGAATTGGTTGCATTATTCACGACCGCATTAGACCGTATGCCATCTGATAACTACAAAATTGTCATCAAAGCCGATAAGATGCCTGCAGGACAACACGCAAGACGTTTTAATGCGCCAACAATTGATGAAGTCTCTAGAAAATAAAACTAAGAATGTAGTGTATCATAAAGGATTACAATCATAAACAATATGTTTTTGAATAATAATTATTTTTTATAAATTATACCATTTCGAATTCATTATTCATAGTCAAGACAGGACAAAGTCTGTCGGGTCAGCTAGTACATATATATATATCCTTTTTTTATGTATCTGTAGACTCTCTAGCGGTCACAGTTTTATTCCGATTGGAATGAAATTTGGTATTTGAGGCGCTTTTGGTATTCTAAATGTCAAGTTCGTTAATGTGTAAAATCGGACAAGGGGAAAGGTGGTTTAGAGGGAGGGGAAAACTCAAAATTTAGTTTATCTCCTTTAATATTTGAAAAATCGAACAATTTATCAAGAGTTAAGTTGTAGGTACTAAGTTTTACTGTAATTTTGTTTCTTATCATTTTTCTGTTACACTAATATTTACAGAAATATTTACAATTAAACACTGTATAATACTATATACAACTATATAGTATATAAGTATATAGTATATATATGTATGTATTTCTGAAGCTTTGAAATGGGTACTCTAAGAGGAATATTTAAGTTCGAACTTTTCCAATGATCACACATATACATTTTTTGTTCCATGCACCCGTGTTACAACCTATATTTTAAAAGATGCAAGACAAGGAAAATCTTTAAATTAAAAAATATTTGTCACAAAAAAAACAAACAACTTTTCTATGAAACTTTTTTCATACATCTTATACTTTTGGTATAAGTGTGTATGTGTGTGCGAAGGGCTGAAAATTGGTACAGACGTTAGGTATGGTAACAAAATTATTTCAACTGAAAAACAGGGAAGATTAACATTGTCTGTTTTATTGACAATCATCACGATGCCATCATCATAATTCATGTCACTTTAATCGTTTCCAACAGAATAATTTTGTAATTAATAGAATACTATTTAATTAAACAGAATCACAATTGAACGCGGAGTATGCCTACCGGGTAAACCACGTTTAAAAAATCGCGCCAAGTACACTACCTCCCTAGTGGTGCGGAAATGTGTGCATATTATGTAGAATACGAACTTTTAGAATCGCTATATCTCATAAATGGTGATTCTTAGGAAAAAGTGTTAGGATAATTTTTATAGATAATTGAATGATCTACAATTTTTGCCTGATTTATTTTTATGATAAAACTTACCGTTTACCAGAAAAATGCAAAAAACCGATAATTTCGACCTTTGACCTTGAATAAATTTTTTTCCCGATGAAGGATCAATGGGGACTCTTCAAATTTCATTTATAATAGTGTACCTAACATCTGTACCAAGTTTCAGCACTATACGAATTATTGTTAATTGAAATGTGTACTTTGACCGGAGTATAACTTTAATATGGACTAACCTTCAAAAAATTTACTTCCAAAATCTTTTACGCACCTTTATTATACTATTTTTCTTGAAAAAAATTAACATTAAAACTAACTTGGTTACTAACTAACCAAGTAACTAACTTGGTAACGGTAGCACACTCTACACATTAGATTTTGAGCAAAAATGATAATGTAATGAACTGTAGCATACATGATTTTCTACAACTTTATTCCTCACGCATTTTTCGATTTTTCTAATTAAGGAAGATATTTTATATTTTGTGTTTTCTTTATGCCCCCTTTCGCCTTGACGTGTACCATTTATTAATAAAATTGAGCTTGCAAATACTAAAATCATATCAGACACGACATTTCCTTTTGATCAGACTAAAATTGTGACCGCTAGAGAGTATTTCATGTATTCTAAGGAAATTCGCTAAGCAGCTCCTGCGTAACGAATTTTCATGTCAATATTAAATAAAACTTCATAGCATTTTTTTTATCATACGCTTACGCAATATAACAACGAACTTAAACCTAAAATACTCCCGTCATTGTTTTGCGACTGCTACTTTTTACCGAATTTCAACATAAAAAAGTGAAAATCATAAGAGTATAACAGCAAAAAATAACATTACCATAAAATATTTACGAATAAGTGGAATGCATTAAATATTCATTTTGACATTAAGATTTTCACTTTGTTTTTTTTAAGAAGTGTTTTTTTTTCGACGAAAAAAATGTACTCAATGATCAATTATTGGTGTACGATGGTATTTATGAAATAATTGAACCAATAAATAATGACAATGTTAATAATAAAAACAAAATATATAACTTTAAATTGACTTTTTTTCGGTTGAATTGTTACTGTGGGAAGTTTATACATATATTTAACCGCAAAAATAAGTAATGTTCAGAAAAATAGATACGTTCACCTTTACGACTATACGGCTGAATATTATAACTTTATAAAAATATAAAACGGTTTGAAAATATTCTTTTATAAAAGTAAAATCTAAAGTTTATTTTATATGATCCAAAAAATTCAAGTAATAAAATTTACCAAGCCATATATATACCTAATGGTCGCAATGTCTCAATAAAATCATAAGCTTCTAAGTCTGGCCTAATGACGGCCATGTACAATAAACACTTATATAATTATTTCATAATTAAAATTACGCAATATATGTCTAGTCCGTCAAAAATAACGACTATCAGTATTAGCCGGACTTTTAATGGGACCCATAAAAAGTCTGAATGTTAAAAACCTTTTTGAAATTTCCATATTAAATTATAAAATTATTTAAATAAAAAATTAATTATTCATTTATCACGTTTTTAAAACGGGTTAAAAATTATAAAATAACTTATCCTAGCCGCATACACATTTATAACCCCATACAGATACCCAACCTCATTGTCCTGAAAATTTGTGAAACTAACTTCCCGATGAGCTAGAGACTTTCGACATAGCTTAGAACAGGATTCAAATGCAAAGTCTAGCATTAATATGTGTAATATTTAAATAAAAATCTTATAAAATTAATTTTAGAAATTTGGTGGAAGTATCGATAATTATTTAAAGAAAAGGAAGCGATGGGAATTATTTAAAGAAAAATCATTGAAGTTATGAGTCTTTAAATAAAAACTAAATTTTTAAATACCACGTTTTTAAAACTTATTAAAAAGTATAAAATAATTTCTCCTAACCCCATGCAAATTGTCATGAAAATTTGTGATTATAAATTTTTAATTGCTATGAAAATACTTGTAAGATTTAAATAGAAAAACGTGACGTTTGAGTATTCCTATACACAAACAATATATTAAAGTTATAATAAAAAACTATGGAATTTTGTCCCCATAAAAATAATTGTAACGTGTCCTGTAGTATTAATGAATGTAAAAGCCATATATCGAAACATAATAGTTTGATTGCATTTGTTACTCAAAAAAATGATAGTAGGGCTTCGCTAAAGCTGATTGTTCTCAACCATAAATTTACAGACAGCATTGCTCTTCACATGCAATCTCAACAATTTTTTCTACGTAAATACTTGAACGTGATAAAATGCTTCCTAAACCATCTTTCAAGTTTGGCCATTTACTTCCATCACACTATCCACCTTGCCAGTAATATATGAACACGATTAATAATATTTTCTACTACAGTATCATTTCTTTTATATATATATTTATATATTTATATATATATATATATACCAGAGTATATAAAGTTTACCCACCAGGGAATATTAAGCCCCGGCTATGTGTTCCGGCCAGATTTGTGTTCACGATATGACCTAATTAGTTCACTTCCGCATATTCACCCGTCCGGCCGTCTGTGTCTAAACACGATTACTCAAAATGGAAAAGAGGTAACAATCTGAAATTTTGTGTGTGTTTCATATTTCATATTTGAAAGCGTAGAAAAAAAATTTATAGAAAAACATCAAAAAGTTCCTTGTTTAAAAATAAACCACTTATGTTAAAATTTTTTTCACAAACTCAGTAAATCCAGGGTATTTAAGCAATTAACTCAGTCACTTGTTATTTCGACTTGTTTTTTATAACCAAAATATTTTTTTTACATAGTACATTTGGTTTAAACTATCCAACAATGAGCAGTTTTTTTATTTCTTCAACCACCAGGCAACCAAAAATTAAGTAACGCCTTTCCTAAGAACCCCAATAATGTATTCAAAATTATAAGTTAAGAGAATCCAAAATAGAAAAATTTGAAACTAGATGTTTTCAATGTGACAAGATCAACAGTATGATTTTCAGTCTCCTATTGATATTCAAAATTAATATTAAATAGAATTATCGTTATTGAGAAATTTTTATCGAAGTTACCCAATATGAACAATCTATGCTGAAATTCTGCTAGTGGATATTAATACATTGAAAATGTTGTGAAAATTCCCACCATATTTTTTAATACGAAATATAAGTTTTGTGATTATTAAAATTAGGTAAAATTAAGGTTAGGTAAAATTTAATAAATATTAGAAATAATTTTTAACTATTTCTAATATTTTAAATGTTGGTACAAATTATCAATATTTTCACTTCTTTCGTAAGTATTAATAAATATTGGGTCACTTAAATGTCTTTTTAATAAAATGGATTTTTGCATGTAATCAATAAATAGTTTTCATATTAATCTGTTTACGTAACACAAAATATCTAGAGAAAATACACCGTTTTATCGTTTCAATAAGCATGTGGCCAACTATTATGTAAGTGTTCTATGCAGGAAATGATAAAATAATATCATATTTTTCCACTTATTTGTTGCTTCAATCACTTTAGTAATTGAAGCTTTATGGAGAACATGATATACACTAAGATTCCTGTGGTTATATGGTCTTAATAAATTAATACATTAAGTGTGTACAGTGATTACGTGAACAAGGATTCTGTAGTACGAAAACTATAACACGGATGGTCAAACTTAATATGCTAGGTTTGAGTTTAAAAAAAATCTACATGATTGCAACAATTAAATATTTAAGATAAATAATCAGTAAAGTTTCTAATTTGTCCCATCCTTAGAAGTGGGCAAATATGCGGGAGAGATGTAGGTAAGGCAGAAAAAAAATTATTATTAACATTGGCGAGTGTATTATATCTCTACAACAATTCCTTGGCCTATTACCTATTCTCTATAAAGAACCTTGGCCTCACTTAAAAGGGGGTAGACTTGGTTTTCCTACTTACCTTGAGTCTTCTGTCTAGCCTTTTTTGAGATACAATCGAAAAACTAAAAGAACATGATCATTCACCACGTCCCCCTTTCCTTTGGAATTTTACTAGACTACTCCAAACAGGGTATTTAAGCAATTAACTCAGTCACTTGTTATTTCGACTTGTTTTTTATAACCAAAATATTTTTTTTACATAGTACATTTGGTTTAAACTATCCAACAATGAGCAGTTTTTTTATTTCTTCAACCACCAGGCAACCAAAAATTAAGTAACGCCTTTCCTAAGAACCCCAATAATGTATTCAAAATTATAAGTTAAGAGAATCCAAAATCAAACCCATTTCGAAAAAATAAGCTATTTTGAAATAAAACATATTCAGTTATTATTTACCCCTATTATATACATCTTGACTGTTTAAAACTGGTCTGTTATATGTTATACAGTTGGTAGTGGGAGGCCCAGATTGTTGAAAGTGACGGTTAGAGGAATGAGCTACTAGTAGTCCGCATTGAACTGAGTAAGAAGGCGGATGTGGTATTCTAGTGTAACTAACACACGTTTGCACGTGCGATTACTTTTTACACGTGTTTAATTAATGTAATTATGGTGGTGTATTGTTGTTTTATTTTTTTGTTTATTTGTTTTAATATTGTTACTGTTGAAACAAATCCTTAGTTTTTTTTTGTGACCAAATTATTAATAAAGTGCAAAAAACTTAATATATCTAATATTTAACAATATTTTTGTGCTTTTAGTTATTTATTAGTGACGCAAAATGTTCAATAACTGGAGGATTTGTTTTATAATAAGTGTTTGCACCTTTGGTAAGTTTTGTGAAATATATTTTTCGTAATTAGAATGAAATTTAGTAATTACTTATACCCCAATTATTATTTTATTTAATTAAACACACCCGAAAACTGATAAGAAAGCTGATCAGTGTATGAGAGCAAATCATAATGTTTAAAGAGCTTAAGGGGGCACAGGATTTGAGATTACATTAATGTGAAAATTTTCAGTATAAGTAAAATGCATTTTTTGAAGAGTTAATTAGTTTAGAAATTTATGCCGTCGTATTTTTACGGGCTCTAATCATGTTCCTTAAAAAATCATCATCTTCGTCGTAATAAGAATGTTTCTGTTAAATTTAAATGAAATATTTTTCCATAAAAAATATAATGCAATGCTGTCTCTGTGCTTCTTTAAAAAATTTATAATTTTTTACTGTTGTTTTTTCAAGGAGTAATTAGAAAATTTATTAAAAATAAATATCTAACAGTAATTTTTATCTTCTTACCTAAATTTTAAACAATTAAATTTTCTCCAGCACGTTATTATTAACACACAAAAATTGATTTTGTTGAAACCACTCGAGTTTTTTAGATTTCTAATGTTGATAAAACGAGTCGCAAATTTTTTTCATTGCGCATGTTATTTGCCTTCTTTTCAGTTTTTCCTCAAATTCATTTGCACACATGAATTTGTTCATATTTATTTTAAGATATTATTTAATAGTTTGGCATTTCTTTTATGTTTTTGTAAAAATATTTAATTATGTTTTGGAAATGTTCCATAAAAATATTTTCCGTAATTTTATATTTATCTGTCCATTTTGTTTAACTAATTGGATTACCATATTTTAGATCGACAGATATATCTTCAGAATTTTTGTTGTTTTACGAAGATGCAATAGTTGTTAATAAACCATATCTGTTTCAATATCGTTTCAATTAAGCTTGATTCATCTAGTTTTATTACTATATGTATTTTCTGAATCATGATATTCATGAAATTCAGATTTTTTCGAATAAAAAGTATTTCTAAAGTTATAAAATGGATCTGAATGAAAGTAATTCTCGGGATCAAAACGGGATGAAGGAGACCATTAAAAATCTCAAAAGGATTGTTAGCAATCGATAATCGATTATTAATAAATGTTTTTTTTTTTTTTATTTAAAATAATTTGGCAAGGGCCATTAAGCCATTAAAGCCATTAACAATATGGTTTTACAATACATTAAGAATAAAAAATTATATAACATATTCGAAAAAATAAAAATAAAACAAATATTTCCTTTGAAAAAAAAAAAAAAAAAAATTATGTTAAAGAATTATAAAAAAAATCAGAAAATTCAAAAAATAACTGAGGACAATACGTAGACGCTAGGATGTAAGACACGGGATTGGGGGAGTAGCTACCGAGACCCATCGGGGCTGAGAATAGAACACAAACATAGATGTTGGGGGTCATGGATTGTTTAACGGTAGAGAAAAATCAGTGTAACATTTAATACAGACAGTACAGTGTATTTTGGAGGGGGAGTTAGACAGAGGTGTTGGAAGATTTAAGGAATAGGGCTATCGATTTAAGGACAGTTTTGTTGTTTAGAGACAGGAGGTGAGTAATATTTATAGGAAGTGCGACATTTTGGGACTTAAGGTTTCTATATAGTATGGCTCTTTGGTGTGAAAGTAGGGGACACTCAAGGAGTACATGGTTTTCATCACAACAATCGTGACCACAAACGCAATTTGCATTATTTTTTACGTTGATTTTGTGTAAATGCCTTGGTAGACAGTTGTGACCAGTTCTTAGTCTACCAATGGTCACGATTGTGTGACGGTCGAGCTGCAGGCCGTCAAACCAAGGCTTTAGAATGGGAGTAGGTCGTAGTGCGGCTATTGCAGTTCCTTTTATTTTGCTGTTATATTCCCATTCTGCTTTCCACTCTTCCATAATCTGTGCTCGACACTCTGCATAGAGATCGCTGTATGATGGTAAATATATGCTTTCATCTCCATTGAGTGCCCCTTCTTTAGCTAATAGGTCCACCGTTTCATTTCCTCGTACGCCGATATGTGAGGGACACCATATAAATGAAACAGAAAAATTTTCATTTGTAACTTTGTAGAGCTCATACTTTATAAGGGATACAATATAGGAATTATTAGGATTGGAAATTGGATTAGATAGGGTCGAAAGGAGACTTTTCGAGTCAGATACGATTATTGCACCAGCTATATGGGATTGAAGTACATATTTTAGAGCCTCTAACACAGCAACGCATTCGGCGGAGAAAATTGAAAATTTGTTGTTAAGTTTAAATTTGCGAGATACCTGTGCGTTGCTGTGGTAGAAAGCTGCTCCAACCGTCTGAGTGCCGGTTTTAGATGCGTCTGTGTAGATATAATCTTGACTTGGGTAATTCATTGACAGGAAATTTTGGAAAATGGAATTTGAAAGTAAGGGGCTATTCGCATCTCCCCTCTGTAAGCCACAGTCGAAACGTACGATGTTCGAGATAAATCCGGCATGGAGGGGAAATGTGAAGTGAAGAAGGGAGGGGCTACGATGTATAGGGGTTTCAAAGAAGGAACGATATGCTATTATTAAGGGAGGGATTGGTTTACGACGCCAGTATCGGGAATTCTGGATTGCAAGATTTAGTTGACCTAAAAGCGGGATTAAGGGGTGTCGGGAAAAGGACAGTTTTTTAAGGATAAACTTTTTAGCTAAAAAGATTCTCCTGAGATGGAGGGGAGGAATACCTGCTTCAACTAGAAGTGCATTTGTTGGGCAGGATCGCATTTGGCCTAATGATATTCGAAGGGATTGGAATTGGACTCGGTCTAAGATAGATGATTTGGATTGCGATAAGGGTGAGAGAAGGAAACCTCCATAATCGAAAACTCCTTGGACGAAGGCGTTATGAAAGGTCAGTAAGGTGGAAGGATCTGCACCCCACCACGTAGATCTGATTGCCTTCATAGCATTCAGTCCACCTTTAACTCGGTTGGCCATTGCCATGATGTGTTCACGCCAAGAGAGCTTCCGATCAAGGATGATTCCGAGGAATTTTACTGAGTTTTGGAATTGGATACTTGAATCTAAAAATGGGATAGGTTGGGGAACATCCCTATGTCTGGAAAATAAAACTGCGGTAGTTTTAGTGACTGAAATATTTAAGTTGAGTTCATCCAAAATGCCTTTTAGCTGAACTAAACCATTCGTAACGTTGCTTCTAGCTGAATCTAAGGATTTGTTGGATGAATATAAGACTATATCGTCAGCAAATTGCAGGATTTTAACACTGTCCTGGGGGAGTTGTTGAATACCAGATGTGTATATATTAAACAGGATTGGGCTCAGTACAGCTCCTTGGGGAAGACCCAATGTAACTGTTCTGTGGATTTCAGGATAGTGGCGTAGAAGAGTGATATTTCGGTGATGTAGAAGGTTCTGAACGTAGCGTGTGATTCTGCGCGGAGCATTTAGTTGCAGAAGTTTTTCGATCAGTACGTCTGTTAGAACATTGTCAAATGCTCCTTTTATATCAATGAACACCGCTGCAAGATAATTGTTGTCAGTATAGCAGCCCAGTATGTCTGTGTAAAGTAAGGAGAGATTATCCGTTGTGCCCATCGACCTTCTAAAACCGAATTGGAAATTAGGTAGAATGGAGTTGTGTTCACACCACCACTCTAGCCTAATTTTAATCAAATGTTCCATGATCTTTGAAAGGCAAGAGCTCATGGCAATGGGACGATAGGAGGAGGCTGAATTGGGATTTTTATTAGGTTTTAGTATGGGTAAGATTAAAGAACTTCTCCATTCTTCAGGTACTACATTTTTCAAAAATAAATTGTTCATGATATTCAGTAATAGAATATCCGATTCGTCGGGGAGATTTTTTATCATAGTATAGTAAATACCATCTGAACCAGGAGAAGAATCTTTAAGTCGGGATATGATAGATTTATATTCGTGAACAGAGAAGGGAGAATCCAACAAGTTATTCGATTCCAAAGGTAGGTTATACGGGGAAAATGGAACAGCCGTTTGGGGTGCTAGGTTGTCCATAAATTCCTCCTTCCAAACATCATTCGAAGAAAGATGAGCACAGGGAAAGGAACCTTTACGAAGTTTTTTGATATTCAACCATATTTCGCTGATAGGAGTTGAACGTGTAAAACTCTCACAGAATTCCTTCCATGAGAGTTTCTTTTTTTGCTTAAAAATTCTCCTTACTTTTGCACAAGTCTGTCGGTAGTGTAGGAAATTGTCCATTGTAAAATTTTGTTTTAAGTTTTTTGTTATGGATCTACGTTTCTGTATTAATTGATTGCACTCTTCATCCCACCAAGGGGTGGGGGGATATAATGGATGGGGTGGTTTTGTTTTAGGGATTGCTATATTGGCAGCGGTATTAATTGCATTGGTAAATGAATTATAATCTATAATAGGATCGGATGGATGAGAAGGCGCCGAGTATTGCTCGAGGAAACTGTGACCATAAAGCGTCCAATCAGCTTTACCTACAGACCAACGTGGTGTAAATGGTCGCTTGGTAGTTGCTGATGATTTGCCAATTGAAATGATGATTGGCCAGTGGTCACTACCATGAGTGCAATCCAAGGTCCTCCACTGGGATATGGTACTTAATTCGGGGCTGCTAACGCTGAGATCAACAGCCGTACATTTTCTAGGAGGGGCGCAACAGAGGGTAGGAGATCCGTCGTTTAGTAATACAAGGTCGGAGTTCATGAGGTAATTGCTAAATATTTTTCCACCTGCGTCGCTATAGTGGTTACCCCATGTGGGGTGGTGAAAATTAAAATCTCCTGCTAGGACTAATGGAGAATGGATGTTAGATAGTAGGTTGGTTAGTTGTATTTCAGAAATGGAATTATTTGGGGCGTTGTAGATTGAGATAATAGCAACGTTATCAATTTTTATTCCTATCACTTGGGTATTTGGAGAAGGCGATTGAAGAGGTATAGGTTGATGGGGAATGGATGAATGGACAAGGATTGCAGCACCACCATATCCATCTGCCCTATCAGAGCGATATATATGATATCCTCTAGTACGAGCAGACGAGTTGGCTTGAAGCCAAGTTTCCGATAGGAGGGCTACATGTATTTTGTTTGTGGTAAGTAGATGTAGTAGGTTTGGTTTGTTATTGGAAAGACTACGAATGTTCCATTGTAGGATTTGGAGATGACGAGATGCCGCCATTTGTGATAATGAATTTGAAGAGTTGGGTCACTTTTTCATTTGTAGTTGGGTCCGCTATTATAAGTTGTAGGGCATTTTGGAAGTATGATTCTAATGTTTTGGAATTAGATTGGGAAGTTTTATTTAAATTAGTAGAATTGAAATTAAAAATGGGTAAATTTGATGATGTGGGTGGAGCTCGGCCATTGGAATTGATAAGGAGGGATTGATGCTCACGGGAGTAAGTGGGAGATTGAGGAGGAGATGGAGAAACAGGCTTGCGTTTTTTGGCACTTGAAGCTTTCACTGCCTGTGAATAGCTGCGAGCCGGGATTTGGGTGGGTGTTGTTGTGGTAATAGGGGTTCTGTTAATGGTAGGGAAGGCGTTTGAAATGACGAGTGGAGTGAAAGATTTTTTAGGATTGGTTACATGGCTGGCGGCTTCGTGAAAAGTGAGGCCTTCTGTAGCCATTAGACGTTTAATGGTAGTTTGGCGGGAATATTCATTACAGTCGCGTGAGCGAGAAGAGTGTGCACCATCACAATGTACACACTTTTTTGTGGATTCGGGACAGGGACAGTCTTTGGAAGGATGTGACTCGGCGCAGTTACTGCAGCGAGGGGAACTTTTGCAGAGGATAGTCGTATGTCCGTATCGTAGGCAGTTGAAACACTGAGTAACGGGAAATGTATATATTTCCACAGTTCTCAGGCAGTAAAAAATTGATACCTCTCTTGGGAGTGTATTTCCCTCGAAAGTTACAATAACTGTAGATGTTTTTTTGTATTCAGTTGCATCAGTTTCATTTTGTTTGGGGATCCGTCTAGAAATGCGGTGAACTTTGACAAGTTTGGATGGTGATTTTATATTTTGAATGAGGGTATCTTCGTCAATGTTTAGGTCAATGTTTCGTATAAGTCCGGTTCTGGTCACACAATGGGTAGGGATATATGCTTTTAGGTCATTTTGGGCAAGGAGGTTTTGGGAGATAAATGAATTCGCAGAATTTGCTCGTTTGAAGGAAACGCAAAGTCGACTTCTGCCTAAGGAGTCTATTTTTACTATATCCGGGATTTGGTTTTTGACGAGTATGTTTCCAAAAGAGATGGGATACAATCTGTTTTTGGAATCGGATAGGGGTTCTATAAAAACTTTAAAAGGACCTGGCGAAGTGGAGGGATATGTGTGTTTGATGGGGTTGGTGGGTTCTTTTACATTAACATTAGTAATTTTAGGATTAGTTGGTTGGTTTGGGGTAGTGTTGGTTGGAACAGCGGAATTTGGGTTTATGGGAATTGCATCAAAGGGTGTTAAGGGTGTTAGGACCGGTGGGTCCAGGTCTGTAGGAGTTAGACCTGGACCCAGGGGATCATTTGAGCTAGACACGGCGCTCAGAACACGTTGATTTTTTTATTTCGGTTTTTTAAAGAATTAAGATAAAATAAACAAAAATTGGTATTCAATTAAGAAGTGTACTTAAAATTGAATTTACTTGTGCAATAATAATAAATAACTTACGTAAAGCAAGAAGGAATTTGTAGACAGATGATAAACACAAATTAATAAAGGTATATATTGATGTTGTTTTTTTATTTTGATTGTTATCTAACTAAAGGTAATAATTAATAACAAAATTTTGCCAATAAACACGTCCGTACTGTATCAAGTCTCTATTGGAACTCTCTTAATAAATGTTTATAGTTCTATATAAATATTTGGATTTTAATTCTGTAATGTTAATAAAACAAATTCAACTTGTATATTAGGGAACATACCCATACTACGTGACCTGTTTAGGGGGGGGGGGGGGTAGATCTTTAAAATACTACGCTCGGTCACGGGAATGGGGGTGGGGGTGGCTTTGATTTTTGTCACGTAGTCGATCGATTTCGCCGAGAGAAATCTCGCGCTTTTTCGAACTATATTTGACTATAGCGCGGAGTGTTTAACTAAACGTGCTTCTTAAACTCACAGTTACACTTTCACAGTTTCACTTTCTGCTTGCAAAATGATTAATAATCATAATTGTCAATACTACGTAACAACTTTAGGGGGAGGGGGGGGGGTCTTGGCATATACCACAAATGGTTACCGAGGGGAGGGGGGGGTCGAAAAATCTTAAAAAATAGGTCACGTAGTATGGGTACGTTCCCTTATATATAGAGCTGGAGGTCTTCGAATTATGTTTGGAGGCGGTCAATATTCCCCGCATAAAGAAATTTACGCAATTATTCCTTGTTTTAAAGTCTCCAATATGTTGTTGTTATTAAAAATTAAAGGTTCTCCTATTTTTAACCCGACTTCAAAAAAGGAGGATGGTTCTCAATTCGTCTGTATTTTTTTTTTTTTTTTTTTTTATGTGTGTCACCTCAGAACTCCAACATTTATGAACCGATTTTGAATTTTTTTTTTTTGTTTTAAAGGGTTTGGTTTCCCATTGGTCCCATTGGCACCAAATCGCATTCTGATGAGGGGATCCCCGGAAAATCGAGGAAAATCCTCATTTTATATGTGATAACCGATTTTTGCGAATTTTTTTTTTTTTTTTTGAAAGGGTATACTCATTCATAATGGGAAAATAAGAAAATTTTTTTAAAAACCGACTTCAAAAAATTTTTTTACAAAAAAAAAACCGACCCCAAAAAAAAAAATTTTTACAAAAAAAACACAAAATGCATGTAAATAAAATTGAAAATCTGTTATAAAAAAATGCTCTTAAAATTAAAAAAAAAAAAAAAAAACGGGTAAAAAAAAAGTTTTACAAAAAAAAACCGACCCCAAAAAAAAAAATTTTTACAAAAAAAAAACAAAATGCATGTAAATAAAATTGAAAATCTGTTATAAAAAAATGCTCTTAAAATTAAAAAAAACCGGGTAAAAAAATGTGTTATAAAAAAATTCACTAAAAATTAGTCGTTTAAGTAGGTCTACCCATATTTAGATAAATAAAACTAGTTATAGAACTTTAGAGTCACTAAAAAGCGAGAAATAAACTATATTTTGACAAAATGGAAACCCGACTTCAAAAATAAAATATTCTATAACAAAAAATGCACTAAAAAGTAAAAAAATAATTGCATATTCTTGTGCCAATTTTAGTTCACATAAGCAAAAATTTTTAAATATATATGTACAATTATTGTTATTTTTGGAGGCGGTGTCCAAAAATTATGTGAATTTCTCTATGCTGACACCGCCTCCAAAAATAACAATAATTGTACATATATATTTAAAAATTTTTGCTTAGGTGAACTAAAATTGGCACAAGAATATGCAATTATTTTTTTACTTTTTAGTGCATTTTTTGTTATAGAATATTTTATTTTTGAAGTCGGGTTTCCATTTTGTCAAAATATAGTTTATGTTAATAGCGTTAAACGATTTCATACCCTTTGCACTACTGGCATTTAAAGATATCGGACTCTATACTCTATACTATACTGCTCCTTATCAGGTTCAGATTCTGTTAAGAGGAGGTGTAGGATCTGAAGTAGGTTTAAGAATTGATTTTTCTCCACGGAGATCTGGTGGGCATCTTAGCATCTGATTATTTTGTGTATCAGTACATGTAATTCTGTCAGGTAAGTTTTTCGGAGTTTCCGCTGGAAAACCGAGGAAAACCTCAATCTGATTTTAGTTTCCGGAGACATTCCTTGAGATTACAATGCCCCGTAAGACAACTCGCTCATAGTTTACTTTTACTCAAGGCAACACATATCTTCGAGTCAAAATTCCAAGTAGATTTTAATAAGTCTGTTTCAACTTCAAAACAGTCATCCACGGCGAGGCTCTACTGTTGCCTTCTTTCTTCGTGAATGTGGTCGGCATGTCAATAAAAGGGCTCCGGTCCTGTTTGAATTGCCGGTGCTGCTGTCCTCGATCTGCAGGTTGTCCACTGGTACATCCTGGAACCAAAATGAGATTTTGATATGTGTACATAACGGCCCAATGCCGAAGGTTACATTAAAAAAGATTGATATTAAAGAAAAGTCCTAGGAGACTGGCCAAATTATTTGTTGGATCTATTTAAGCGAGATAAAAAAGTAAGTACATAATATAGCGGTGGAAAGTGATACATAAATTTGATTTGGTGATCTGTTCTATTAAAGTTACAGTAGCATTTCTCTTGTACTGTATTACTTTTAAAACTTTTATATCGTCTCGCCTCGTTTTTATATTTAAAGATTTTATTGAAAAAGTACAATTTAATAAAATTATTTTAAAATAGAACTAACTTTAAGAAGTTCTAAAATCTTTTTTATATTCAAGTGCATATTTTTCTAATTTATTTAGTTTTTTATTTTAATTTTAAACAATAAAGTCTATAAGCAAAATTAAATCATTACCACCCAAAATGATTTTCTGTTTTGTGATTAGTACATGTTTGCAAATTAAAAATCTATGGATATTTAAAGAGAGTATTATCGTCTGCCTTTCGAAAATTTATCAAAAATCAGGATTCTAATTTTCGTCTCGTCTCTCGCTGGGCTTATTATCGTCTCGTTTCTCTCGTCCCTCGTGGCATCACTAATTAAAGTTTAAAGAGTCGTAACTCAAAGCTATCCGTTTGTAGGACGGGCAACCAGTCTCATTGCAGTAAATAGCTTGAAAAGTTTTTAGTATAAGAAATAAAAATTGATTCCATCATATGGTGTGCATTAAATCTTTATACGTAATTATAAATAGGAATATTACATTATTTGGTCATTTTTATAGTAAATAGTGTATTTTGAAATTTATAGGTTCACCTTCAGCATTGTCAACACTAATATTTTGAGAATCTGTGCCAAAATTAATGTTGGCAACATTCCAAATACATTTTCCACTATGCACACAGCATACACCATCTAAATAGTACTATATGACACAGGATTCAAGTAATCTAGGATTGACAATATTTCAACAGAACATCTTACAATATGGGAGCTGTTAACAAATTACGTTTCCAGAAAGGGGAGAGAAACAATTGCCTAGTGCTATAATAAGTCACCAAAACAATCGCGACTATCGCAATTCATCGATTTTATTTTGTAGTTTTTATCTATCTATCATAAAGTAAGTCGCTCTCATTAATGAAAAATAATTCAGATAAGGATGATGCTACGAAACAATCGAAAATTTAAAAGAATCGTTTAAAAGTTATTGCAATTTAAAAGAATGTAATTTTACATGTGTTCTCATGGAGATTTCTTCACTCAATAAATTAAATTCATTTCAATTACGATTAAAAAAGCTACGAAGTGTTTCAAATTTTTAAATTAAACTTGAAGAAAATATTAACTCAAAAAAAATATCAAAAACTATGTAAGTAATTAATTACTTTTAGCATATATGGCGTATAGTACATTACGGTGTACCATGTTACCGAAATACAGACAATAACAAAATGATATATTTAAAACAAAAATCATATTACTTAGTAGACCGTAACTATTTAAAATAAACCATATTTTGACAAAATGGAAACCCGACATCAAAAATCAAATATTCTATAACAAAAAATGCACTAAAAAGTAAAAAAATAATTGCATATTCTTGTGCCAATTTTAGTTCACCTAAGCAAAAATTTTTAAATATATATGTACAATTATTGTTATTTTTGGAGACAGTGTCAGCATAGAGAAATTCACATAACTTTTGGACACCGCCTCCAAAAATAACAATAATTGTACATATATATTTAAAAATTTTTGCTTAGGTGAACTAAAATTGGCACAAGAATATGCAATTATTTTTTTACTTTTTAGTGCATTTTTTGTATATTCGACTGGGGGCTCAGAACAGCCTAGAATTTATTTTAGGCTGTTCTCAGCCCACAGTCTCTGTTTAAAATTTAGACCCTTTAGAGGAGTCTTCCAGATGTCGATGTTCTACCTGAGAAAAAACTCTTCAGGCGAAACATAATTCTTAGTTCGCATCAAATAGAAAAATTTGAAACTAGATGTTTTCAATGTGACAAGATCAACAGTATGATTTTCAGTCTCCTATTGATATTCAAAATTAATATTAAATAGAATTATCGTTATTGAGAAATTTTTATCGAAGTTACCCAATATGAACAATCTATGCTGAAATTCTGCTAGTGGATATTAATACATTGAAAATGTTGTGAAAATTCCCACCATATTTTTTAATACGAAATATAAGTTTTGTGATTATTAAAATTAGGTAAAATTAAGGTTAGGTAAAATTTAATAAATATTAGAAATAATTTTTAACTATTTCTAATATTTTAAATGTTGGTACAAATTATCAATATTTTCACTTCTTTCGTAAGTATTAATAAATATTGGGTCACTTAAATGTCTTTTTAATAAAATGGATTTTTGCATGTAATCAATAAATAGTTTTCATATTAATCTGTTTACGTAACACAAAATATCTAGAGAAAATACACCGTTTTATCGTTTCAATAAGCATGTGGCCAACTATTATGTAAGTGTTCTATGCAGGAAATGATAAAATAATATCATATTTTTCCACTTATTTGTTGCTTCAATCACTTTAGTAATTGAAGCTTTATGGAGAACATGATATACACTAAGATTCCTGTGGTTATATGGTCTTAATAAATTAATACATTAAGTGTGTACAGTGATTACGTGAACAAGGATTCTGTAGTACGAAAACTATAACACGGATGGTCAAACTTAATATGCTAGGTTTGAGTTTAAAAAAAATCTACATGATTGCAACAATTAAATATTTAAGATAAATAATCAGTAAAGTTTCTAATTTGTCCCATCCTTAGAAGTGGGCAAATATGCGGGAGAGATGTAGGTAAGGCAGAAAAAAAATTATTATTAACATTGGCGAGTGTATTATATCTCTACAACAATTCCTTGGCCTATTACCTATTCTCTATAAAGAACCTTGGCCTCACTTAAAAGGGGGTAGACTTGGTTTTCCTACTTACCTTGAGTCTTCTGTCTAGCCTTTTTTGAGATACAATCGAAAAACTAAAAGAACATGATCATTCACCACGTCCCCCTTTCCTTTGGAATTTTACTAGACTACTCCAAACAAATCCCTAAAATCAATTCTTACTATTCCAATATTTCCGTCTACACTTCGGAAGTATAGTTATATAAAAAAGTAACATAAATGTAGAATACCCAATTGATAGATAGATAAGTATTGATAGATAGATAGATAGGGTGCCGGATTATTGGACGTGCCGGATTAGTGAGACTCTATTCACTTATAAAAATGGCGCCGACAGTGGCTACACGTAGTGTATCGGGTGGCACTGAATTTAATATTAAAAGTGCTATGGAGACGGTGTTGGCATCTGAAGAATTTAAAATAACGATGAGTGAATTAATTCGTACAAGTGTTGAAGCCAGTGTTCAAGTTTTAAAATCGGAAATTCGAGAATTGAAAGAAGTCAACCTCAAATTACTTAGTGAAATTGAAACGTTGAAACATGATATCAGAGTACCGAAACATGATATAGTTACCCGAGAAACCAACCAACGTACTAATAGTAACATCAATAATGTTGTTAATGAGCACCAAAAGATGTCACCAAGAAATGAGCAGCCAAGCTACTCACAAAAAGTAAAAAGGGGCTTGATGAATAGGCGTGAAATTTCAATGTCTCAAATACATCCTAATACTTCCGAAGGAACTACTAGTGAGCAAAGAGACGATGTGGAAGGATGGCAGGAGGTAAGAAGAAAGAAAAGAACGGTAGTTGTAGGTGATTGTGAAGATACCAACAGTATATCTGCAGTGGAACTGAAATTGTGGATCTTTCTTGGACGGATGACCCCAGATACTACTGAAGTGCAAGTTGTAAATCATTTAGGAACAAAATTCCCAAATCAAAACTTCCAAGTAACAAAACTGGAAACAAAGGGAGTGAATGCGTGCTTTAAAATAGCAGCTAATATGAGTTTAGCAGAGTCATTGTATGAAAGCAAAAACTGGCCCAAAGGATCTATTGTAAAAAGGTACTTTTTTCGTCAAGAAAGACCTGGTAGATTCCAAGCTGATTAGTCAATTTAGCCGCTTGGAAAAAAACAGTGAAGTTTTATCGATTTTGCATCAAAATGTTCAAAGTTTATTCAATAAGACCGAACAAATTGAAGTGATTGCTAAACAATATAATGTAGATTTCCTGTGCTTAACTGAACATTGGCTAAATAAAGTGTCTATGCAGTGTTGTGTTCTTGATAACTATGTGATTTGTGCATCGTACTGTCGTGAGTTAAAATCACATGGTGGTACGATTATATTAGCGAAACGCAATTTGAATAAATATATACGAAATATCAATATGGAAGCACTATGTTTGGAATCTCATTTCGAATGTTCTGGAATAATATATGAATCGGAATGTTTCAAAATTCAAATTGTGACCATATATAGAGCGCCCAATGGAGACATTTACATATTTGAAGAATATCTAAATAGGCTCTTTGACACACTGAAACCAGAAAAAAACAATGTAGTAATATGTGGTGATCTAAACATTGATTATTTAACAAACACGTCAGTGAAACGTAGATTATGTGATACATTAAATTCCTATAATTGTAAGAATCTGATCAATGAACCAACGCGTACAACGACATCTACCAGTAGCTGTCTTGATTATGTTATTATCAATAATAATTTCAATAATTTTAAAATTACTAACTTATCAACGTGTGTATCAGACCATGACAAAGGTCAATTTCTTCAAATAAATGTTAATGAAATAATAAAAAATAACACTGTCGATAGTATTCACAAACGTATATTTACAAATTCTAACATGCAATATCTCTCATATATGCTTAAAACCGCTGACTGGAGTGATGTTTATGAGTCAAATAATATAAATATTGTATACAATGCATTCTGGCAAATATTTCAATTTTGTTTAGATGTTACTATTCCCATAATTAAAACGCAAAACAAACCACCTAATAAATTACAATGGATCACCCCTGATATAATAAAAGAAAGCCAGAATTTAAAGGATCTGTTTGATTTAGTTACTGCCTCTAATAATCCTGATTTAAACAGTCTATACGCAATTCGAAAAAAGGAATATAAGAACACAATACGTAGAGCAAAATCATTTTCATTTCAACAAAATATAATGGACAAACAATCTAAAAATCAATGGAAAACCATTAACAAAACATTAGGTAGAACTAAATCAGACAAAACCGAAATATCTCTGCTTCGGTCAGATGGTACTGTATGTAGAAATAGAAATGAAAATGCTGAGATGCTTTGTGAATATTATGCTACAGCTGTTACGAATAAACTTAATAGTCATTATAAAAACAACTTAACAGTAAATGTTACTTCTTCGGTCTCCAAATTAAAATCATTTTATATTAATCCAGTAACGGACCTAGAAGTCTACAATGTTGTTATGTCAATGGAAAATAAACATTGCTTTGGGATTGATGAAATCCCAATAAAACTAGTTAAAAATAGTATTTCCCAAATTGCATGCATACTAAGTTATATATATAATCTTTCATTTGAAACTGGAGAATTTCCAGACCTCTTAAAGATATCGATTATTAAACCAATATTCAAAAAAGGAGACACACTAAAAGTTGAAAATTATCGTCCTATATCATTATTGCCTCAATTCTCTAAAATATTAGAGAAACTGATGTATAATCGACTCTCCGAGTTCCTGGAACTTGAAAACATTTTAGTTAAATGTCAGCACGGTTTCAGACCGAAGCACTCCACGTGCTCGGCCAGTAATGAATTAACACATTTTGTATTGGAAGAGATTGATAAAAAAAAATTTGTATTGGCATTGTTTTTCGATTTAAGTTCAGCTTTTGATACTGTGAATCATAATCTTTTATTAAAAAAATTAGACAATATTGGCATAAGAGGTCTACCAAACTCCTGGTTTCAGACCTACCTACAAAATCGACAAATTATTATAGATGTTGCAGGAGAAAAATCCAGATCAAGGGATGTAAACATAGGGGTCCCACAAGGGTCAAATCTTGGTCCTTTGCTGTTCCTTATTTATATAAATGATTTGCCCTTACATATTTCGCTGGGAAAATTTGTGCTTTATGCAGATGACACATCTGTACTTTTGTCATCAGATGATTTGACTGACATTATCAATCAAATGGACCTTGTGGTTGATCAGTTTAGTGATTGGTGTAGAGTAAATCATTTAATTATAAATATGAGCAAAACTACTTATTTACTGTTTAATAATAAGCACATCGACAATACCAAGTTATTAAATAGCAGGAATCCGATCAGTCGAGTAACTGAAATGAAATTCCTAGGAGTCATGCTAGATGAAGACATGGGTTGTCATCTTCAAGTTGATGTAGTTTGTAAAAAATTGAGTACAGTATGCTACTATATAAGAAAATTGAAGCGAACGCATGATACAGACGCACTTTTGGCTCTGTATTACGGGCTTGCTTATAGTTGCATGCAATATTGTGTTATTCTTTGGGGACAATGTTCGGACTGCTCTCGAATATTTGTGTTACAAAAGAGAATTATTCGACTTATTTTCAATCTGAACTATAGAGAAACATGTAAAGATCATTTTATAAAGCACAATATTTTAACTTTTTATGGCATATACCTGTATGAGTTGTTAGTATACATCAAGAAAAACTACCAAAATTTTAAACTGAGAAAAGAAATTCATCCTTATAATACTCGACAATGTACTGATCTTCATGTTCAAAATTATCGAATTGATAAATATAGAAAAGCTCCTCAAATTGTTGGGACTGAATTATATAACAACTTACCAGTAGAAATTAAGCATATTGAAAATATAAATAAATTTAAAACTGTATTAAGAAATTATATAGTAAAACAATGTCCATATAATTTGTGAATTTGACAAAACCTATGTACTATTTGTATCTTTGGTAAATAAATTATTATTATTATTATTATTATAAGTAACAATTCCCCCCGGTGGCAGTTTGTCATATAAAAAATTAAATAAATTAATGGGGCGAACGAAATATGAATATTGGCATAGTTCCTATTAAAGTCGGGTACAGTCGCACAACCTACCAATTTCTAGCCTGCATACAAATTCCTTGACCCTTAGGAGTCGGCAAAAAAGGCCTAGAAAGGCCTACTTGCCAGACTTCAACCTGCCCTACGCTACTACTACTACTTCTAAGATATTATGAAAGAAAAATGTTTTGAGAGTGAAATGAAATGAAACATCGTTTATTTAGGGAAATCAATTTTGTTCGCTGTGTGTCCAAACAACTTCCACGCTCTCTTATGGTAATTATTCTCATTCAGTTTTGATTGGGTTTCAAAATTGGTTAAATTTATCATATAGTAATAGAAAATAAGTTTTGTAGTTCATCTTCTGACCATTATTAAATAAATTCGTCTTTTAAGATATGTCTCGTTTTTTATTTCTTTATTATTGCTCCATTATTTCTAAAATTATATATTTATTTGATTGTAAGTGGTCGTAAGTGGTGGATCGTTAGGTTATGGTATCCAAGGAGCATATATTTAAATGTGAATATATAAAATGTTACAACCTAAAAACACGTTTTCGTTACCCAAGAAACTCTATCTATGGAAATTTGAAATTAAAAGAGACTTTAAAGATAAATTATTTTATAATGTAATTAAAAACGTATTAGCCATTTTGAAGGCGGAGGACTATAACAAAAATTTATCACGAAACTATAAAATTGTATAAATAATATCACTCTAATTAAATTCAACCTGACACATGCAGTATGTTAATATTAAGAGGACGTATCTATTATTACTATATAGACACATCTCTGAGATAGTTACCATGTCACAATGGTACATTACCCTAGAAAAAATCGTGCACTTGCATTCAAATATAGCAATGAAATGTTTATAATGTGCAATAGTAGAAAAAAATAAGGGTTGTAGCTTTGTATATAAAGTTCAATCTTGTCTAATATTTTATGTTAATAATATTTTAATATATTCATTATATTATTAAATTGTAGAGGTGGTGAGAATTTAGCATTGTAATTTGTAGTAATTGATTGCAATATAATTTTTATTTCCGGTAATATTTATGGGTAAATTGCTTACACAATAAAAAAATCCTCTACATTAGGATGCAAGAATAACCAAATGAACAAGGAAACAGGGGTATGCTTAAGATTAGTTGCCCGACAAGAGATCTACTCAAGTAATACCCCATTCAAATAAGGATTGAACCTCGGCAGGAGATGTAATAACCCGAAAACTCGCATAGATCTTTCTTTTGGCATTCTAAACACTGACTCAAAAATCTCATTTATTCAAAAATCTCAAGATATTCACGGTAGGGAAAATAACTTTTTTTGCAAATATCTTGTTTCCTATGCGTCAAATCGTGTTTAAAATAACTATAAAACTTTAACAACATAAAATTCTCTATAATTTATGTCTTAATCATTTTTATCACTTACCGTTTTCGAGATATCGAGTGGAGAATGTAAATCTATTGAGATGCTTATTGTGGTCACCCAGTCAGTGGATATGACACAACGTCTGTCCTGTTTAAGAAAAGAACTACAAATAATAGATATGTTTGAAAAACTTTCCGACTTGTTCAAGGAGCAGAAAAAGTGACGTTCTTTTTTCAAAATTTTTCAATTGTATTGTGCCGAACCCATTCGGTTTTCCAAAAAACATTTATAACATACCTATTTTAAAGTTACTTTTTAATCAGATTTATATAGAATAACACTAGCATATAACCGCGGCGTCGCCGCGTTTTATTGTTATATCCCCGCTTTCCGTCGTTTTAAAAGTAAATCTTCAATGGAATTTCCCACCAATTCCACTACTTGCAATATTTATCATTTCCACCGTTTCCAGTAATTCCAATACTTATCGACTCTTCCACCAAATTTCTATTTTAGCTAATATTTTCGAATTTTATCTCTTTTAGCGAGATAAAATTCATAACAGTTTTTAAGTCTAATCATAATATTTTAAACAGAAAAAGTTTCATCAAAATCAGTCCAGTAGTTGTTGCGTGATGCTCGAACAAACAAACAAACAAATAAATTAACAAACTAACAGACATTTACAATTTTATAATGGTAGAGAAGATATGAGCAATAGTATTAATAGTTTAAGGTTATTTCAAAAGAACAAAAACTGGATGTAAAGCGAAATTTTATTGCTTACTAAGTGCGCGTGACGTTTTCTGAATACTACACCTTCAGACAAAATTAGCAATAATTATTGTGGCGATCCTATCGAAAATTAGTTTACGATATCTCTATTATATGACCTCTTCAATTAAATAAATTTTAAAAAAATATTTTAAAACCAAAAATGCACTAAAAAGTAAAAAGTAAAAAAATAATTGCGTATTCTTGTGTCAATTTTAGTTCACCTATGCAAAAATTTTTAAATATATATACAATTATTATATATATATATATATATATATATATATATATATATATATATATATATATATATATATATATGTACAATTATTGTTATTTTTAGAGTCGGTGTCAGCATAGAGAAATTGAAAAAATATTGTCGTTTTTATTAAGAAAAAATATTGTATTTATTTAAATTTTAATGTTTCACATAAAATTTATCCTTATAAAATTTGGACACCGACTCCAAAAATAACAATAATTGTACATATTTAAAATTTTTTGCTTAGGTGAACTAAAATTGACACAAGAATGCACAATTATTTTTTTACTTTTTAGTGCATTTTTGGTTTTAGAATATTTGATTTTTGAAGTCGGGTTTCCATTTTGTCAAAATTTTTTTATTTCTCGCTTTTTAGTAGAGTTTCACCGAGGCTACGTGGTAACCTCGCCTCGAATCGGTCCTCGGTTACGAGGCACGAGGCGAGGCGAGGTTCAAAATTTTAATCCTCGTTACTAACCGAGGCGAGGCGAGGTATATCGTCATGAAAACCTCGCCTCGGCCGAGGCAAATTTTTTATTTATATATGCAGTGTCAGTGACAGTGTAAGCATTTGAAAAATATATGCTTACATTACAAATATATGTAATGTTAATACATGTTAAGTGTTATATCTTCTTCTTACGTATAAAAATAAAATAAAATGTTATATCTATAAAAAACATGTACTACAAGAATAATAAAAATTTCATAATCCAAATCATATAACGTATGTTTTCATTATTGTTATTTCAATGAATAAATATATAATTAAATTAATAAATCTAAAAAAATTGAAAATAGTTTAATTTCCTTTATACTTACAGTAATTTGTATATGGGAAGAACCTCTTATATAGTTCTTAAAACATCACGGGATTTCATCTTTTCATAATTTGTTTTTTAGGCCAAATTTTAGACTAAGCAACTTATATTCCGTGTTTTAAAGACATTTATTTTCTAACAAGTTTTTTAAATCATATTATGTACTTTCATGCAAAATAAGTCAAATTTAGTAAAAATTTTACCTCGGGCGAGGCGAGGATGATAGGTAACCCAACCGAGCCGAGGCGAGGCTGGTAAACATTCTACCGAGGCCGAGGCCGAGGCGAGGCGAGGTGATACCAAAACCTCGCCTCGCCTCGTGCCTCGTGAAACACTACTTTTTAGTGATTTTTCTATAACTGATTTTATTTGTCTGAATATGGGTAGACCTACTAAACGACCTACTAATTTTTAATGCATTTTTTTATAACACATTTTTTTCTTATCCGTATTTTTTTTTTTTTTTAATTTTTAGTGCATTTTTTCATAACATATTTTCAGTTTTTTATACATGCATTTTGTTGTTTTTTTGTAAAAAATTTTTTTTTGGGGTCGGTTTTTTTTTGTAAAAAATTCTTTTATTTGAAGTCGGTTTTAAAAAAAAGTTTCTTTTCCATTATGATTGAGTATAACCTTTCAAACAAACAAAAAATTTTCGCAGAAATCGGTGATCACATATAAAATGAGGGTTTTCCTCGATTTCCAGGGGATCCCTTCGTCAGAATGCGATTTGGTGCCAATGGGACTAATCGGAAATCAAACCCTTTAAAACAAAAAACAAAAAATTCAAAATCGGTTAATAAATGACAATGAGTTCTGAGGTAACAAACATAAAAAAAAAATACAGGCGAATTGAGAACCATCCTCCTTTTTGAAGTCGGGTTGTAATTATCTCTAAATAAAAAAGTGTCAGAACGCATACTTAAATTTTATACCATCAGACTTACAAAAATAAGCTTTTAGTTAAAATTGAAAACCAGAAAGATTTTATACTGGTGTTTTTTTAATATTTTCTTTGGAGTTTCACCATCTGTAAAGTTATTTATAATTGAAAACCATAATACCACCTACAAAATTCCGGTTTATGAAAGAGTTTTGAAAACAAAAACAACTATTCGATCGTTTAAGGTTATGCCAAGAAAAATGTCAAAAATGAAAAATATATTTTCCACATGAGTGAATTTTTTTCGTCAAGGATGAATTTATAACATTGTGCATATACCGGGTGTTCATTTAAAAAGTAACCATTGAAATATTATCGAATTTCCTCTAAAGGAAATGCAGCTATTGATTTTGTAATTTTGTACCGACGATGGAATTACGAAAAAATTTCTTCAAATGTCCATCGATCCTACCTACTTGATGTTCAAATGACCATAGTTAAAATTCAATTATATATATATATATATATATATATATATATATATACGTTTATATGTCTGTGAACTCTCTAGCGGTCACAGTTTTATTCTGCTTGGAATAAAATTTGGTATTTGAGGCTCTTTTGCTATTCAAAAGGTCAAGTTCGTTAATGAGTAAGATCGGGCAAGGGGAAAGGGGGGTTTAGTGGCAGGAGGAAACACAAAATTTGGCCTATCTCCCTTAATATTCTAAAAATCGAAAAATTAAATCGAAGTAAAGTTGTAGGTACTTTTTTAACTGTAGTTTTTTCTGTTTCACTAATATTTACAAAAAATATTTAAGTACAATTTAAGATAGTAAGTTAAAATTTTAAATATCTCTGTACACATAAGTTTGGAAAAAATGATAAGGTAATGAATTGAACTAATGAACGACCTTGATTTTCTACAACTTTACTCCTTATACATTTTTCGATTGTTCTAATATTAAGAGACACATTTTTATTTTATTTTTGTTTTTAGTGCACCACACCGACACGGATACATGAAATATATTTTATAAAAATTTTGTTGATTGTCATTTCCACAGAAACTCTACCTACTTCTAAAAAATAACTATAAAATTATTTTATTAAAATTTTGTGCCAATTTGATTGTCATTTCCATAGAAACTATAAACTATATTAGCACACTATAATTTGTTGTATATCGTTGTATGTTGGCTATTAATAAATTTAAATTTTTAGCGAATTTTCTCCAAAGGAAATGCAGATATTGTTTTTGTACCAATGATGGAATTTTGTAAAGATTACTTCAAAAGTCCATCGCTCCTACCTACTAGAATGAGATTTTAAAAATCACTATTGTTAAAATTTTATATATGTATGTGATATATATATATATATATATATATATATATATATATATATATATATATATATATATATATATATATATATATATATATATATATATATATATATATATCAACATATCATCATATCTATACGTTTATGTGTCAGTGGATCCTCTTGCGGTCACAGTTTTATTTCGATTGTTATTAAATTTGGTATTTGAAGCGTTTTTGGTATTTGAAAGGTCAAGTTCGTTAATGGTTAAAATCGGACATGGGAAAAATGGGGGTTTAGAGGGAGGGGAAATACAAAATCTGGCATTTCTCCCTTAATATTCGAAATATTGAAAAAATTATAAGAAGTAAAGTTGTAGGTACTTAGTTTTCTGGTGTTACACTAATATTTACAAATTAAGATGAAAATTAAAATTCTTAATATCTCTTCACATTAGAGTTTGAGAAAAATGATCAGGAAGTGAATTGTCGCAAACATAATTTTCTACAACTTTACTCCTTATACATTTTTCGATTATTCTAATTTCAAGAGAGATATTTTATATTTTGTGTTTTCTGCTTTCTCTATGTTCTCTTTTCCCTTGACCTATGCCAGTTATTAATAATCAGATACGGCATTTCATTTTGATTTGACTACAATTGAGGCTGCTAAAGAGTAATTGATGTATTCTGAGGAAATTCGCTAAGTTGACGCCGTTCCTTCGTAACTAATTTTTTTGTATATAATATATACCAGGTAGGTATACTTGTATTAGGTTTAGTTCTGACTTTGTAACGGCTGTCTGTCTGTCAACACGATAACTCAACAAATATTCTATAACAAAAAATGCACTAAAAAGTAAAAAAATAATTGCATATTCTTGTGCCAATTTTAGTTCACCTAAGCAAAAATTTTTAAATATATATGTACAATTATTGTTATTTTTGGAGGCGGTGTCAGCATAGAGAAATTCACATAACTTTTGTATACTGCCTCCAAAAATAACAATAATTGTACATATACATTTAAAAATTTTTGCGTAGGTGAATTAAAATTGGCACAAGAATATGCAATTATTTTTTTACTTTTTAGTGCATTTTTTGTTATAGAATATTTGATTTTTGAAGTCGGGTTTCCATTTTGTCAAAATATGGTTTATTTCTCGCTTTTTAGTGACTTTGAAGTTCTATAACTGATTTTATTTGTCTAAATATGGGTAGACCTACTAATTTTTAGTACATTTTTTTTTACCCGTTTTTTTTTTTTTTTTTAATTCCTAGTGCATTTTTTTATAACAGATTTTCAGTTTTTTTTACATGCAATTTGTTTTTTTTTCTTTGTAAAAATTTTTTTTTTTTGGGGTCGGTTTTTTTTTTTGTAAAAAATTTTTTTGAAGTCGGTTTTTAAAAAAATTTTTTTATTTTCCCATTATGAATGTGTATACCCTTAAAAAAAAAAAAAATTCGCAGAAATCGGTTATCACATATAAAATGAGGATTTTTCTCGATTTCCCGGTGATCCCCTCATCAGAATAGGATTTGGTGACAATGGGACCAATGGGAAACCAAACCCTTTAAAACAAAAAAAAAATTCAAAATCGGTTCATAAATGACGGAGTTCTGAGGTGACACACATAAAAAAATAAAAATAAAAAAAATACAGACGAATTGAGAACCATGCTCCTTTTTGAAGTCGGGTTAAAAAGAAAACAGATAGCAAAAATAATTTTTGTATGTGTGTTCTAGAGCTAAAAAGTATGATCAAGTTCCTGAATGGGCAAAATCAAACCATGTTTGGGCTAAAGAGGAAAAACTGTCTTTGAAACCGTAAGAGATGTTCTTTTTTTAAAAACAAACTTTTATTTCTAACTGAATTATTTCATAAATTCAGTATATGCCGGATATTTAAACAATTAACTCAAAATGCATTTTAGAAAAATATATTAGAACAAAATTTTCGTTTCAAGTAGGAAATATAATGCAATAATTACATTTTGGTTCCATGTATCCGTTCTCGTGTGGTACATCTCATGTTTTAAACGGTTCAAGATAGAGAAAATCTATTAACACAAAAATTAATATTTAAAAAAATGTTTAGGTGGTAACTTACCAGTCCAAGTAGCCCAGCGGTCTAAGGCGTTATGTCTGCGCAGTATGCATACTTGGAAACTGGGAGTTTATGGGTTCGAATCCCGGCATCGGCAGTGTGTCAATTATTTAAAAAAATGGGTGGTGGTTAATTGACTAAACTGTCGGCGTATGGACAAGAACAAAGTAACCGGCTATATTTGAGAAGGTTTTCTGCAGTTTCCTTCACGAACTCCAGATGAATATCGGCATAGTTCCTATCATAGTCGGCTGCAGCCGCATATCCTACCAATTCCTAATCTATACACAAAAATTCCACTCCTCTTACATCCTTATGTCCTTAGGCATCACAATGGAGCTTATGGTCGAAGTGTAGCCCGTCCAGGACAGCCTGTACAATCCATCTATTTATCTAGGTAGTAACTTTCTTTACGAACATACGGCATATATGAGGAACATATAGAGTGTATTTATTAAACATATATTCATTTCTTACTCGCTAAAAATCATCTTATAGGATGCGTAGAATTTAAACTAAAACTTTTGTATTTTGGACCTTAGAAAATTCAAGTAAACACACATAAGTATTTAATACTGGTTTAATAATGTTTGAATCTGAAGGGTAACTGATCAAACTAGGTCATGATTGTCATTAAAACCAATATGTCTCTTTGAATAGTATTTTTGACTAGTTAAAGCCATTTTAGCGAATTTCTACAAGGACAATTTCTTCAATTTCGACAATTTCTTCAACAAGGAAATGTTTGGCAAATGTTTATCGATCCTATCTAGTCGATGGACATTTGAAGAAATTTTTACGAAGGTCCATCAAAAAGTGGTTTGGTGCAAAAGAAACATAATTACAGTAAAACTTAGTACCTACAAATTAATTCCTGATAAATTTTTCGATTTTTCATATATTAAGGGAGATATTCCAAATTTTGGTTTCCCCCTCCCTCTAAACCCCTGATAGTGATTTTTAGCGATAGTGATTTTTAATCTATTAGGTAGGATCGATGGACATTTGAAGAAATTTTTACGAAGTTCCAACAAAAAGTTGTTTGGTGCAAAAACAATAGTTGCATTTCCTTTGGAGGAAATTCGCTAATATATATATATCGTACCTATATATATATATATTTATATATATATATATATATATATATATTTATATTTATATATATATATATTTCCTCCAAAGGAAATGCAACTATTGTTTTTGCACCAAACAACTTTTTGTTGGAACTTCGTAAAAATTTCTTCAAATGTCCATCGATCCTACCTAATAGATTAAAAATCACTATCGCTAAAAATCACTATCAGGGGTTTAGAGGGAGGGGGAAACCCAAAATTTGGTATATCTCCCTTAATATATGAAAAATCGAAAAATTTATCAGGAATTAATTTGTAGGTACTAAGTTTTACTGTAATTATGTTTCTTATCATTTTTCTGTTACACTAATATTTACAATTAAAGACTGAAAGTTAAAATTCTAAATATCTCTGTTTACATTAGAGTTTGAGAAAAATGATCAGGTAATAATTTGTAGCAAACTTGATTTTCTACAACTTTACTCCTTATACATTTTTCGATTATTCTAATACTAAGAGAGGTATTTTATATTTTGTGTTTGTTCGTGTCAAAAAAATACATGAAATATATTTTATTGTAAAAAATTCAACCGAAATAAAAAATCACTATATTAAAAAGCTAAAAATAACAATTTACAGATTTAATCCAAAAGACAATTCTTGTCCAAACCTATTAAGTATAATTTAGTATATGTAAATATACAAGGTATATTAAGTTTGATCACGACTGTAACGCTTAAAAATATTGATCATAGATATGAATGGTATATGTGTTCATAAAATTTGGTCATTTCCGCATGTCCGCCTGTCTGCTTGTGCAAACGATAACTCAAGAACGAAAAGAGATAACGAGCTGAAATTTTTTTCAAAAAATTATTTTCATTTTAAAATAACAACTTTTGTTTGAAATTTTTTCATAAAATCAGTAGTTTTCTCATAATTTGTGATTAAATGTTCCTTGGAAAGCGAATTGTTAATAATAATTCGAATATGCAGAATTGTTAACAATTCAATCATTAATAAACTACTCAGTATATACTGGGTATTCAAACAATTAACTCAGTTAGTTGTTACATTACTTGTAATAAAATATTATTGGTATGACGTGCTTCCTACTGATCGGTTTGAAGGGATCCCCTGATCAGATTGTGACTTGATGACAATGGGACCACCTCGAGAGTATACTCTTTCATACAAAACAAGAATTTTCAAAATCGATCCACAATTGACAGAGAAGTCGGTGAACATACATTTATAAAAAATACATATAGTCTGTTAAAATTGAATCTCCTCCTTCTTTTTTGGAGTCGGTTAAAATTTTTGTTGATTTTCTCATTTCCAAAGAAACTATACCTTACTTCAAAAAAAAAACTATTAAATTATTTTATTAAATTGTTAATGTTTCAATTTTGAAATGTCAATTTTGATTGTCGTTTCCATAGTAACTAAAACTACAATAGCATATTATTATTAAGCGTTGTATATGGTTGTATTTTGGCTATTAATAAATTTAAATTTTTCAAATACTAAAATGATAGATATGATATTTCATTTTCATCACACTAAAATACTGACCGCTAGAGAGTGATTTATGTATACTAATGAAATTCGCTAAGTTGACGCAGCTCCTGCGTAACACTTTTTTTTTAAACTCCAATCTAGCTTCAATAGCAAAATAATTACAGTTCAAGCCTAAATGGAAGTTTTCAAACTGAAATGCAAACAATAGTATGTCCATAGGGATTCTATGCCGTTCCTGTCGGATTTTTTGACTTAAAATTTAAAGGCTGTTTTGCAAGTTTAATAGCATTTATGAACAAAATTTTATATGTATAAATTGTTCGATATTCGAAAGCGAAGTTCAAAGCCAACTAAGTAAAATCAGACAAGTGTAAAGAGGGGAAAGGAATATTAAAGCGGTTTAGGGAATAACATTAAATTTATTCCACTTGGAAAATTGATTTTGTCTACGTAGCTTCTTCGTGGCATTTTTTTATATTTTAAAATAGTTTTTGATTGGAAATTGGACTAGTTTTTCATTTCGGATAGATGAAACTACCTTACACACATGCTTACCTGTTCGCATATGTCAGGGTATATTAACTCTAGTCCCGACTTTGTAACGTTTGAAAATATTGACCGCAGAAAAAAAAATTTGGTATAGGTGTTAATCAAATGACCGCATGCTCGTCTGTTTGTCTGTCCGTCGACACGATATCTCAAAATCAAAAAAGATAGCGTGTTGAAATTTTGTGTGTATGTTCTAGAGCTGAAAAGTAAGTTGGGCGAAATAGGCAAAAGTCTCCATCTTTGAAATCGTAAGAGATAGAACAAAAATTCATTAACAAAAAATGCCCCTTTTTTAAAAGTAAACAACTTTTGTTTCAATCTTTTTTTTCATAAATTCAGTATTTATCGAGTATTTCAGCAATTAACTCAGTTAGTTGTTATTTTCACTTGTTAATCACAGAGTTTTTGTGAGAGTATTTTAGGAACGAAAAAAGCTCAAATCTAAAAAGTATTTGACGATATTTCAACATGACAGCTTTAATAGTTTCCAAGATATTTAACCCTGCAAATCGACATTTTGGTCACTTAATAAAATCTGATAACTTGCCAAGTAAAATATGAAATATCCTGCACCTGACAAACTTAAACTTTTATTTTTCCTGTCACACGTCCAAATTATAGCCTGAATTATACAAATTCTTAAAATTTCAAAATTTCAAGATAACATTTTTTCAAGACGAGTGGACGGAACGAGTTGATTTGAATGTTTTATTCTCGTTCAATATGTGCACTTATATATCTGAGAACAATCCCTTTACATTCAACAGCACAGATACCGTAGTAAGTTGAAACTCACGAAAAATAATTAAAATATACGTATTTTCAATATCGTATTATTTTGTATGGATATGAGTTATTTTAATTTTAAATTTTTCCTAGAAACTACTAACTATTAAATACGATAATACTTTTTAATTGTTTTATTTTGTGTGGACCGGAAGTTGTGTGTGCAAAAAATTAAATCACCGTATGTTTTCGAGAACATTCCTACAAAGTTAAATCAAAATCTGAAATATGACAGCTTTGCCGATTTGATGATTTCATATGGAATGACTCTGATGTGAAAAATCATATACATCTAGGATGGGAATCGAACCCACGACCTCTGGCATTCTAGATCAATGTTTTACCAACTGACATTCCTGAGATGTTATGGTAGTGAAATGCCTATGATCCTTCACTATCTTTGGATGTCGTTGTATTGTTAATTTTGATTATTTACTATTTACATATGTTTTTAATTATTTTTTTAAACTACCGTCTTAGTTTTTGCTAGGATATCCATAATTTTAGTATACGAAAACTTTGCGCCTTTCATATTTTTCATTTTGATGGGATACATAGTATATACTACACCCATCCCATCCCATATATAACAAATTAGAATAAATAATTGTAGGTATTTATGTTGTATATATAATTCCAGGCTAAAAATAATAATATCAAATTGGCACAATTTTGTAATAAATTAGTTATCATTTAAGTATTTTTCATACATTTAATTTTATGTTCACATCATGATATCATTAATTATTATTAGTACATTTAACCCTTTGTGTACATAATTGTTTTAGAGTTTTCAGTATCGAATATTACAAGAGTGTCAGTTTCATATCATTTTTAGTGTCATTTCATGTCAAAATTGGCAGAAGAGAAAACTTTTGGAGTCACCTAGATGTTTTTCTATCGGTCTGTCTGTCACCAACGTTATTCTCAGAGACTACCTAATGTAAATTATTAAAATTTGCACATGCATTTACATAAATACAGATATGAGGGTTTAATTTTGAATTTTTTAACTTAAGGATAGCGCATGATTTTTTCAGAAAAATGTTAATGTTATGTAGGTATATTAAATGTAATAGAAAATGTATCTGAAAAAATATGTTGTAGAAAGACACAAAAAATAATATTAAAACAAGTAATACAAGTAATGTTAAAACAACTAACTGAGTTAATTGTTTGAATACTCATTATATAGAAAGAGTTTTTGGAAAAATTAATCAAACAAAAGTTGTTTATTTTAAAAAGAACAAGATGTTTTGTTATTAAATTATTGTTATATCTCTTACGGTTTCAAAGATAGGTAGTTATGCCAATTTTGCCCAAACACGGCCCGATTTTGCCCATTAACGAACTTGGCTTTACTTTTTTGCGTTGGAACACACTCACAAAATTTCAGCTCATTATCTCTTTTCGTTCTTGAGTTATCATTTTATGAATTAGGTCATTTTATGAACACCTATGCCAAGCATTTATGCCTGCGATGAATATTTTCAAGCGTTACAAGTCGGGACTAAACCTTATATACCCTGGTATATTTACATATACCGGGTATAATAAACCTATTTACTATGTTTATCGCTGCAAATAATTTAATATTTTATATTGAATTATTTGTTTTCAAAAATCTTTTCGCACGAAATGTTCATAAACGTAGGTACCAATTAATTTCATTGGACAAAGATTGGTTGATAAGCAAGTACTTGTATGTGGTTTCTTTACAATTCGCGCGTCAAGCTATTTGAAAACAAATAATTCAGTATAAAATATAAGACAATTTTCAGCTATAAAGATAGTAAGCGCGTTTATTTTATAAGGATCTACTAATGTTTAATATGTATGTAGGTAGGTGTCCAGTTAAGTAACTATACCAAGCATTTGGCATTACCTTAACGAATACCTAAACTTATTTGTTTCGTTTGATTCGTACATGACTTAAATAAAAGCTTGTTTTTAAAACTGATTTTTTTCAAATATAATTTTTTGTGTGTTTAATTTTCTATAACATTTATCTGACAAAATACTGCTGAATTGCTCTCCTCTGAAACTATTCTCTGAGAAAAATTTGAATAAAATCACGAATAAATATTAGGTTTTAGATTTTTGGATGTCAATTGTTATTTACCTTCCTGGAAAATCACGCTGTACTGAACATTGGCATTTTTATTTATACCTATTTTTTCACGGAACACTTGAAAGCGCAGCTTTGACTTTTGATTTGGGAATACCTCTATTCTTGGAAATAGTACTCCTTGGAAATAGGATGTTCAGCAACCGGAAATTGAAAATTTAAGAAAATTTTATGTATGGAAAAGATTAGAAATCTTAGAGTTTTATTTAATTTCCAACCTATACAAACAATCTCGTTGAACTCAAAACAAAGAATGTAATCTTTTAGAATGACACTATCATGAGTGTTTCAGTTTAAAAGAGAAAAATATTTATAATAGTCTGCAAATAACAGCATTACTTTGCAAACAAGTGCTCAAAGAGTGAAAAGATTTTAAACACCGCAAAATATACCGCAACAAAAACACGGGAAAATACTGTTTCGGAATTCGTTCAAGAGGCTCGTCCCTCGATTCGTTCAACCAGAACAGGATTCAACTGCGAAAGATAATCGGGTTCATCATCGTTAATTACCATCCACGAAAACACATACACATAATAGGACTCCACAATTGATGCACTATCTGCAGACTGACCGGCCAGGAAGAAACATTCACTAACATAATCTCAAACTGCGAATCTCTATATTACAGTATGTACAATATATTCGGAACTTTTAGCCCCGAATATATGAACCTTCAGGAAAACTTAAAAAGCAAGCTCGTTGCTAGTGGCAAGATATGGGAGATGCGTACCTTGTCAGGCGGTATTAGAAGAGGCAGCACAATGGGCCATAAGATCAAAGTGCAATACTTTTCATACCCCTAGATTTATCTATCTATCTATATCTATGATTGTTTGAATAAATCAGGTGTGTAAATGAAGGGTTAAAATAATATGTATATACTTATTAATTTAAATATATAACGTATTTTAAATATTTATAATTTTATAATATAAACATTAAGAAGACTGTGTGTGTATTCTGAGCAGATGGAAAACAAACGTGTTTATTTATTTATAATTTTATTTTATTCTTGTTTCTAAGAAGAATGGCTGTGGGCTATTGAATATTTAAAAATAATGAGAAATTCTTACAAAAATATCATCTATATCTCTCACTTTATATTTTGTAACATTTTATATAGATCTTATTAATATTGCTGAATTTAAACCCAAATATTTATGTATACAGTGGCAATACATGTGTTTATATTATGCTTAAAAAATAGTTATACAATGTTTGCCATATTTTAAACTGTATGTGTTGCTAAAATTATGATATTTTCAAAGTGCAATAGTGTTGCTAAAATTACGATATTTTCAAAGTGCAATAGTGTTGCTAAAATTACCATTCACATCCAAGGAGACGTCCACATAATATGCCACCCGCTTGGGAAGGGAGGATATTTGCGAAAATGTGACTACTTGTGACAAAGGAGCAGTGGTGGATTTACCGGGTAGGCCAATTAGGCAGCTGCCATCGCGGTAAATTTTGATGGTTTACACTAGATTTAATGATACCTGTGTGAATTTTTTCATTTGAAAGCGTACATTCTGATATATTTTTGAATCACTGAAAAGAAACTGAAATCCAAGTCCAAATATTCCAATCCTAGTGGCCGTGCTGTAAAAGGTACTATGCTTGGAACTGGGAGGTTGCTGGTTCAATTATCAACGGTAGCAGTTTGTGAATAAAAATTTAAAAAATTGGCGCGGTTAATTGACTTAACTATCATCGTATAGACAAGAACGTAAGTAACCGGATCTGCATGTGAAGTTTCCTTTCATGTAGTGTTTCACCGAGGCTACGAGGTAACCTCGCCTTGCCTCGGCCCTCGGTTACGAGGCACGAGGCGAGGCGAGGCGAGGTTCAAAATTTTAATCCTCGTTACTAACCGTGGCGAGGCGAGGTATATTGTCCCAAAAACCTCGCCTCGGCCGAGGCAAATTTACAAAAAGTAAATTTAAAAAAAACTAATATAGTGATACATGAAGCAATAGATAGATTATTTGGCAAATATTTTTCAAATGTCCAGCGATCCTACCTAGTAGATGTCGAAAGTCATCGTCTCTAAAATTTATGAACATATATATATAAGTTTTTTTTACCATATTATGTACATTCATGCAAAATAAGTCAAAGTTAGTAAAAATGTTCCCTCGCCTCGCCTCGGCCGAGGTTGATAGCTGGCCCGACCGTGGCGAGGTGAGGCTAGCCAACATTCTGCCTCGGCCGAGGCGAGGCGAGGCGAGGTTGATATTTAAAAAAGCGAGACGAAGCGAGGTGATACCAAAACCTCGCCTCGCCTCGTGCCTCGTGAAACACTACTTTCATGGGCTTCAGTTGTTTATCGGCATAGCTCTTATCAAATTCCTAATCTGCATACAAATTCCTTGCCCTTTAGGGGGTAAAAATAGCCTAGAAGGTCCGACTACCAGGCTTCGATCTCCCCTCCGCTACTACTTTACTACATTGTATATTTTACTCGGTATATTGTATATTTTACCCGGTAAGACAACTAATTGTAAATATACGAGTACTAATTGTAAATATGTACTCGTATATTTACAGTAGAAAAAACGAAAATAATAAATAAACAAGATGGTTGAAAATACGTTTCGAATTAAAATGAGTGAAGGAAAAAATCGATTGAATGGTTCTGGTTAGTGGTTCTCTTCCCGCAACCTAGTGGTAGTAACTATTTTGACAAAGAGATTACCCGAGCAGAAAATGCCAGATGTTTGCCGGACACTATATCTGGTCCGCATCAGTTACGAGTATGGCATGCCAGATCGGGCATGCCGGACTGGTACCCGATCAGTTCCTGAACAGGTATCTATATGGCAAGCCTAATGTAAATATCTCATATTATAAATTAATTCATTTAACACTACATCTGCTCGTGCAATTTTTACGCGGATGCCTATATAAGGCAAAAATAGCGAATTGAAAATAATTTAATTCTAATTCATAATGATTGACGTCAAGCGATGAAGTTGGTTTCATTCTAACTTCTAGCGTTTTCGATATTGGCATCGAAACTGGTTGCGTAACCAACCACATGGTCTATTTCGACGCCCGGTGCGAGATTTAGCATGAAAATGTACTTAAAAAGGCTGGGGCGGAAATTTTCCAGCATCCTATGGCGGTGAAAAGCCCTGCATGAAAGTCTAGGGGTTTTCTATAATCGTGATGTCACTAACCATTTTTTAAAATTCTGTAGTTTTTTTTCTAGTGTATAGAGAATGAATAATGATCTATGAATACAATTATACTGCAAAATAATTGTATAAGGAATGCAATGTTGTCAATAATTTTTTATTCATTGAAATTTAAACCTGAATATTACCTATTTGATAAATATAACAAAACCAAAAAATTCGTTATGCAGGAACTGCGTCAACTTAGCGAATTTCCTTAGAATACATAAATCACTCTCTAGCGGTCATAATTTTAGTGTGATCAAAATGAAATATAATATCTGATACCCCCCCCCCCCCGAGCTAAGGGAAACACGTTCCAATGATTTCAAAGATAAGGAATTTTGCCCAAATATAGTCCGATTTTACCCATTAACGAACTTGACCTTACTTTTTTGCTCTAGAACACATTTCAGCTCGTTATCTGTTTTCGTTCTTGGGTTATCGTGTCCACAGACAGAAAGACGGACAGTGAAATGACCAAATTTTATGATCACATATACCAAACATTTATGCCTAAGATCAATATTTTTAAGCGTTACAGTCGTGATCAAACTTAACATACCTTGTATATTTACATATACTAAATTATACGTAATAGGTTTGGGCAAGAATTGTCTTTTGGATTAAATCTGTAAATTGTTATTTTTAGCTTTTTAATATAGTGAGTATTTGTGTTTTTTGAAGTCGGTTGAATTTTTTTTAAAGTTTTTTACTATAAAATATATTTCATGTATTCGTGTCAAAAAAACAAAACATAAAATATCTATCTTATGATATAAATCTACCTGATCATTTTTCTCAAACGCTAATGTGAACAGAGATATTTAGAATTTTATCTTTCAGTCTTTCAGTCTTTCAGTCTTAAATATTTCTGTAAATATTAGCGTAACAGAAAATGCTAAGAAACAAAAATACAGTAAAAGTTAGTACCTACAACTTAACCCCTGATAAATTTTTCGATTTTTCAAATAATAAGGGTGATATACCAAATTTTGTGTTTCCCCCTCCCTCCAAACCCCCTTCCCCCTTGTCCGATTTTACCCATTAACGAACTTGACCTTTAGAATACCTAAAGCGCCTCAAATATCAAATACCAAATTTCATTCGCGTGACCGCTAGAGAGTCCACAGACTAACGTCTAAAAGGTAGGATCCATGGACATTTGAAGAAATTTTTACAAAATTCTAACATTGGTGCAAAAACACCATTGCATTTCCTTTGGAGGAAATTCGCTAATAACTGGGTCATTTAGAAATTTACAAATATAAAAAAAATAAATAAATAAATGAAATACTATCCCATATACGGTAAATATGTTAAATAATTTGATATATATCTTCAGTCATGGTAATGTATCCAGGGACTGTAAAAAACGACAAAAATGTACTATTTGAAAATTATATTTTCCTGTAATAACATTATATGAGAAGTTATTGTTTTTGTAGTTAAATATTAAGAATTCAACTTTTTATTACGTATATAGATATTTGAACATACACAAATGACTGTAGACACAACTGTGGCTTTCTACAATACATGTAGAAAACGTGTTCAGAATATGAAAATTAAAATAACAATAATAAAAGTGTTCTGTTAAAATTTGATTCTGTTTGTACCTATTGTAATTTTATTACATTACAGCTTGAGTTTAAAAATACAGGATTTTTTGGAATTGAACATATCAGGAATTAATTCTTTTGATTATCCAAAAGTGTTTACATCATCGCATAAGGTACTGAAAACTACTTTAGTCAGTTATGAAAAATCGTTATTGTAATTGTTGAATTAATTCAAAATATCCAACAACACTTTAAGTTGAATGTGTTTTCGTTGGACAGCATACCCGTGTTTAATAGTGATGTATGTTGCATTTTTAACCCGACTTCATAAAAGGAGGATGGTTCTCAATTCGTCTGTATTTTTTTTTTTTTTTTTTTTTTTTTTTTTTTTTTTTATGTGTGTCACCTCAGAACTCCGACATTTATGAACCGATTTTGAATTTTTTTTTTTTTTGTTTTAAAGGGTTTGGTTTCCCATTGGTCCCATTGGCACCAAATCGCATTCTGATGAGGGGATCCCCGGAAAATCGAGGAAAATCCCCATTTTATATGTGATAACCGATTTCTGCGAAATTTTTTTTTTTTTTTTGAAAGGGTATACTCATTCATAATTGGAAAATAAGAAAATTTTTTTAAAAACCGACTTCAAAAAATTTTTTTACAAAAAAAAAACCGACCCCAAAAAAAAAAATCTTTACAAAAAAAAAACAAAATGCATGTAAATAAAATTGAAAATCTATTATAAAAATATGCTCTTAAAATTAAAAAAAAAAAAAAAACGGGTAAAAAAAAAATGTGTTATAAAAAAATTCACTAAAAATTAGTAAGTCGTTTCGTAGGTCTACCCATATTTAGACAAATAAAACTAGTTATAGAACTTCAAAGTCACTAAAAAGCGAGAAATAAACCATATTTTGACAAAATGGAAACCCGACTTCAAAAATAAAATATTCTATAACAAAAAATGCACTAAAAAGTAAAAAAATAATTGCATATTCTTGTGCCAATTTTAGTTCACCTAAGCAAAAATTTTTAAATATATATGTACAATTATTGTTATTTTTGGAGGCGGTGTCCAAAAATTATGTGAATTTCTCTATGCTGACACCGCCTCCAAAAATAACAATAATTGGACATATATATTTAAAAAATTTTGCTTAGGTGAACTAAAATTGGCACAAGAATATGCAATTATTTTTTTACTTTTTAGTGCATTTTTTGTTATAGAATATTTTATTTTTGAAGTCGGGTTTCCATTTTGTCAAAATATGGTTTATTTATAATATTGAACAATCACTTCTTTGGAGTTTTCAGTAAATAAAGTAGTGATATTTGTAATTTTTACTATTTGATCTTAATATCTAAGCTTTCCATCGTTGAAAGCAATGAAAATCTTATCTTAGTTTTGTTGTTGTGTGGTACTGCTCGTAATAAAACCCACTTGATGTTATCCAAAAAAGACCTGGATCGCATTAAGAGTATTAAATTTAACCTTTTTTATTTATTGTTTTCAATAAATTTTTGTTTTTATAGAATCTATAGCACGGTAGTGCGACAGGCCAAGTTTAAGGGGTTTTTTGCCTTCGCGCTTACAGTAATATTACTAGAGGAAATATCAGAGCAGATTTGACCCCGAAATATTTTCTGAACAAAACGAGTAATAGTGCTGAACTTTCGAATATAAGTTATTTAGAGAATTATAAGAGACTGTTTTTTCAATCACCGGTAAGAAATGAACTGTTAAAAAGTTATTTCGGTTCAAAAACCGTAAAATAGTGGGTACGCCCACAATTTTCATTAGGCAGGATAAAATCGTAGGGCCTACACCAGATATCCTTTAAAGATGATATTTGGCATATAGTTGGGTCTAGTACCCAAGGCATAGGGAAAATTATGAAATAACGAAATTTATATCGGGAAATGGGAAAACTTTTGCTTTTTTGTTTTGATAAAATCAACATAGGAAATATTGCTGCTCTATGATTGGTCCATATTTCTATATTTATAGTAAAATGTTTGCACATAGCATTAGTGAGAGGTGTGTGCGATTTTTTAAAACTTTGTTGCTCCATTTCCAGAAATGCTAGAAGGGTGCGGTTTTTTGCTTTCGAGGCGGAATTTTTGATACTTTAAATAAGAATATTTGGGAAAATTTAATTTTCCCAACGGGAAAATCAAAAATTAAATTTGTTTAAGATTGAAAAGATTTCGTGTTTAAGATTGAAAATTAAATTCCTTAGTATCTCTGTACACATTAGAGCTAGAGCAAAAATGATAAGGTGATGAATTGTAGCAAACTTGATTTCCTACAACTGTATTCCTTACATATTTTTCGATTGTTCTAATATTAAGAGAGATATTTTATATTTTGCGATTGTATATTTTTTATATGATTTTTTATAAAAAAACCGATCTTACATAATATATGAATGCTGTCTGCTCATTGGTCTATGACATTTCGAATACCATTGGTTAATATCTAACATATGATAAATTATAAATATTTATTATAAATTAATTGAATAATCTTAACATTTTAACATTGTGGTACGAGATTCTGTACAATAAACATTATATATATATATAAAGCTCTCAAAAAGTTGTGATATCCGATCAAAAACATAAATGTAAAAAAGGCCCGAGTTTACTTTACTCCCGAGGCCCGGGGAGATACTTTATTCATCTTAAAAATTGTAATGATTTTTCTCAAACATCGGATGCAAAAATAATATAATCAATGTTTTCTAAATTTCCAATTATTTTTATTTATTACGCAATTTCGCGTTTTTATAGTCATTTTGCAAAAAATGTGCCTTAGTAGGCACCGATACCGTATATGATATTCCTAATTCATGTCAATCACTGACATTAAGATAATTTGTACAAAACGGAAATATAATCAAAGAGAATCTCACGTGTACCTACATTTATAGCACTCTGCAAGAAACCGTTTAATAAACGTTCTTCTTTTTTAAAGTTGTGCAATTTGTACAATTTTATGAATCAAGTCAAATACGACAACAAACTGTTGAAATGCACTCTATACATTTTTAATTACCTCATAATATTTCTTCTACTCTTTATTTTTTTTTAAACTATCAGAATATACTTTTTTACTCTTCTACTCGTTTAATAATAATAATATGCTTTATTCGAGTGACTGAAATACAGTATAGAATGCGTCTTACAAAACAGTTTTACATACAAAATAAAAACAATATGACAAAACTTATATGCTAGTTAAGAATAAAACGATTCCATATTATAATGGCATTAATCAAGTAGCAATTTTTTAAACTCCTTTTTAAACCTCAATAAAGGTAATTTTTTTTATATTAATTGGTATTTTATTATATGTGGTCTTCTTTAGAACATAATCAATGTGTACTTTCCATTTCAAATTTTTATCAACAAGGAGACCAAGGAATTTAACACAATCTTGCAGATTTATGTGCTCAGATTCGTTTAGAACCAGTTCTGTAAATTTTTCATCGTAACCTCCAAATTTTATGAATTGTGTTTTTTCAAGATTTAGTTGTAAACTATTGTGATTGAACTACTGGCATAGATCAAATAATGATGACTTAATATTGAGAACAAGATTGTCAAAGTCTTTTGTGTTATACAGAATGCTTGTATCATTGGCAAACAGATCGTTAGTATTTCAGATTTTGCAAGGTTAAATGGAGTATTAATTTGGACATACTGTTTGCGATTTGACAAATACGACGTCAAAAGATCTGATGCTACACCACGAATTCCCATGCTGTCCAGTTTGGAGCACAACAGATCCCTGTGTAAACAGTCAAAAGCTTTTGTTAGGTCAAAAAGTGCCGCAACGGCTAATTGGTTGTTGTTCCAGGCAATAAGTATAAAATATATTGTTTTGAAAACAGCAAGCTTGACTGACATCTCCCGGACAAATCCGTGTTGCTCCTTCGCTAACAGACAATGTTTTGTAGGGTATTCCAATGGTCTATTACCAATAAGTTTTTCAAATATTTTAGATATTTAGGTTGGTAATTATTTAACTATTTGAATCTCGTTTTTTAAAGATGGGTATAATGTTTGTAAATTTTAAGTTATTAAGAAATATTCTTCTTTCAAAACATTCGTTAATAATGCAACTTAAGGGTTCACTTATGTTGCTCGCACAATATTTAATAAGAGGTGTTGGAAATTCATCCCATCCCACAGAATTTTTATTTTTTAGGTTTAAAGAAACATTATAGACTTCTTGAGCAATACAGGGTCTAAGAAACATACTGTTTTTAGTTTGGTAGAGATTTAGTGTGTGGTACACAGGATCATTGTTGTAATGAAAATTATTAAGAATAATTTTTTTGATTCAACACACATTTTAATTATGAAAGTAAAATATTAAGAAAAATATTTAACATATTAATATTTTTCTCCTTGCAAAAAGAAGGAGTTTTTTTTTTGAAAGTACAAAAAGAAAATAATATAGCTCGATTTATTTTTTTTTTCTTAAACAAAGTTTTTTTTTTAAGTCGAAAAATGATAATAAGATTAATAGATACTTTTGATTTAAAGTTTTTCTATTTAGAAAGAAAAAAATCAAAAATTGAAAAAAATTATTGCATATAATTTAATTTAAGAGAATCAAAAGTTATTTATACAAATTGAATGTTTTACAAAATAACATAAACAGATCACAAATAAATAATTTTGTAAAAACAAGACAATTTTTGTAAACAGACGTAAGCTAGCTTACAGTTATGAATGTATCATACAATTTGTGTATAGATTTTAAATTGACACTGGCCCGGTGCATTAGGTCTCTGCTTAAATATCAACCAAGTGGGTATGACTATGGGTCAAACCCAGGGAGAGGTATAATTTTTAATTAATTTTATAAATAATCTGAACACTCCGACTACGTCCATGGGTGTTGATATACTAAAATATTCTAGAAGCCTCCATGCAAAAATATATTGTCAAAAACAAAATATTTATTCAAAAACACAATCATATTCTAGAAAGACCCATAGCGGGTATATAAACCGTGACCAGTGTCGATTCAAATCAGTTTTTAGATCAGCCATTGTGCGATTCGTTCAGAGTTTTTAAATCAGCCATTGTGCGATTAGTATAAAAGTTTAATATCAAGTATTGTCTGTTAGTATCAAAGTTTAATATCGATTGTTGTTCAATCCAGATCAAAGTATAAGTTGGAATTTGTACAAGTAATTTGATCAAGTAATTCGAAATTTAACATTGTGTGAAAAAGAATTAAAATAATTGTTGAAAAAGAAATCGGATAATCATTTTTTTTTTAAAGCAATAAAATCAGGTTTTTTTTTTGTTTCGTAAAAACTTGTGTTTAATTTAATTTTTTTTTTTTTTTTCTTTTCTTTAAACAAAAACGTGCGTGTTGTTCCAATTACAAAATATTTAGTAATATCGTTTACTAATATATTTTTTTTGTTTTGTCGAGTATCGGAATCATTGCAGGTTCGGGCAGCGCTCCTTTGAGGATAAAGAGAGCCAGGATACCGCGACAAGTGGCGACCGTGACAGGACCAGGAGACGCACGGAAGAAGAAAGGAATTACAATGGCAAGCCGCAGCATTCCCATGCCACGTCGGCGTGAGATGATGGAGGCCGAAGGGCTGGACAGCACTGGCACTAGAGAGGTCTTACAGGCAAGATGGGAGGAGCACCAATCTAGGCAACAAGGAACACCAACTTCAAGGACTCAAGGACCAGCCAACCCTACATCGGAACGACAAAGAAGTTTGGTATCAGACCCGGAGGAGCCAATTGCATCAACAATGGAAAAGATGTTCGCGGCTATGATGTCAAACTTCAAAAATTTGGATGAAAGAATGGGTGACCGACTCAAAGGATCTGAAGAACGGATGGATGAGCGACTTGGCAACAGACTTCATGAGTCCGAAGAGAGGATGGGCAACAGACTTCAAGGATCGAATGAGCAAATGGGCAACCAATTAGAAGAAAGAATACAAACCATACAATACGAATTGGGAGAGCGAATGGTGGATCTGAGGGACGCGTGCATACAGCGGATCGACCAAATAACCACGGATGTCGAAACTGTGAAAACCGACATCGTTAACATTAAAGCCGATGTCATTGAGAATCGCACGCAAATCAAAGGCTTGGAGGAGAAGATGCACGATCAATACAACAAAGTCGTGGATGACATTATACGGATCGAGCAGAATCAAACACAGCAACTGCGAGACATGCGTATTGATCCACAAGAAGTGAATACAGTCATTCGCTCCGCCGCATTGGACACAACGACGCTTCTGTCCATCATGCCGGAGTTCAGTGGTAGACCGGCCGAAGATCCAGTAGTTTTTTTGAACAGAGCAACGGCATTACTACGACAAACACATCTGCCCGTAGATTGTTGGATTGAGATGGTCACAAAAAAATTAACAGGACCAGCCAGAGATTGGGCATTGATGAATCGTGGGTTGGGCTACACCTTCGATGAGTGGAAATGGCAACTGGAGAGTCTCTTCAACAGTATAGGAAGGAAAGCCAAAGCCGAACTGGAATTGATGACCGTTTCCCAACCCACAGGATTAAAGACAGAAGCGTTCGTCAACATGAAGGTGCAGCTGTTCAGAAGAGTGCACGCCGACAGGAACATTGATGACGTGGTGCCCATAATATTGAATTTACTACGCGACAATGTACGACTGCTGGTGAAGATTTCGAATCCAAGATCGGTGGACGAGTTACGCACCACAGTTCGAACACTGGACGAAGAGCCAGGATCAATAATGGAGGAGATTGGTTCTGAAAATATTAACCTCCACAAAACCACACAACATCGGCGTGAACACCAACAATTACCGGTCCATTTAACAACAATGGAGACCAAGAACTCACACCAGAATGGGCCAATTGTGGAAGTTGATGTGCGTGGAAGATCAATATTGGCACTGATCGATAGTCAAGCATCACACAATTTTATCAGCGAAGAATTGGCAAGAAGTATTGGTAAATGGCACCCTGTCACAGATAGTACAGGGAGTGGAGCCACATGTAATAATACTTTCAAGATTCTTGGGAAAATGTGCATGGATGTGATGATATCAAGAATGAAGTTCAATGTTGAAGTAATGGTTGTACCTGGCCTACGGAATCATTTAATACTTGGTCATGAATTTTTAACAAAAAATGGTGTGAGCATCGATTACCGGAGTGGTATAATTTACTTGGGGTGTGATAAGAGAGTCCGCATTGCATGGAGAAAACCAGATGGAGCCCATAGAGAAGTGGCAACAATTAACAACGCATTGGGCGAGTTACAAATACAACTCCTTGAGAACCAAGAGCAGTTAAAAGATGTCATTCGGCGACATCCCAGCGTTTTCGGCAAAGTTGGAAGGACAAAAACGATCACACACAAGATCGAGATTACGAAGAATTCCCCCATTAAATTACGACCATACCCGTACAATAATGAGAAGCAACGGGTATTAGAAGAGATGATTGAAGAGATGGAAGGCGATGGCATTATAGAACCATCCACATCGCCTTGGGCCGCACCCGTCGTATTGCCGAAGAAGAAAGATGGTACTTTTCGATTGTGCGTCGACTACAGAAAATTGAACGATATCACAAAGAGCAATGCGTTTCCGATTCCAGATCTGCAAGAGATGTTGAGAAAAGTCAATGGAGCAAAAATATTTTCTACATTGGATCTTCAGACTGGGTATTGGCAAATTGAGATGGAGCCACAATCGAAAGAATACACAGCATTTACCACCCCAAGAGGTCTCTATCAATTTCGCGTCATGCCGTTTGGATTAAAGAATGCGCCAGCTACGTTCCAGAGTTTAATGAACGAAGTACTATCTGGATACATCGAAGATTTCTGTCAAGTTTACCTGGATGACATATTAATCTACAGTCGATCAGTCAAGGAACATTTACATCACCTGGATCTTGTACTTGAAAGACTAGAACAACATGGATTAACTTGTAAACCAAGCAAATGTGTCATTGGCAGCAACAAAGTCAAATACCTGGGACATATTTTGAGCGAAGGCGGCATTGACAGAGAAGAAGAGAAGAATGAAGCTATCAGTAATCACCCTGTACCAAGAACACGAAGACAACTACGACAATTTTTGGGATTATGTGGTTGGTACAGGAGCTTCGTGAAGAACTACGAAGATGTAGCTGCACCTCTAAGCGAAATGCTCAAGAAGAACATAAAGTGGCGCTGGCTAACATTGCATCAGAAGGCGTTCGAAAATCTGAAATCATCGATTGTGAATGCACCGAAACTAGCACATCCAGATTTTAAGAAGACGTTTTGTTTAAACACGGATGCTAGTGACGTCGGATTGGGTGCAGTATTATTTCAAATGGAAGATGATGGCAAGACAAGACGAATAATAAACTACGCCAGCAAGAAACTTGGACCCACAGAAAGAAAGTACGCCACGACAGAAAAGGAATGTCTCTCGATAATCTGGGCATTGAGGAAGTTTCGAGGATATCTGGAAGGAAGACACTTCAAATTATACACAGATCATGCAGCGCTCCAATGGCTGAACAAAACCAAGGATAGTCGAGCCAAATTGACAAGATGGGCATTAGCATTGGGAGCCTATGATTACGAAATAATTCACGTCCCCGGAAAAGATAATCAAGCCGCCGACTCCTTGTCCAGACAACCACAGGGCAAGGCTGAAGATGAAGAAGTGGAGGACATTCCAGAGTGGGTGATTGAAAAGAGGGCAAAAACACCGATAACCCTCAACATAATTGAAGTGGAAACACCCACACTCGACGATATTAGACGATGGCAGGATGAAGATCGTGATGTGACTGCCATCAGAAGATACATCGTAGATAGTAATAGTCCACTGAGAAGCAATCTACGTCGACGAGTGGACAGAACGAGAGCTAATTACACCGTAGCTGACGGGATCCTCTGGTACCATAGTCAACAGATGGTACAAGAAGTGCCAGTGGTTCCCGAAGAACGCCGACTTGGTTTTCTGAGAAGATATCACGATAGTGATGAAGCAGCACACCCTGGATGGAGAGAAACGTATCGTCAGATCCGTAACCGCGTGTATTGGTATGGGATGCAAGATGACATACGCAGATATGTGAAAGGGTGTGATACGTGTGCTAGAGTGAAGCCACTGAATAAGAAACCAAGTTCAGCAATGAGAAGTCGAAGACCTACTTCACCATGGGAGGTAGTCAGCATCGACTTGATGGGTCCATACCCACGCACATCACGTGGAAAAACAAATATATTGGTTGTGACTGATCTTTTCACTAGATGGATCGAAGCATTTCCATTGGGGGCCACGTCGACCTCGAAGATAGCCCAAGTACTGAAAGACGAAGTATTTAGTCGTTATGGATATCCAAGAGCAGTACTTAGTGATAATGGTCCCCAGTTCAGATCAAAAGAATGGAAAGCAGTGAACAGAGAATGGAACACCGAGATATGGACTACACCAATATACCATCCAAGAGCCAACCCCACGGAAAGACAGAACCAGGAATTGAAGAAGTTGTTGCGTCTGCATTTACTGGATCAAGAACATAAAAACTGGGATCAACAACTGCACAAATCATTATTTGCAATACGAAATAGAGCAAACCGAACAACTGGTTTTTCGCCCGCCAAATTGTTACTGGGGGCTGAGATGAAGAAGCCTGGGGATTGGCAAATACAAACAGCTGAAGAGCCTCAAGATATTGAAGATTGGGCCAACGAGAGAAGCCAAGGACGTCAACAGAATGTTGAGATAGCGCGGCAAACAATATTGGCCAATGCCGAAGTAAATGACCAAGTGGAAACGGGACTCAGTTATCAACCTGGAGAGTCCGTCTGGATGCGAAATCAAGTACTCAGCAGTAAGGTGGAGGGTGTCCATAGTGGATTGGCACCAAAATGGAAAGGGCCTTACAGAGTGCTGAGGAGTTTACCAGCTGGAATATATGTTGTGGATACAGTGCCTCCCACGAAGATACATGGAGGTCTCTTGAAGCCGGCCAGTGCAAGGACCGCCGCCAATGGGAATCTGGGAAGATTGAATGTGGGGAACGAGGTGTTCGGCCAACTACTTCCAGATCGATTGGGGGGTCAAAGGCATGGAGGTGATGGAAGACGACGGGATGTACCAAGTGTGGACGAGCCAGAGGCCAGAGCATTAGAGCCAGGGTACAACTTGCGGCCCAGACGACCGGCAATCAACAACAGGCGCCGTTGATGAAGAGTGAAGAACTAATGTGTACGTACACTTTTAAGTTATGCTAGCTAGCTAAATGTACTAATACCATTGAAATAATTCAAATAGTTCTTAAGTCAAAAATTGGTCGACCAAATATAACAAGCAAATTAGAGAATGTGTGTTGGAATCTAGAGGGGGAGATTTTGTTGTAATGAAAATTATTAAGAATAATTTTTTTGATTCAACACACATTTTAATTATGAAAGTAAAATATTAAGAAAAATATTTAACATATTAATATTTTTCTCCTTGCAAAAAGGAGTTTTTTTTTTGAAAGTACAAAAAGAAAATAATATAGCTCGATTTATTTTTTTTTTCTTAAACAAAGTTTTTTTTTTAAGTCGAAAAATGGTAATAAGATTAATAGATACTTTTGATTTAAAGTTTTTCTATTTAGAAAGAAAAAAATCAAAAATTGAAAAAAATTATTGCATATAATTTAATTTAAGAGAATCAAAAGTTATTTATACAAATTGAATGTTTTACAAAATAACATAAACAGATCACAAATAAATAATTTTGTAAAAACAAGACAATTTTTGTAAACAGACGTAAGCTAGCTTACAGTTATGAATGTATCATACAATTTGTGTATAGATTTTAAATTGACACTGGCCCGGTGCATTAGGTCTCTGCTTAAATATCAACCAAGCGGGTATGACTATGGGTCAAACCCAGGGAGAGGTATAATTTTTAATTAATTTTATAAATAATCTGAACACTCCGACTACGTCCATGGGTGTTGATATACTAAAATATTCTAGAAGCCTCCATGCAAAAATATATTGTCAAAAACAAAATATTTATTCAAAAACACAATCATATTCTAGAAAGACCCATAGCGGGTATATAAACCGTGACCAGTGTCGATTCAAATCAGTTTTTAGATCAGCCATTGTGCGATTCGTTCAGAGTTTTTAAATCAGCCATTGTGCGATTAGTATAAAAGTTTAATATCAAGTATTGTCTGTTAGTATCAAAGTTTAATATCGATTGTTGTTCAATCCAGATCAAAGTATAAGTTGGAATTTGTACAAGTAATTTGATCAAGTAATTCGAAATTTAACATTGTGTGAAAAAGAATTAAAATAATTGTTGAAAAAGAAATCGGATAATCATTTTTTTTTTAAAGCAATAAAATCAGGTTTTTTTTTTGTTTCGTAAAAACTTGTGTTTAATTTAATTTTTTTTTTTTTTTCTTTTCTTTAAACAAAAACGTGCGTGTTGTTCCAATTACAAAATATTTAGTAATATCGTTTACTAATATATTTTTTTTGTTTTGTCGAGTATCGGAATCATTGCAGGTTCGGGCAGCGCTCCTTTGAGGATAAAGAGAGCCAGGATACCGCGACATCATTAATATTCAAAGTATTTTGAATATTTACTATGTACTCATTGAACGCACAGGCAATATCTTTAATACTATTCGTGACGGTGCCATTTATATTGCACTTATCAAAGCATTTTCCACCAATGCCTTTTTTTAAACTTGGTTTATGTAATTCCATAACTTTTTACTATCACTGTCGCTACAAATCATACGTTTATAGAAATTTTCTTTCGCTTTCCTTATTAAGATCCTTCAATGTCTACAAATGTTTATATATTCTTTTTCAATGAGAACTTCATTTTTATTATGAACTGTTGAGTTCCTTATTTCAAGATACAAATCACGTTTTACTGAGGACATTCTCCTAATTTCATCAGTGATCCATGTTTTTTATTGACGTTTAGTTTTCTGGTAATGGTTTTCTTAGGAAAGCAAATTTCAAAGAAAAACAACAATTTTTCGTGAAACTTACCAAAACACTCATTTAAATCTTTAATCGCCTACAATGCTAGCCTATCGACACTTCCAATCAATTCATGTATAACTAAATTTGATCGGCAGAAAAACATCTTATTGTAGCCTTGTCCACATAATCAGTTGCTCTAATACTTTCAATATATAAATACAACTTCATGCTCAGACAAACCAACGGGGGAAGCACACGACAATTGTACTCTTTGACATTCACTATAATAATAATTTTGTCGATGCAAGTTTGTGTACTTTTAGTTATTCTGGTAGGCTCATTAATTGTAAATTTTAGATTATAGCCTGTTTAGAAGCGAATAAATTGTTTTCTGTTTCATATCATTCTTTAGAATATCTACATTGAAATCGCCTAAAATGAAAATTTTAAAATTGTTAAATTAAAAAGTAATAATAACATTTCTTCAAAACAACAAATCAATTAATTGAAATTGGCATCAGGTGTCCGATATACCGGTTGTTTAGTTTACATCTTCGCATAGCAGATCTCCCACGAGTATGAGACAGTACATATGTATACATTAAGCAATGTGTATGAGAAGGAGGTCTTATAGGTTTGTTTTCTTACTTAAAGTTAAACTGTTGTGTGCTGAACAACAGAACAAATCACTCTCCAAGCATAACACATACAACAGTTTAACACATACACACACAACAGTTTAACTTTAAGTAAGAAAACAAACCTATTAGACCTCCTTCTCATACACATTGCTTAATGTATACATATGTACTCTCTCATACTCGTGGGAGATCTGCTATGCGAAGATGTAAACTAAACAACCGGTATACAAACAATCACTGTTTTCAAGTCAGTACTTTTAATACCACAACATTCAAAATTCTTCTCTTGATATAGTTTTCCAATATCCGTTATTTTATGAATTTTATTAAACCTTGCCTTGGCGAATATACCTATACCACTACGGGCATGATCTACTCTACAAGCACAATTTCTTAACACATAACCGAGCAATTTTAAGAAGTCCACTTCTTCATTTCAAGCCCAGTGTTCAGACAAACAGAGAAAGTCTACAGACTCCGATTCTAAGAAAATATCTAGTTCAGACAGTTTACTTCCTAGTCCTTGTATGTTCAAATGAAATAAAGACAGATTATTTTTTAAGTAAATCTCGGGAAGTCTGCTCGCCAGTTGAAAAAACGATTAACTGCGACTCCTGACAACCAAAATTCCGGCTTCATCATGTCTTCTAAAGCAGTCTCCACAGTAGTTACTTTGAAAGACGAATAGTTGCCCCTAGCATTTACTCGTTCATATTTGATTTTAAAATTTGGTGTCCCTTTTTGACAATATTTTGTTACACCTCTTCTGTAATATCAGGAGAAAGTCTCCATACATGGAGGTATGCTTCTTTTTCCGCTACAGTTAAAGTTTCATCAGATTTATTTCCAATAACAAACTTGCGTGGTGGTCTTCTGCGCTGTATTAATTCATCGTCGTTTTATTTTTGTGAATATTGAGCTTGTTTTCGTTGCTGTTGGTCATTGTTCCCATTGTTTATTAATTTAAGATCCACCTATCGAAAGTCATTAGATCCTACATTATTTTCATGGGCTGTGTATGTTTCTTTAACTGGCGAAAGTTTTGAGACACCTGATATTGGAGTGTTTATTTTTGGTTTAAGTTCAGATTATTTTTTGATTTATTATTAATATTAATCACTGATTCATGTTGAGATTTCTTGCCAACTTCACTTAGAATTATCTTGTCTTAACTCAACAATAATATTTTTTAAAGCCAATATTTCAACTTTCAAATCGTTGGTTGCTTCAGAAATTGCATTCCTGATACATTCATCAATAGATAATTTTACTATTGTACTAATAAAATCTCCTAATTCTGACGAACCAATAACACATTTGATAATATCGGAAATTTCAGGGGCACTTCGTGTGCGTACCCATATTGCATTATTTAATCACTGCTTGTTTAAATAAAATAGTTTTAAGAATAAACAAATTAGTTAATAGAGATTAAAACAAAATATTCTTATTAAAATTTTCTTCGACAGAGCCCGGAATTGAACCTGAGAATTCGGGTCGGAACGACAACACTGTGCCAATTTTACAATTATCATCATCGATGTATACAAACATTTCAATGTTTTAATAAAATACCTGGAAGATTGAGTTTGTAAAGTTTGACCTCTAAAATACTTTATTGACAGCTAGATCACATTAATGAAATAACTTGCAGTTTGAAGCTTAAAATCACAATTTTACTTCTTACTTTATTAATGCTTATATATATATATACAGACTGTGTTGGAATGCTTTTCCAATACAGAATCAATGTTAAATATTATTTATTACTGGCAGGCCGTCTGGTTACTGTGCGGAGTCAGTCAGTACACATGTAGTCATCTCAAATGCGTATGGAAGTTTTTTTTGTCATTTAAAAGTGTGTACTGACTCATTGACTGTGTGTACTGTGTGTACTGACGCATTTAAGAGTGAGTGTGTACTCATTACATGTGTACTGACTGACTTCGTACAGTAACCAGACGGCCTGCCAGTAATAAATAATACATTGATTCTCTATTGGAAAAGGATTCCAACACAGTCTATATATATATATGTATGGTTTAGATTGAACTTTTTAATTAAAACATGTATTAAAACCTAATTAATTTCTGAAAAATAGAAAATTTTTACGGAGCACTTAAAAAACAGTATTTACTTCAATCAATATGTTATGTACGACGAAAATATCCAATTCACGAATTATACAAGAAGTTTGGCTACCACCAGGGCTTTCAACTTTCAAAGGTTTCCAAGACTAGATTTCCTGAGTCAACGGAATTGTCTTATTCCTTTTAGTATGGAGCTCGTGTATCAAACTCAGTTGGAATCTTATAATATAAACATTGTGATTTTTGTATTCCGAAAACCATAACAAGTCTCCTTCAAATATGGTCTTTGGTTGGGATACGGCCCACCCTTGAATTTCTGCCATAAAACCTGACCTGACTTGCCGGACGGTTAACTAAAAAATAAATTTGTATTTTCAAACTAAATATCTCAGTCGATAACTTTTAGCTTTTTATACGATAGCTTTTTATACCCGTATCATATGCCAGGGTATATTAAGTCTAGTCCTGACTTTGTAACGGTTGAAAATTTTGATATAGGTGCTCATAAATTAATATAGATGTTCATAATTAGGTGCACCTAATTAGTTCATTTTCACATATCCGTCCGTCCATTTGTCCGCCAACGCGATGACTCAAAAACGAAAAGAGATAATGAGCTGAAATTTTGTGTTCGTGTTCTACAGCTATGAAGTTCGTGAATGAGCAAAATCGTTTCTTTTTAAAAAATAAACAACTTTTTTTGACGCTTTTAGCAAATTTCCTCCAAAGTAAATGCAGCTATTGTTTTTGTACCGATGATGTAGTTTCGTAAAAATTTCTTCAAGTGTCCTTCGATCGTACCTACTAGATGTTAAAAATCACTGTCGTTAAAATCCTTAGGGAAGTGTTCTACACTTATATAATTTGAACTTCATGCCAGTCTCTTTTAAACAACAGTTTACTTTCGATGTATTTTTTACCAAAATGGAGGAAGTCTGTACTAGGGATGTTGCGGATATTCACATACTCTCACAAGGGCCGTTCAACCACGTCTTTGGAGAATCATCTAAAATCGAACCTCTGCGAAACAGGATGGAACCAAAAGCAGCGGCATTGTTCTTTATTAAATATAATGCACCACATTTTAAATTTTGATACTAAAAATTTGATAATAATATAAAGTTTATTAAAAATTATAACCATCTTTTTCTTTTATTATTCATGTACCCAAATTAAGTATATTTAAAACAAAACTTGATGTATAAATCCGCATCAGCGGATGCGGACATTTTAAGACTCACATCCGCGGACGTCAATAATTTCGCATCCGCAGCATCACTGGTCTATACGCACACGAAGTTACGCCTCTCCATCAAGTACTGTGATCTTACAATCTTAAGAATTGGTATTTTTGTGAAATTAAAAATTTACATACTGAATACTCGTGTATGCATTCAATACTCAAACGGGCTATTATTCCTATTTGATATTCTTAACACAAGTAACATATATTTTACGAATAGAAGGGTCTACCGCCACACATACATACAGAAAAAAATAAATAAAACCAAAACATTCAGTATAAGAAACTCATAAATAATCATAAGTACCTATTCTTATTGTGAACAACACAACATATCTAAATGTAATATACCGATCGCACGTGTGTGTATGTGTAACGGACGTTCCGTCACGCGCTCACTACTTCCTTCGTTACGTTTGAGTGCACCCTCAACCGTCACTGACTGAGTCGTACATCTGTCCCCACTAACAACAATAACCCAACCATTTGGACATCTTCAACGCAACAACCTGTTAAATACTTCAACAAACTAACTAAATAATTTAAAATTATTCAATTTGTTGAAAAATATTTATAATTAATAGTAATTAAAATTAAAAAGAAGTATATTCTTAATTTTAAAACAAAATTGTTTATTATTTTAATGATTCAAAATTATATGTAGTGCTATATTCTTAGGTAGCTGCGCATCATCTCTTCATCTAAGACTTTGCTTACGTGAACTTGCTACTGAACAAAATATTCTCATGAAGCAACTTAATAATATTTACAAATTTATCTCTTCAATATCATTAATGGATCTGTTTCGAAACTAACCCCCCCCCCCACATCGTAAAACCTTATGACAAAAGTTGGTTTGTTATGTCGTTTTTCCATCCTGAAAATAATTTTAATCATCATTTTTCATCACAATCGATGATTTTCGTTGAAAGGCAAGGAGGGGACTTTCGTGGGGAGGGGGTGGTTCCGAAAAAGATCCTGTTAATATATTAGCATCGTATGCGATATAAATAATTCACAAAGTGCAATGATTGATTAAATGTAGCTGTTATACCTTATAGCTGGTTTACTCTGGCCCGCTTTCAATCTCTAAAGAGTTGCACTTTGAAAAATCATTTCATACTGAATACTACAGTTTATCAAGCAAAAGCAATCTTTTTGACGTTTCAACATTCTTATTTCAGAATATTTGTATAGCTGTTTATTTTTGCAGCCCGAAAAAAGTTATTTCAATTATTCTGATTAAAAAAATTAATAATTAATTATAACCTTCGATAATACTTTTTACATCCGGTACATATAATATATATAAGGGTATTAAATGTTCAGTTCTGACTTTGTAACGGTTAAAAATATTGATCGCAGAATAAAATTTTTTATATAGGTGTTCATAACATGACCTAATTAGTTAATATCCGTATGTCCGTCTATCTGCCCGTCCGTAGACACGAAATCGCTACTATTTTTGTAAATGTTAGAATTCCAGAAAAAATGGTCAGTAGATACAAAATTAATGTTCTTGAAAGCCTTGGAATTCTAAAACAGAATTTTCGCGCACAGAGTTATGACAATGAAGCAAACATGGCTGGAAAGTATACTGATCTTTAGGTAAGAGTAAAAGAACAATTTTTTGCTATTTTTGCACATTAACTTAACTTGGTAGGCGTTCAGGCGGTTGGATATGTTTCAGAAGCAGTAGCATATTTAGGTGGAAACATAGTTCTGAAGTCTCTCTCACTCAAACCAGATGCTCTGCATGCGATAACGGAGGTACATTTTGATGTTTTCATTCACTTTCCAAAAAGGGCCCAAAGTCTGTGTGCCCAAAGGCTTCTGCATGGCTTATGAATGTTAGCTAGGTATGTCAAAACGAAATGAACGAAAAATGAAAAATGCTTAAGCTACTGTGAAAATTCAAAAAAATTTACTAAGCCTTTTAAAAGTTATTACAATTTAAAAAACTGCAATTTTACATGTTTTCTTGGTATAAATAAAAGAGTATATACGTTTTTGTTAATTTAAATGAAAGGTACATTCACTGCCAAAAGTTAGTTAAAATTAGTTTCGTCAATTAACCGCCCCTTTAAATTTTTTCAAATTAATTTAATTTACAAACAGCCGTCGTTGGGAATCAAACCAGCAACCTCACAGTTCCGAGCAGAGTGCATTTAACAGCTCGACCACGCGGACAGTACGGCCCTACATACACCATTACATATGTTGCCTATGTTAACGGAGTTGTTGCCTATGACAGAAATTCCAGTATCAAAATATTTAAACTCTAAAAAAAACATACAAAAAGTAAAAACACACAAAACTCTTTATATCCGGTGCGTATATCATTTTAAACCTTACAGCAATAGTTAATTGACATCATTAATTATAATTGACAATGTAATACAATTGTGTCAGAATTAAATGTACCCTCCCAAATTGGTACGCATTTATTATTTTTAAAAGTAACGAATGTGTGTAATGTACACTTCAGTAGTCCAGATAATAAAGTTCCATTATAGTGTTTTATTATATTTATTTATTTATCATCAATAGATAAACTATATACTCGTATATGCATAATTTAAATAAACGCACACCCCTTGTACAATTTGTTTTGTTATGTTGTTGGCCGGCATTTCCGTTTAAGCTGATCATTCAAATGGAAAAAACATAATGGCATACGAGTACATGTAGATATATTATATATAAAAAAAATCCAAAACACAATATGGAATTATTCTGCGTATGTTTGAATAAATATAGCAGATAAAGTCTGACATCGGAAATATGTAATTTTTTTTTTGTATTATCAATTCACATGTATAGGATATAAATATGCAAAATAAATTGTTCTGAAACAAAAAAATAAAATTATCTCAATTGGTTTATTCACCCTGGATTGCAAAATTTCATCGACGATTTTTTATTAAAGCTCTGGGAATAGGATTGCCAACTTTGAAAATTTTTGTACCGGGATTATAATTGTAAACGAAATTCAAAACGAGAACAAAACAAGGGAAAATAACAACTAACTGAGTTAATTGCTTAAATACCCGATATATACTGAATTTATGAATAAAAGTTTCAAACAAAAGTTGTTTATTAACAAAAAAAAGGAACGTTTTTATCTTTAAATTTTTTATCTATATCTTATGATGTCAAAGATAGGCAGTTTTGCATATTTTGCCCAAAAATAGTCCGATTTTGTCCATTCCGAACCTTAATTTTTTGCACTAGAACACATAAAAAATTTCAGCTTGCATCTCGTTTCGTTTTTCAGTTATCGTGATTACAGACGGCGGAAGGGCAAATATGCGGAATGGACTAATTAGATCATTTTATGAACACCTACACCAAAACTTTTTTTCTGCGATCAATATTTTCAACCGTTTCAAAGTCGGAACTAAACATACACTATATGGTTTACACTATATGGTACAATAAATAGAGAATATTGCGCTGCACCAAATTACAAGAGTTATTTTTTTATAAATTAGGTTCAGTATCACGTACTGAATGTAAATGAACAAAATCCTTAGAAATTTCGACCACGAAAGTATCGCCAATTTGAGAAAAACTTTAGATATAGGCCAATATCTCCATTACCGTGGACTTTAGGTCAAAAATGGTAAAACCATTTCTTGTAGATAATTGGATTTCATATTTTTTTAGTTTACATATACGACTATTACTATTTATTTATTGACTTTTTGACCGATATATCTTATAATTGTTTAAACCTTAAATGCTAATATCTTAACTTAAATCTACAAATTACTTACTTCAATTAAAACCTTTTTTGTCTAAAATTAATATTTTTAAACGGATGCAAGATTAATAAAAACGAGGTATGCACAGTATAATGATCAATAAAAATAAAAATAAATTTTATTCAATAAAAATGTTAAGAAATGTGAATCCGATCAAAAACATAAAAGTAAGAAAGGGGCTGAGTTTTCAAGGAAATCTTTAATATATAATAGTATGTTCCTTAATAAGTGATGATATGGGAATATGGGATAAAAGACCGAGTTATAAACCGAGAGTGAGTGAACTGAATATAAATTTATTATGTAAAGAAAATTAATTAATGAGAGGTAAATTGATTAAATGCAAGAAAAAATTTGGTTGAAATTTATTTCGTAAGTTTTCACTTAGTATGTATTTTAAATTTTCTAAGGCGGCAAGTAATTTTTTTTCTTTTGATTCAAATATTTGAAATTAAAACTTTCATTAAAACTGCCGCGTTATAAAATTTTAACTTCGCGTTACATAATTCTTTTTCTTTCTAAGTCGATTCACATTTACAAAGGAGACCGCTTCGCGTTATATAACGTTAACTTACTGTGATCGCTAGGGGGTTCCACCCCGTTTAACCCCAAGGCAGCTTTAAGCCTTGGCTTCGCGTCTTAGAAAGATTACAAAAAACCGCAACCTTCTAGCAAGAATAGAAGTAAAAAAGTAAACACCAAAAATTTCCTTTTCACTTCTATTCATGCTAGAAGGTGGCAGTTTTTTTGTAATCTTTCTAAGACGCGAAGCCAAGGCTTAAGCCAATATATATATATATATATATATATATATATATATATATATATATATACAGAATAATATCATTCCTGAACCTTACCTTAAGCGAATTCTTCGGGTCTATACACACATCTATTGGTCTAAGGCAGCCTTAAGCTTTGGCTTCGCGTCTTAGAAAGATTACAAAAAAACTGCCACCTTCTAGCATGAATAGAAGTGAAAAGGAAACTTTTGGTGTTTACTTTTTTACTTCTATTCTTGCTAGAAGGGTGCTGTTTTTTGTAATCATTCTAAGACGCGAAGCCAAGGCTTAAAGCTGCCTTGGGGTTAAACTGGGTGGAACCCCCTAGCGATCACAGTAAGTTAACGTTACATAACGCGAAGCGGTCTCCTTTGTAAATCCTATCTATATATATATAGGATCTATAAGATAAAAGAAACTAAAGTTGATTTAAATAATTTCTTAACTGTTTTTATAACTTTGTTTATAGCGCGTTATAAATAATGGGTAAAATTATAAAATTTGTTTTCTCATTTTATAGATATTTTTAGATATTTTATAGATATTTTGAAAAAAAAAAGATTTATTTATCTAGCATCATTTGCACCCTTTTTATTTATAAAAATAGGTGACATAGTATTTTTTTAATTATCGGGGACCTAATTTTTTTTAAGGACTAAATTTTGGCTCGTTATTTATAAACATATAAAAGGCATACTTAACCATAGTTTTAAAAAAATTAAGTAATTTTTAGATTTTCATTTTTATTTAAAATTTTTCCGTTTTTCAGACTTTGGGAATCTTTTCTCGAATTCTAATAAACCGACTTTGATGCTCATGGGCTTTTCTTTTTTGTATAAAATAAAAACATATTCATTGTCATTTTAAAAATTTTTGTTTTAAAAAAGATATTAAGAAAAACGTTTTTTTGTTATAAACAAATTCGATTATGACCCTGTTCCGTCACGAGTCGGAACGTAAAAACTTTGAGTCAAAATGAATCAATTTTTAAAAAAATTGCGGTTCCCAACAACCTACCTGAAAAATGGTAATTTGACTCTAGTATTAATTTAATTAATTAATAAAAGTAATTAGTAACAACCTTCTTTTAAATATATAAAATTGTGTATATTTTAATTTCTCAAAAATAGAATCACTACATTGATGAATACTTCTACCTGTTAAAGCGAGTTTTCTTTCCTAAGAAAATTGATTTATTAGTTTTGTACCGATGCAGTGATTTCAGAAAAATTTCATCGAATGTCTATTGAACCAACCTATTAGATATTGCAAACGACATTTGATATCGCTTGCTTTTGATATATATATATAAGGTCAAATTAATTAATGAGTAAGATTGGTCAAAGAGAAAGATTGGCCTTAGAAGGAGGAGAAAACACTAAATGTGAATTATCTGCACATTTAGTATTTCATAGTTACCTAAATGGAAAATTGTATCAAAAGTAATGTTGTAGAAAATACATACATTTTGCTTTAATTTATCAACTACAATATTTCCTGTAACCCTAATATGTAAAATTTGCGTCAAAAGTCGAGCTATCATTTCGAAATTATATAATTGATTTATGCCTTATTTATTCGATTTCGAAAAAATGCTTCATATAAAAGTTGTTCATTATAATTATACTAACAACTTTTATTCGAAACATTTTTCCGAAATCCAAATAATTAAGGCACAAATCAATTATAAAATTTTGAAACGATAGCTCGACTTTTGACGTCATTTGTACAGAACCATTAGCAATTTTAATATTCTAATAATTCAAATTACTAATGTCGCCATGGCAACTTAATTTGATATTCTTTGTTTCATTTCTTTAAGAAAGTTCGCTGGTCTACGTCGTTCCTTTTTTTTGCTTTTGATTCCTTAACATCCTGTATAAGTTGATTCAAATGATGCACTATCATGCAGTGTAAACAACGGAAAAAACAATAAAAAATGGCCTGAAAGCAATGCTCATTTATAAAATTCAAAGTAAATTATGATTATGGTATGTACATATCGTGGTCTCATTGTGAAATCTGTCTTTTCACGAAGATCCCGGGCATTTCATAAATCGTCGGCCTATAATGTAGACGTGGGTATAATGTAGAAGTTCCATGTAGTGCTCGAGTGCTTCTTGAAAAGACCATCATATTTCGACGGATAGTCGAAAAATAAAATAATTTAGCGTAGTTTAAATGATGAAGCTTCGTAAAGTGCCTAAAGGAAAAACAAATTTTTTGTTATGTCCAAGAAATGAAGACTATATTGTATAATAGTTTGAAATAAAAAATTATAATCAAAATTGAATGTTAAAAAAATTCGACAGGTAGGAGCTATGTAAACTTAGCGAATTTTCTCAATATCATTAATAATTTTTTAATCTTATATTTGGATATAGTATTTCAAAATTTCATCGTGCTTTTTAAAAATTCATTTAAATATATAATAAAAAAATCAAGTAACCATGGTGATATATGTAAAATTCATTATTATGGAAATCTAGAGCACGGTAGTGTAACAGGCCGATAGTTTAAGGGGCTTTTTACCTGTGAACGTTACCCTGATATTACTACACCTTAAATTAGACTAAATTGGACCCCGATATAACTTTTGAACAAAAAGAGCTACAGTGGTGATTTTTCGAATTCATACTATTTACGGAATTATAAGATACTGAAGAAATTTATTTCACAAGGTTTTTCTTAGAATGTTTTTAAAATTTTATAACGCGGCAAGTTTTAGAATATTTGAAACAAAAGAAAGAATAACTTGCCAAGTTATAAGATTTTAAAAACATACTAAGGGAAAACTTGCGAAATAAATTACAACCAAATTTTTTCTTACATTTACTCAATTGACCATTTATTAACTTTCTTGATAAATAGTTTACCGACCTATTTACTTAGTGAATACCTCGGTCCTTTCTCCCATATCAAGATACCATATTAAGAAGTAACTATTATATGAAGTATCTCCCCGAAAACTCGGCCCTTTTTTATATTTATGTTATGTACATTTATGATAGTATTTAAACTGCAAATTTTAAGTATTAGAGTTACAGAAAATATGATCCGATAATGAATTGTAGTAAAGTTGATTTAAAAATATTATGTATAATATTTAAAATTTAACGATAATCATTTTGGATATCTAGGTAGGTTCGATGAACATTTGAAGAAATTTTTCCGAAATTCCTTCATCAGTACAAAAGCAATAGCTACATTTTCTTTGAAAATTCGCTAAAACTCAATACATGTTTATTATTTTAAATATCAAATAAATATTTCTTTTTATTTAAAACAGTCACTCCGGTAAATATACAATTAAAGATAAATATATATTTTTAATCCGCAGGAATATTATTTTTATTTTTCCGGATATTTGCATAAAAAAAATGTTTGCCAACCCAAATTCTTATATTAGGTTGTAATTTCTAAGCATTTCTAAACAAATGATATTAATTACTTAGAAATTATATAACGTAACTATTCCAACCGAGTACTACAATCTTTCACTTTCATCATATCCCGTTTTGTCGGGTTTGCGTTTTTATTGTTCCCCACACTAAAATGCGTTCTATATATTTCAGATATCGTGGACAAAACTATTGAAAGAAATTAGAGTTTCATTAGGGCTTGAAAGGGAAAAAGATTCAATGTAATGTATTTTATGGTAACCTTAAATAGCCACCATATAAATAAAAATATATTGTTCATCCGAATACGGAAGTAATATTATATGACCTAATTTCATAATAATCATTATAATGAGCAATAAATAAGTGTTTGGCTTCGATTTTCATAGTTAGAACGTGTAATTTTATACATGGAAACAATACGCCGACTTTTTATGAAGTGCCTAAGCTCCTCTTGAAAACGGGATTTCACAATGAAACTGCAATATAAATAAAGCAGATTATGTTAGACACCATCACTCGAATTTTGATAGACTTTTCACGAAACGTCTAGACAGTATATGTATCTTTTTATGGTTGCACAATACGCCGACGTTTCATGAAATGCCTAGCATCTTCGTGAGAAAACAGATTTGAAATGAGACCACAACATATATATATATATAGAGCACCATCATGCACTTGTAATGATTAATGAACTTTTTTAAATAAAATTATTTCAAGGGGTTTTCAGTTTGTTCAAAACAATATTGTTCAAAACGAACAATGATTGTATAATGTCTCACATTACTTTCATGTAGACTACTTACAAAGAGATAATTTTAACGTTGACCAGCCTATTCGATTCATAAAACGGATGATGTGTTTGGATTGAATGCATGCAAACAAATGTACTGTTATTTTAACAAATTCTATTGGGGCGAAATTCTGGTAGTTAATAAAAAAGATTTACGTTTGTTTAGAAACCGATTAAATTTTTTGACTGATTGTGAGGCGAGAAGCAATCAAAGCTGAGATTTTTAACATGAAATACGTTAACAGCTTTTTTGATACCCAGTATATGTAAATATACAAGTTATATTAAATTTGATCACGACTTTGTAACGCTTAAAAATATTCATCGTAGGCATAAATATTTGGCATATGTGTTCAGAAAATGGCCTAATTCTGCCATTTCCGCATGTTCACCCGTCTGTACGTCTGTCTGTGTGTCCGTGGACATCATGACTCAAGAATGAACAGAGATAACGAGCTGAATTTTTGTGTGTGCGTTCTAGAGCAAAAAAAGTAACGTCAAGTTTGTTAATGGGCAAAATCAGACCATGTTTGGGAAAAATGCAAAGATGGGCAAATTGCCTATCTTTGAAACCGTAAGAGATATAACAAAAATTTAATAACAATACATCTTCTTTTTAAATTAAACAAATTTTGTTTGAAAATTTTTTCCATAAACTCAATAGTTTTCTCATAATTTGTGCTCAAAAGTTCCCCGGAAAGCGAAAAATATGCTCATTTTTAAAAGCATAAGAGAGTTGTTTTTTTAAATTGTGGAGCAATTCAAAAATTGTTAACAATTGAAACATTGATATAAAACTCAGTACATACTGGGTATTCAAAGAATTAACTTACAACAGATTCCGATAGTCGACAAAAAAAAGGTAAAGGTTTACTAAAAATCTATGTCAATTGGACAACACGCACTTAAGAAGAAAAAAATGAAATAAAACAAAATCTACTATTCAAACCTGAAGTTTATTTGACTTGAAAAAAAAAATAATTTGAGATTTTTTTTTATATTTTTTTTAATTTCCATAATAAATGGAGTCTCTATCTTGTTTTTATACAACAATGTACAACTGATTTTACTTGAACAAATTAGACTTTTAAACAATTTTAAAACTAATGATTTTAATCCAGCAATAATTTACTTTAAACTGATCATATGTCAAATTTAAACTGATTATAATGGAACAATAGTTTACTTTAAACTGAATCATAAACTAGCGCTTGCTGCGGCTTTTATACCCGTCATGGATCTTTCTAAAAACATCATTGTTGACACTTAAGAAATTATTATTTTTGAAAACATATTTTTGTATGGATTCTTCTAGAAGAAGTTAGTATCTTAACACAAATGGGCGCATTTAGAGAGAATGATAATTAACAAAACTTATAAATTAAAAATTATAATGGATCGCCTGGGATGCAAACTGACACCCGACTCCTCTTCTGATGCCTTACCCTACGTGGCCAATGCTAATTCAGAAATTATCTAGAGCACGGTAGTGCGACAGGCCGAGTTTCAGGGGTTTTTGGCCTTCGTGCTTACAGTGCTATTATATTCAATTTACAACATAATACTGTCTGTAAGCAAGCTTGCTTTGAATAGTATACTATATGTTTGTTTTTTTGGCCAAATTATGCTTGTTTATGTATTGGTTTTTGAACAAAATCATACTTTTATTTCTATAAAATAAATTGTATTTGATTTCATAATTTATTTGATTTTTTTTATTTAAAAAAAAAAACTTTGTTTTAAAGTAAAAAAAAATAAATCAAGCTAGATCTTTCTTTTTACAATTTTAATAAAAAAAACTCCTTTCTTGAGAAGAACAATATTTTCATCTTAAATATTTTCCTTTTGTACTTTCTTTTATATTTAGAACTTTTCTTTTATATACTTAGAAATATGTGTTGGGTCCAAGAAAAATTATTCTTAATAATTCCCAATACAACTATATATATTAAGACAGGTGTATCGAATAGAAGGATTTCTGGGGTTTTTCAGAGAATGTACAGCGATATGTATAGCCATATACTTGAAGAAATCTCAGGAGGTCTCCTGAATGGAACCGGGTCATAGCCGCGAGAGGCATATGTAGCAAATATGATATTATATGGACGCCTGGGAGTGCTTTGCGCATTAGAGCGCGGGCACTTATTAGAGTGTAGAGAGACAGTTCTCATTGAGATGGCGAGATGGACAGAGGCCTAATTGAAGAGTTACAAATATACTTCGGATAGAGAAGTTGAGGTCTAACGACTAGCTGTGACCGCGGGATCATTATTGAGTATTCACTTTTCGCTTTATTGTTATTGTTCGGATTTGTTATAAACTCAGTTATCGATATTAATTAATTATGTATGTCATTATTGTATTAATTAAATATTCGTGTGTGTATGTTGAATATTATGTTGAATATTATTATTGAAAGATGGCTAATTCCAAAGACACCGCTGCGACACCGCCCAAAGTAACGAAGTTTAGTATCGTATCGTGACAGTTATCGCTATCGCTTATCGCTACCTCATATCGGTTGTTATACATTCACGTAATATATTAAGGCAGTATGTCCGTGACCGTCAAGTCTAAAAAACCATTCTCATATATACGTGAAATTTCTGTGACATCAGTAGTGATGTGTTCCATAATTTTCGTAGATACTAGACTTTAAACTGAGACATTGTACTGTACCACTTGCTGAGAATAGCTGAAAATTCCATATTTTATTAATGTTCATCTTTTCAACAAATAGGGCAACAGCCGTTTTCATGGTTTTCCAAAAATTCGTCATAAATTAATGAATCAATAATTTGTTTTTGAAATAAATCTACAGAAAAGTTTTTAAATTATAATGTAAAATGCCCCACTTTCAGTCAACTGGTGCATTTAATCCATGCAAAGTTAGTAAACTCTGATAGTGAATATCTCTTTTATTAGAAGAGCAAAAAATTTCAAATTTAGCAATTCTCAAGGAGACGGTTATTCTTAACATCTACTCAAAATTTTATTACATTCTGCAGAAAATGGTTTTTACCTTAATAATAAAACCGAAATTGTAACAATAAAAAATTGGTTGAAATATTTAGAAAACCTCACATCTACTTTTCATACAAGTGAAGTACAACTAATTTACATATGCATTTAAAAAAAAAAAATCTAATTAGTGATATGCCTGTCTATTCATAAAAAATAAATAAAATTTATTAACTTGTTAGTTTAAAAAAACACATCTAATTATAACATTTCATAAATTATTATGTTCTGATATCTAATGAACACATCATAATATATACTTACAAGCAAATGCAAAATATCCTTAGGGAATAACAGTGCACTTCTTTTATTGGTTGCATGTGGAAAAGATAAATAACTAAATATACGTCTAAATATTACTTAGGAGTATACCGTGTTGCCGTAACGTGAAGACCGATGATATAGGCAGCTGGCAATATAAAAAATGACGCAAATTTTTTGTATACTCTAAAATGTAAAGTACAATAAGCATCAAAACTTGCACTACATTTCAGTTTTTAAAATTTTATAATAGGGAATATGCATGAAAATTTGTTTTCACATTTATTTTCAGAATATGAATATACTGTTAATACTGTTATAATATTTAAAAACGAAATTAAAATCCGACAAATATTAAGGAAGCTATAAGCTTTTAAAGATTATTATCTGCCTCTTTCTTGCAAAAATACTAAAAACGGAGTTTTACGTGTATTTTAAATGGTGAAAGTGTAATATGACGTCACATAACATATAAAGAGGGCTATCACCCTCTTTGTCTAATCGGGAATTTCAATCATTCATATCTCGCTTATTTTTAAAGTTATTTAAAAAGTAATTTTACCTTGATATTTGTCAAGTAAACATGCTTCAATTCAAGTGAAAAAAAATTTGCATGCATGTTCCCTATTGATTTGTTCATATATTTATAACGAACAACTTTTATATGAAGCGTTTTTTCGAAAACCGGATCAATAAGGCACAAATCGATTATAAAATTTTAAAATTAACTTTGTATATAAGACACAAATCATGTTTTTTATAAAAAAGCTAGAAGTGAAGCTGACTCATCTAAATAAAACCTAACCCATTTCTAGACATGCTAGAAAGATTTTTTGCGGTTTTTTGCATTCGACGCGAAATTGCTTCAAACCGACGAGAAAAATTGGAAAACTTCAATTTTTTCATTGCAACTCCCCGGAAAATTGGATTTTCAGCTTAGCCAATCCTAAAAATTCCTCCAATAAAAATTCCTCTTCCAAAAAAATTACCCCCCCCCCCCCATTAATTCTCTAATGGTATGTACTTTTTGGTAAGTATTTTTTTCAACTTTTTTTACAGTTCATGTAATGATATTTTATGTGACGCGGAGCCAACGGGTCAAGCCTTGCGAGCAGAGCGAGTCCATATACATATGTGTAGAAGTGAAATAACAATTCATACTGCGTTCTATCTGTGTATATACTGGGGTGTCTTATTTTAAACAATGCACCTGAATATTTCTTCAAGGATAATTCATTTTTTAATATGGCTATAAAATGGTTAATTATTTACCTAGAAGAATTTTATACTTAATGTTCTTTTTTTGTCCGCTATCCGATTCTATCACAAGAAATAAGGGTTGCCGTTCGAAAAACGAAAGTAGCATTTAATTTTCAAATAACCTTGAAGACCATGGCTAAGCTGAAAAAACCAGATCACCATAAGATGCCTCCCACCGAACAAAACAACTTTTAGTCTAGCCATTTTTTCTACAAACGCAAAAATATTTCAGTAAATTGTTTCCCTGAAGGATACTTAAATAATTGATGTATTGGCTTTTTGATGGTCGATCATTCGCTTTAATATTATACCTTAATAGTATTACATAAATAATATTCCATAATTATTTTAATGGGTTCTTTTTTGTGATATTGATATTAAATAATATTAAATGTTCAAAATTAATAGAACTATAAAATTATTATTTACAAAACTTTCAAAGAATTAATAACTAACTTTACGAGTAACAAATCAATTAGCAAATGTAATTGATAATCTATCTTTCTAAGAAAATGTTAATTCTTCTGAATAGTTGAAATGAGCTATCACATTTACACAGTTATAGCTAATTTTTAACCCGACTTCAAAAAGGAGGATGGTTCTCAATTCGTCTGTATTTTTTTTTTTTATGTTTGTTTCCTCAGAACTCCGTTATTTATTAACCGATTAAAAATTTTTTTGTTTTAAAGAGTTTGATTTCCGATTGGTCCCATTGTAACCAAATCGCATTCTGATGAAGGGGTCCCCTGGAAATCGAGGAAAACCCTCATTTTATATCTGATAACCGATTTTTGCGAAATTTTTTTAAAAAATGATACACTCATTCATAATGGGAAAATAAGAAAATTTTTTTTAAACCGACTTCAAAAAAATTTAAAAAAAAAAAAAAAAAAAACGGATAAAAAAAAAGTGTTGCACTAAAAATTAGTTGGTCGTTTAGTTGGTCTACCCATATTTAGACAAATAAAATCAGTTATAGAACTTCAAAGTCACAAAGCGAGAAATAAAGCCTATTTTGACAAAATGGAAACCCGACTTCAAAAATCAAATATTCTATAACAAAACATGCACTAAAAAGTAAAAAAATAATTGCATATTCTTATGCCAATTTTAGTTCACCTAAGCAAAAATTTTTAAATATATATGTACAATTATTGTTATTTTTGGAGGCGGTGTCCAAATTTTATGTGAATTTCCCTATGCTGACACCGACTCCAAAAATAACAATAATTGTATATATATATGTAAAAATTTATGCTTAGGTGAACTAAAATTGGCACAAGAATATGCAATTATTTTTTTACTTTTTAGTGCATGTTTTGTTATAGAATATTCGATTTTTGAAGTCGGGTTTCCATTTTGTCAAAATATGGTTTATATACCTTTAGTTCATTTTAGTATTATACCGTATGTTCATTTGAAAAGTTACCACCTAAATAGTAGAAGAAAAAGCAACACAGTTGAACGGGGAAAATATACTTATACTTTTGTTTCATGCCGTAAAATCTACGCGTATTTATGCCAGAAATAATGGATGCATGAAAAAAAGTTTCAAACACAAGTTTGTTTTTATTAAATAAAAATGTTTTGTATTTTATGGTTTCCCCTATTTTGCACCATTTAAAAGATAAGATACACAATGCGGGTACGAATGCATGGAACAATAATATAATTATTTCAATGTTTCCCCCTTTAAACTGTGCAATTTTTGTTGGAAACCTTGTTTTCTAAATATTAAAAAAATTGTTTAGATAGTAACTTTTCAAATAAACACACGGTATATGTATAAACTTCAAATTAGCAATAATATTAATCGAGAGCATCGAAACAGAAATAAAAATTTAATTCCTGCCTTGTTTAAATCCGCCCTGGTCCGTCATACGTCGTACGACGTTATATGTTTGGTATAATTGTATACAAAGTCAGCAACGAAAAAATTAAAGAGAAAAATTATTATATATTATAGAGCTAAAAAGTAACTTTAAGTTCTCGAATGAGCAAAATTGGTCCATGTTAACCGCACTGGTGGGAAATTTTCTTTTGTGAAATCTGTCATAAACAAGATTTAAATCAAAGACTGTTTTAAAAACAAATCGTTTTTACCACAATTTCTGTAATTATCGCAGATAAAAGAAGCATGCGAGTATATGTACAGTAACATGAACATTAAAGTAACTAATAATGAGTACTGTATATAACAATAACAATTAACTCAGTTATAACAATAACAATTATTAATAACAATTCACTAAGTTAATTGTTCCATTTCTTATAGTAGGAGCGGTGATCGTAAAAAAACGGTGCCCATCGAGTTAGGGAATGGAACTTTCAGAAAAGATAGTACATATAGTGACTTTAAACACTTGCCTAGACTGCCTTGCGAGGACTTGATTCGACAGGGGGTGGCCTACCCCAAATCTTTTATCGCACAAATCTTTTTTTCTATAATAATTACGAGAAAAATATTTGTTTCGATGCTTTTTCTCATAATATTTCTTACAACATTACAACTTTTGTATGCAACTTTTTTTTATTACAGTTTCTGAGAAATGAAGTATATAAAAATAATAAATATACAGATATTATAAACTAAAATTATAGATATGAAAATCTGTTTCATACAAAAGTTGTTGGAAATAACAACTAACTGAGTTAATTGCTTAAATACCCGGCATATACTGAATTTATGACAAAAAGTTTCAAGCAAAAGTCTTTAAATTTTGTTTCTATCTCTTACGGTTTCAAAGATAGGCAGCTTTCCCCATTTTCCCAAATATGGATTCGGCAAAATCGTAATTATTTTTTTTTTAAATAAACAACTTTGTTTATAAACTTTTTTACATAAATTCAGGATATACCGGGTATTTAAGCAGTTAACTCAGTCAGTTGTTATTTTCACTTGTTTATATTTGCATCAATTCACGATTTCATACGCAGGAGGGTTAAAACCATATAAATATAGAAATAGATATCATATTCATTAATAGTAAGAAATACACAAATCTACAAATAGAATATAATAAATAGATCATCTTACACATATAATTTAATATGCATTATAAAATATCATAATCAAAGCCTTGAGTAATAAATATATTAATTCGTATAATAACTATACTCTATGTCTGAGCAATGAGTAGTGAGTGTACATTATTATAAATATACAGATGTACTATAAGAAATTTTATTCCATAATTCTGTTTCAAAATAAAATGCCAATACGGGGCAGGCGAGTAGGGCTCACAAATTTTTGGAATAGAATATAGTTGCCAGACCTATGAATTTTACTCACTGATCATCAAAACTTTCAAGTTATTCGCGAAGTCATAAAACGGTAAAGCATGAGCAGACTCCAACAAATACCCTGCAAGTATGAAGCTAAAAAGGATTTTAGAACCTCCCGTAGAATGATGTAAAGATTATTATTTCTATAAAAAATTAAAATAAGGAAACAATCCTCCCATTTCAACAGCAAAAAGCTAGATCAACCTAGCAATTCGATTTAAGATTACATCAAAAACATTTCATGTATATGTTATCAACACTCATAATCGTTTTGCTCTTCAAAGATCTCATAATGTGATCGCCTAAGTCTCTAGAAAGTACATCTTGGTCAAAGAAAGTTATAAGGCTTTGGCATTTTGTGGCAAATAAGCATAATATCTTTATTATAGACAAGAGTATATTGTTACGCGTGATGCTGCGGGATGAGTCGAGTCGAGAGTAACATATCTCTTGTATTGAATTGTATTGCATTGCAAAACTTTTCTATAGTCTCGTCTCGCTTTTACACTTGAAAATTTTCTAGAAAATATAATTTTTTTTTTCTAATTATATTTTTCTAATTTATTTAATTTTTTATATTTTAATTGAAACAATAAAGGCTATAGAAAAATTTTAATCATTACCAGCCAAAATGATTTGTGATTCGTACATTTTTACAGTTAAAAATATGCAATCTACCTACGCAATTTTAAACATCCCGTTTTCTTTTCCAAGTGGCGATCTATCTCCACTCTTTAACGTTATCAAAACTGTTGTATTTTTAACTAGGAAGGAACCAGCGTTTACATTTCTAGCTAAACTTACTATAAAGCAGCTGCACTAAAAGATCTTTGAAGTAACCTACCCGAAGACTTTCTAATCATCTAAAATATTCTAATCATCTAATTCTAATAATCTTTCTAATTTATGATGATAAACGATACCCGATTTTAGAAAAGTTTTTATTTCACGTATGTAACAATCATATCAAATAATTTTTTGTTAATTTATATAATTTTTAATTCCATTGTGTTTATAAAAATCTCCAGCATTTAGAAAAATAATTAACGGATTATACTCAAATCGTGGTCAAATATACAAGACACTATGACCACAAAAACATTTGAACAGCCTATTTTAGGAATTCCAAGGACTGCATGTAAACAGGTGATCAACGAGTGGATAAATGTTAAACATCGTGATCACTGAAAAAATGTACCGGAGCAAAAGCTCTGGAAAATACTGCTTTGAAATGCAACCAACAGGCTATCTCTCGATGTACTGAGGCTGAATAGGATGCAATTGCGGAAGGTTACCGGGTTCATTACTGGGCATTATCCCCTGCGGAAGCATTTACACACGATCGAACTCGATAACGGGTCCATTGTGTGCAGATTGTGTAGCGAGGAGGAAGAAATATCCAGCCACATTATCTATGGCTAATCTTTCTGGTTGCGGAGGTTCGCAACCTTTCTGTATCTGCTACAATCTGCATCTCACCGTGAATATATGAACCTTCAGGAAGATCTGATAGGCAAGCTCCTGGCCATTTCCAACATATGGGAGAAGCTTATCTCGTCAGACTGAAGTAGACGGGGGAGCACAATGGACCATAACGTCGAAGTGCAATACTTTTTAAACCCCAAGATATATCTATCTATCTATCTAACCGGATACTTTCGTTAGTGTCCATATCCTGACAGTTTAGTCAATTAACCGCCCCATTAATTTCCTTTTTAAATATATTTAATTGTCAAACAGCCGCCATTGGGAATCGAACCAGCAACCTTCTAGTTCGGAGCAGGGTGCATTTAGCATCCATGTTGTCTACGAAGTAAACAAAGTTGGTTAAATTTTTCGATTTTTTAACATTGTCTACTCGTAGATATACATTATACATATGACAGAATTTCCAGTATCAAAATCTTTAAACTTAACAAAAACATACAAAAAGTAAAAACATCAAAATCCTTAAATTAGGTTGTTATATAATTTTAAGCCTTACAGCAATAGTTAATTGCCATCATTAATTATACTTGACAATGTAATACAGTTGTGTCAGTATTAAATGTACCCTCCCAAATTGGTGAGCATTTATTATTTTTAAAGTAACGAATGTGTGTAATGTAATGTACACTTCAGTAGTCCAGATACTAAAACTGCTGCCGTTAGGGAATCGAACCAGTAACCAGTTCTGTGAATAATGCCTTAACCACTGGTCTGGACCACTTGTGGTAAAATGAATATGGACTCTTTAAACGTCAACTCTTCGCTCACATAATTTTTGTTTAATGTACTATAGCCCACAAAACCAATCCAAGTATCCGACCTGTCTAAGGCTTTATGTCTGCGCAGTATGCTTACTTGGAAACTGGGGGGGGGGGGGGGGTTATGGGTTCGAATCCCGACATCGGCTGTTTGTCAATTATTAAGAAACAAAAAAGGGGCGGTTAATTGACTAAACTGTCGGCGTATGGACAAGAACAAAGTAACCGGCTATGCTTGAGAAGGTTTTCTGCAGTTTCCTTCACGAACTTCAGATAAATATGGGCATAGTTTCTATCATAGTTCCTATACACAAAAATTCCTTCCACTCCACCCATATCCTCACATCCTTAGGCATCACAATGGACATTATGGCCGAAGTGTAGTCCGTCCAGGGCAGCATCTACAATCTATCTATCTATAGCCCGCAAAAGTAGCGATTATTTTTCAAACTTTTATAATTGTATTCTTTAGGTTTTTGAGAAATAATTTCGAATAAGAATTTTGTTAGTATATTTAAAATGAATGACTTTTATCCGAAGCATTTTTTCGAAAACCAAATGAATTCGCCACAATTTAAATATAAAATTTTTAAAAATGAGCAGTATATTTCTCGCCTTTTATTGTTACACCCGGTATATAATATATACCAGGATATATTAAGTCTAGTTCCGTTTTTGTACCGGTTGAAAATATTTATCGCAGAAAAAAAATCTTGTTATTGGTGTTCTTGTTATTGTAAATCTTGTACAATGACCTAATTAGTACATTTCCGCAAATGTGTTTTGAGTTATCAACACGAAAACGAAAAGAGACAGTGAGCTGAAATTTTGTATATGTGTTCTAAAGCTAAAAAATAAGGGCAAAAGGAAGAACAAAAATATAAAGACTGAAAATGTTCCTTTCTAAAAATAAACAACTTTTTTCATAAATTCAGTATATACAGGGTATTTAAGCAATTAGCTCAGTTAATTGTTATTTTCACTTGTTTTTCCGATTTTCCCAAAATCGGTTTCAGTAAGTAACATGTATAATATTATTTAAAACTTGAAATAACTAGAATAATAAACAATAATGACAGCCATCTATAATACTTATTGTTAGTCATGTTAATTAGATAATATAATTCCATAATCTTTAATTCTATTCCAATACAAATGAAAAAACGTTATTGGTTTTTTGTATTTAAACACAGCTCTTTTTTCAAGTCAACAATGTCGATTATTATATTTGTAAAAACAGCAAAAATGCAAATAAGCGCAAAAGTGATCATATGACTTTATATTCGAGTAATGATAGTAGTAACTGTATAATTGAAAAATTTTGTTGCAATTTGTATCCTTGGTTGATTTATCATATGGAAATCATTTTGGTTTCTCCACCATTTGTCTAAGTCTTATAAAATCCACGTAATCTGTTATAATACGAACATTACCCGTTGCAGCTTGGCCCGCGAAAATTGTAATTGTAAAGAACTCATAAGTGATTAGCATAATTCATATATATCAACAGTTACATACCCAAATCATAATGTCGTAAAACCAATATGATCACTTGGGGAGAAACCAGATTAATCTTTAACTTTTAGCATAATATTGCAATTTTTCAATGACGTAATTTAATTGTGTATAATGGGTATAAAAGTTGATTTGTTATAAATAGTTTGGCTATGAGTTTCATTAAAAATAGTACAAAAAGTTCAACATATAATGGAACTTTAAAAATAAGAAAAAGTAAAAATGTGCTTTATTTCTAAAAGTGACTTATCCGCCAGAGAACCCGGACATCTGAATATCGCGCCCATTGCGCTTACCATTACACCGTGGATCATTAGTGTGGTTAGCCGATTTGTTTTATATTATATTAGTCTAAGAGTTAGTAGCAAACAGACGGTATTTTTTTCAGTAAGGTTCATATTGATTTGAATTGTTCTATTAGATTTTCCTCACAGGTCCGGGGTTCAAATCTGTGACCTTTTTTATTTAAAAGTAAAGATTAATCTAGTCAAACTATTTGTCATAAAATTTTCATATCGATTTTGCACTTTTCATGCAAACTTTAAAAAAAAATACATCACCTGTAATCCCCTATAGGATCCACAGACCCAGCTTCAGAATCGTCATTCCTTGAGAAATTTAACAGAATAACTCAATTTGAATTTACTGAATTACCGTAAGTATACCTGCTACTAGCTTTCGATACATAGAATGGAATCACATATTTCAATATACTAAGGAATGAATGTAAATACAGTTGAAGAACTTCATATTTACCTCAAATGATATCGCTATTACATTTGAGGTAAATCTAATAAAACTCTTTGAAATAAAAAAAAAATATTTTGAAAAAATTAAATTAAATAATTTAATAATTTCAAAATAAAAGAAAGAGGTTTTTGGTTTTAATAATAAAGTTAAAGTTTAATAATGATTAAAGTTTACGAAAGAGATTAAGATAAATATTTATATTCAACAAGTAAACATTAATATTCATTAAGGTTTAAGATTTAACAACATTAAAATCTCATGCAAAATATTAATGTTATCTAAGAGAAACGATAAGCGTAATTTAGTTTACGCGGATAACAGGATTAAAGAATTATAACAGTTTTTAAAACGAAACAGAGTGTCATAAAGATCGTGCGTTGGCCCATTTAAATAATTTCATTGTTAAATCGGATCTGATGTTATTGATCCCATAGCTGTATTGAAATTATCCCCAGAGATTCATATATCCTTAATGGTTTCTTCGAAACCCCTTTTTTAAATCTTATCTACATCTGCGTACGACCGTTGGTAAAAATTATGAGAAAAAAAAATTTATAGTAAAATCCATTTATTTACAACATAAAACAAAAATGTACATCTATCTACAATTCGAAACTGAACAATAAGACTCTAATTGACTCAAGTATCAATTTACGCTTTCTTTCGTGAACTAAACCAAAAACACATTACCGATGTCAAGAATAATAGTTACTCAGTGGACCATGAATAAATCAGGTACCGAGCACAAAATATTCCCGAAGAATCTTGGGTCGAAACCCATAAAAAAGTGTCTGAAATAAGAGCACTTTAACGCTACTGACGGTAACGTCTATTGAATGGACTATCAGAAGGATAGCCTTTCCAAGTTGTCTTTCAGAAGGAGAGTCTGCTTAGTTTGACTTTCAGAATGAGAGTCTTTTCAGTTTGACTATCAGAATGAGATTGTCTTTTAAGAAATCCGGAGTGCATAAGGTGAACTCCGCTTGAAAACAAAAGACGATAAAAAAAACAATGCGCGGGCATGCATTTACATAATACACTAAAAAATAAATAATTTTAAGCAAAATACTAACGTGACATCCGTATACATACTGAGTAAGTGCGACCTCAGTGTACATGGACACATAAAAATAATTCAATCATTTCGCAACGATATGTTTAATCATACCATCTTCTGCATATGAACCTTACGGAAAAGACTGTAAGTTAGCTTTTCAATATTCACTGAAATATGTATATTGGCCGTATACTGGCTTACAGTTGTCGAGAGTAGTGACAATGTGATAAAAATGCACAACACTACAGGATGGATTCAAAATTCGGATATAGTTTGTCATGTGGTTAAAAAATGGCCGCTATAAATATTCAAATTTTGTGAGACGATTTATGCTTTAGCTGTAGTTTTCCACGTAGTTAACAGATGGATTTTATATAAAATTAGAATATTAATAGAAAACATCTTTTAACCACATGACATTCCCGAGTTTAGAATCCGTCAAGTAGTGTTGTGCATTTTTATGCAGTGGCTCCGCCAATATTGATAATATCCAGTTCTAAAAATTCAGATTTACTACACGCAGCGCAGTTGCGGTTACAGCATTTTTATATATAAATGAAATTACGATGCATCATAAATATTCTGTGATTTTTTAGGGAAAAAAATATATACATTACATATAAGCATATGTCATATGAAATATGGTAATATGCATGACATTTAACAATATCCAAATATTTCCAAGTATGTATGTATGTAGAATCTTCCATATGTTATACATATATATCCGGTCATAAACCCTTTAACATTACATATCAACATATTTCCGTTTATGTATAACAACTTTTTTTTTTTATACGCATAAAAATATTTTTTTTTATGTTTGTTTGTTTATTTGTTACATTTATATCAAAATTAAATCAAAGTTCAAATTAAAATGTTTTAATTATCGTGGGAGGATTTTTTTTTTGACAATTGTAATATGGTTTTTGTCATTATGTTTGTTTTATGGCTAGACATTTGGAATATATGTTATTGAGTAATTTAATACGCTCTCACTATTAACACCGAGTTTGTTTTTCTAATGTAATGGTGATTATTACGCTGTTCATGAATAATATATAATTCGGTTTTAGTTTTATGTTACCATATCAATTGGTCCATTGCCCTGTAACTTAATATATAAGTTGACGTAAAAACAAGTGAGAATAATAATTTTAATTATAAATAGATGTCGTGTATTAAATATGCCCTTGAAGAGGATTGTACGAGGCATTATGTGAAATGTTGGTTGTGCTTGTCGATGATTCATTTTTCAGTTTGGTAATGTCTCGATCGTCTACTTTCGCGTTTACTCTTGATTTTATCGTGTACGAACTTAAGTAATAGAATAATCGAATTTATGGAGTATTACTTCTGAAAAACGAAAATTATAACGCATCTTATGAAAGCGTTTCGTGACTTGAAACTACGGGGCAACCAGACCGTATAGCGAAAAAGTGAGTTTTTGTATTTCAAATTGAAGTATTTAAAGGTTGAAAGCTCCAAACTATGAATATAAAGGTGTATAGAGAATGTGTTATGTTGAATTGACCTTTTGTATATTTTTATAAAACTGTTTCGTAACTTACGGATATCGTTGATCCTAAACTGGTAGATAGAACTGATAGATAGAACATGAAGTTTGGAAGATATGTTGCTTAAAAGGTGTAAGATGTAAGTGTTTTTTCGAAAATCAACACCTAAAGGGATGAAAAGCTGTATGAATCCTTGTATATAATATTTTTTACATCAAATGTTTGATATGAATGGGAATCGAACCCACGACCTCTGACCTTCTAGACCAACTCTATGCCTCTTAGCTACGAGATGCTTTGGTGGTGGAATGCTTATGATTTCTCACTATCTTGATGTCCTTGTAGTTTATTTACTGATTACATATATTTAATTTTTTTGTAAACTTGCACCAATCTATCCAATTGTATGGTTGCCTTTCGTATATTTTATAACAACGGAAGTAACTAGCATTTACTTAATTTGACATTTAAGTAATATGTCTGAACATTGATAACATTTTTTACATCAAATGCTTGATATGAAAAATCATACACATCTAGAATTCGAATCGAACCCACGATTACTGGCATTCTAGTCCAACACTCGCTTCGTTCCGGGTGGTGGTGGAATGAATATTATTTCTCACGTGAGTAATCATATGCATCTGCACAAGAAGCTGAGCATAAGTTATACCATGTGCATGATGCATTCCGTAGGCTGACTCTGCGAAAGAACTAATGTTACGTAATGTTACTTCGAAATCTAAAGCCATCGAAACTTTGTTTTTTTCCGAAAAATATTTCATTAAAAAGGAGACCCGCATTTATCTGATCTGGCTAAATTAAAAAAAAAAAAATAGATAAAATCAATTTGTTTATTATGTTTTTGAGTTTATTAAGAATTTCATGAAAACGATTCCCACGTTTTTTTACCATGAGTGCATTGTTTCAGTTCTAGATTTTCACGTAGTTGTCATTACTGTAATTGTGTAAGAAAGAATCATTTACTGATGAACGAATTAAAAAAAAGTTGGGTGGTACAAAATTTTAAACTTCGTTAGAGTTTCATAGAGCATCATATTTTTGACATAAATTAAAAATTTACTTAATTTCGTTCAAATTAAATTTTGATATTAAATAAATACCATTATGTTTGTATATATTATACTGCAATGTTAGATAGGAGGATAGGTTACAAGGATATATTAAATTTCAAATTTTGCCCCAATTCCTAGAACAATTATTTGTATTTTATAAATACGTATTTCGACTACAAGGTAGTCATCATCAGTATGAATTAGCCAATCGTAACTATCTCTACTTTGTAGTCGAAATACGTATTTATAAAATACAAATAATTGTTCTAGGAATTGGGGCAAAATTTGAAATTTAATATCAAAAAACCTAGAGTTCTCTTTGATTATCTTCAGGATGTACCAGCAGTGTGTTATACAATCAGCACAACAAACCGGTGCTATGCACAAATATATAAACACACATACACAATACATAGACAAATACACAGTTCACATATACATAAACCATATTTTGACAAAATGGAAACCCGACTTCAAAAATCAAATATTCTATAACAAAAAATGCACTAAAAAGTAAAAAAATAATCGCATATTCTTGTGCCAATTTTAGTTCACCTAAGCAAAAAATTTTAAATATATATGTACAATTATTGTTATTTTTGGAGGCGGTGTCAGCATAGAGAAATTCACATAACTTTTGGACTTCGCCTCCAAAAATAACAATAATTGTACATATATATTTAAAATTTTTTGCTTAGGTGAACTAAAATTGGCACAAGAATATGCGATTATTTTTTTACTTTTTAGTGCATTTTTTGTTATAGAATATTTGATTTTTGAAGTCGGGTTTCCATTTTGTCAAAATATGGTTTATTTCTCGCTTTTTAGTGACTTTGAAGTTCTATAACTGATTTTATTTGTCTGAATATGGGTAGACCTACTAAACGACCTACTAATTTTTAGTGTATTTTTTTATAACACATTTTTTTTTTAATTTTCAGTGCATTTTTTTACAACAGATTTTCAGTTTTTTTTACATGCATTTTGTTTTTTTTTTTGTAAAAATTTTTTTTTTTGGGGTCGGTTTTTAAAAAAATTTTCTTATTTTCCCATTATGAATGAGTATACCCTTTCAAAAAAAAAAAAAAATTTCGCAGAAATTGTTTATCACATATAAAATGAGGATTTTCCTCGATTTCCCGGGGATTCCCTGATTAGAATGCGATTTGGTGCCAATGGGACCAATGGGAAACCAAACCCTTTAAAACAAAAAAAAAAAATTCAAAATCGATTCATAAATGACGGAGTTCTGAGGTGACACACATAAAAAAAAAATTAAAAAAAAAAAAAATACACGAATTGAGAACCATCCTCCTTTTTGAAGTCGGGTTAAAAATAATGTTGATTTGAAGAACATAAATATATTTAAACTTTTATATTTCGAAAACAAAACAGTGACACACGATTTTTTTTTAAATTTATATAATATAATGTTTAGCTTTACTCTCCTAGTTTTTTTTTTTTAATTCTGTCGATTATTTTTTCTAATACAACAGATAATATTTGGACGGGCATGAAGTTTCACATGCTTCTAATGAGAGAGAGTAAGAGAGAATGATAATTTTGATATTAATTATCTCGCGTTCTAAACGGTCAAAAATTCTGAAACTTCGGGATTTATTAGAAAACATTATTTTTAGACTGTGAAAAAAAAATTACCAAAATCTGTCGAAAAGTGGTAGTATTCTAGTACATCCTTTTAAACTCTGTATATAGAGGTCGTGGAAGCGTTTCACGCCAGATTTTTAGTTCTTATATTCAGACCGTGATTAGATGGTCTTAGATAAAAACAAATTTTGAGCAATGTATGTTTCCGTATTAAAGTATTATCCCAGATTTTTTGTATAACATGTTTTTGATGGGATAATTTTTACTGCTAAACATGAGAAAATTAATATTCAGTAACAAAAACATTACACCACTAATTGTAACAACATGGTGAAAATCATTTCAATAAGGAATATTATTAAATCATATTCAGTCCAAGTGGCCTAGCTGTCGAAGGCGTTATGTCTGCGCACTTGGAACTGCGTACTTGGAAACTGGGACGTTATGGGTTCAAATTCCGACATCGGCAATTTGTCAATTATTAAGAAAAAAAAAGGAGGTTAATTAACTAAACGGTCGGCGTATGGACAAGAACAAAGAAACCGGCTATGCTTGAAAAGGTTTTCTGCAGTTTCCTTCACGAACTGCAGATGAATATCGGCATAGTTCCTATCATAGTCGGCTGCAGCCGCATATCCTACCAATTCCTAGTCTATACACAAAAATTTCTTCCACTCCACTCACATCCTCACATCCTTAGGCATCACAATGGGCCTTATGTTCGAAGTGTAGCCCGTCCAGGGCAGCCTCTACAATCTATCTCTATCTATCTCTAAATCACTTCAAACGAACATACTTGTATCAAGTGATTACTCCAATATTTTCTAAGAATTAATATTCAAAATATTCATTTTTAATAATTATTTTACCAAGATAAGCACTATAAAAAATGTATAAATAATTCGTTATAAAAATATATCTTTTATTAAGCCGTGTATTAAACCGTAAATATAGACATAGTAAACATATAGTACAACATATAGTAAATTATATTATACATAGTACAGGAAATGGGTTCAAAAAGAGGCATTTTTATGTCACTTCTCCGTAACATATGTGAATTGCATATTCTTGTAGGCCTGATAGCCCAGATGAAGACCTACTATTTTCCAACCACCGATTCACCATCCATTTTAGCGACAAAACTGTGAATTTGAGAGAAATAATGTAAAGGAACCATTTTTAGGTATTAACAAGACAAACAATTTTGCACGTCGGAAATTAAAATTGATTAATTAGTTCACTCGCAAAGTAACGTATTTACATATTAAGATGGTTTATTTATTACAAGAAAACATTGTGAACAATACCCAAACGAAAAATATCAACGCAAAAAAGGATTGACATTCGGACATATTTGGTTTTTCTTTTGGTTTATTTTTATAATGCGCCAAATTGTTTGTCTTTCGTCTTCATCTGAGTACTTTTGTAAATTGCATATTCTTGTAGGGCTGATACTACAAGAATATGCAATTCACAAAAGTTCTGGAGTAGTGTCATACAAATCTACCCATTTCCAGGCCTAACAACACAAATCTTGCATAGTAAGTAATGGGTAGTACTATGGTCCACAAAATTAATGATCTTTTTTCAAAATTTTATTGTGCCTTATTCATTCGGTTTTTGGGAAAATATTTGGGAAACCATTTTTTGCTACCCGATTGTATACAACACAAATTAATGATGGAATTTTGAAAAATGAGTGCTACTTTTGTGACCATGTGTATTCTTGGTGTCTTAAGTCAAGCTATCGTTTTTAATTTATAATTGATTTGTGTCTTATTTTTTCGGTTTTCGAAAAAATGTTTCGGATAAAAGTTGTTTATTATAACTACACTAACAACTTTTAATCGAAATATTTTGCCAAACAACGATCGAATAACGATCGATTTTATTGTTGTTTTATGCCTTATTCATTGGCTTTTCTCAAAAAATTAACGAGTAAAATTTGTTACTATATTTCTAATGAACAACTTTTATCCGAAGTAATTTTTCGAAAACCGAATCAATAACGCACAAATCAATTATAAATTTTAAAAAATCACATTAACTTGCTCAGTCCATAGTACATTGATTGTTTCTTTATATACTAGATATGTTCAAATGAGACTTTTCAAAAGTTTATGGCAGATCGCCATATTGTGATGCACTATGATAGGATTGATTTGTAAAAAATGTAGGACCAGTACTCGAGGAAAATGAGATTAAAATGAAATTAATAAATATCTGTTTTAAGTAAAATAAAATAATGAAATGCCTGCGATAGACTTTCTAATTTTCAGTTCTTTCTTGCATACTTTCAAACTAATTCGCGTTGTTTATCTAATATTTAATGTTAATGTGCATTAGAAAATGAACATTTCTTGTTTACTTTTTCAAAACTATTTTGTTACTTCATTCATAGTTATCAAATTATGGCAAATATGTACTTTCTAAATATTAAAATTTACTTACTACAAGTTTCCCTTACATCATTATTTGTCCAATTCAAACACGGAAATGATTTACAAAATTATTAAATTTAGTATTTGCAAAATAAATCAGAAAATTTAAGAGTTTAAAATCATGAGTTTCATTAAAAAACTATTAAAGGATTAAAAATGTTCAAAATGACTTTCTTATTAAAATTTAAATTGAGTATAATATCATTATCGAGTTTGCATTTCTGGAAAAATTATAGCTAAACAAGTGAAAATAACAACTAACTGAGTTAATTGCTTAGATATCCGGTATATACTGAATTTATGATAAAAGTTTCTTACAAAAGTAGTTTATTCTAAATTTTTTTTTCTTTAAAATTTTTTTCTATCCCATACGGTTTCAAAGATAGGCAGTTTTGCCAATTTTGCACAAACATGGCCCCATTTTGCCCATTTACAAACTTGATCTTAATTTTTAGGTCTAGAACCCATATACAAAATTTCAGGTCGCTACTCTTTTCGTTTTTGAGTTATCATGTTGACGGACGGACGAACATCTTTGCGAAAATGGACTAATTAGGTCATTTTAAGAGCATACCCATACCAAAAGTATTTTCTGCTATCAATATTTTCAACCGTTACAAAATCGGAACTAAACTGAATATACCCTGGTATATATTATATACCGGGTATAAAAATGAACTATTCTTTAATCGTTTTTGACTAATCATCCTGTACTGTTTTTGTTAATTGTTCCTTGAAATCAAACTAAAAGGGTGCCTAGATTTAAAATTACATGGACACAAAAAAGCGCTCTTTTTTCAAAATTTTATAATTGATTTGTGCCTTCCTTGTTCATTAGGTTTTCGATAAAATGCTTCAAATAAAAGTTGTTCATTATAAATATACTTTGTTATAAAAACTTTTATTCGAAATGTTTTCCCAAAAATCAAATGAGGAAGGCACAAAACTATAAAATTTGGAAATAAGAGCGCTATTTTTGTGTCCCATAGTACATGTACTAAATGTTTAATTAACATGCAATTTTAAAGAAATCATACGAAATATAAGCGAATTGAGTTTTTTGCTAAGGTTTCTTTTTTTTTGCATGTAAACATAATATATGCTTCGAATTCCGTTCTGTTCCCATTGAAAAACATTATTAGTTTGTTTTTGGTTAGTCATACATATATCATTTTTAATGATGAACTGAAATAGATATTTCACCTCCCTGATTATTAGATAATATAGATTTTTTTCTATGTTTGTTCTGTGTAACATTGTATTTTTGTGAAACAAAATTATTCACCATACGAAAACTTTGTTTATAAAACATACATGCCAGTTAGTAGAGGTATTCTATATTGATTGCAAAAGGTTTTGTAGTACTTTATATTTTTTTAACTTATATATATAGTCCAGTTAAGATCTACATCCGTGCTTGCCAAAGGTCAGGTCGTTCTGAATTTTTTATATGTTGTTAGGACCTAAACCAGTATTAAAAAACCAGATATGCAATTTCCAAAGTGCTGTGCGAGCGGCGGTGTACCAAAAAAACCATGAAATTTTCGGACTTTTTTCAGTTTTTGCTCAATATCTCAGTGAAGGAAGGGTCTGACCGGTATAGTCATTCCATACACTTTTAAAGTAGACAAAATTTACAACAATTTGAAATCAAAACAAGCTCTATACAGGTATTGGTTCCCAAGATACAGTTCTTAGAAAATAGGCCATTTTTTCCAAAAAGTGAAATTTTTTCGAAATGGTCACTTATTTCGTAAAATATCTCCTAAAATACGCATCCCACGTCAAATATTATCTGTAATAAACTTGAAGTAAATTTAATTAGCTTTCATTTGAGATCAGACTGGTACCTGTATGCCCAGCAGTTCTCTCAAAAACGGCAGATAACCAAAAACAGTCATAAGTTAACCAGCGCAGATAACCATCGCAGCGCACATATTTACCAGATGTTTGTATCCATATTTTCGGTAAAAGTAGCTACCAATTCCAATCAGAAGGAAGGAAACAAAAGATTGAGGTCGTACAGCAGTTATCAGAACATGAGAAAATGACACACACTTCTTCTTCCATGCTTCAAGGGGCCACGCTTGTTTTTGAGACCAACAGTCTCAAAAAATAGCTGTACTGAGTGTACCGGCCCTTTGTTGGAGCCCATCTCCACTATGACTATGTCATCGACAAAACGTTTTTGGAGGTGAGTTTTCGCTGTTCTGACATCAGGTATACAATCACCCTTAATTTGCTGTAGGAGATTTGCTGATAAAGAAAACTGGCATTCATCACTGTTTTCCAATAGGTAATCGTACACACAATCGATCGTTTCTGCAGTATTACTGGCAGGACGATACCGTCTCTTTTTCATGCATCCCATAATTTTGGTGTAAATAATTTTTTTTAATCGACGCGTTTTGACCTCCTGAATATGACCCTAAGTTTTTACGTTCCGACGCGATACGGAACAGGGTCAAAATTAAATTTTTTTATAACAAAAAAGTCTTTTTTCTTAGTATCTGTTTTAAAACTGAAAATTTTAAATTTGGCAAATAATAATATTAAATTTTATATAAAATACAAAACATAAAAATCGATTTATAGAACACGAATAAAAAATCCCAAAGATTAGAAAAAGAAAAAATTTTAAACAAACAATTTTGAATAGAAATACGTGAATATATATGATAGAAAGATTCTATTTCACCGATCGCGGGGGTTGATTGCACAGGATGGGGTAACAGCTACCAATATATTACGAAGCTACACATATTTTCCTATCATTTCATGTTAAATCCATTAGATGGTTTTATGACGGAGATTAGTTCTTCTTTCGGTGGTAATTAGCTTAATTACAGTACACTAGATTGATTTAGGGCGACTTCTTTCGAAAGGCGATTATGTATATTTATTACTCATTACTACTCATAATGATACTCTTGGGCTATATTTTTAAATTTTATTGTATCTTATTCATTCGGTTTTGTAAAAAAAAATTTCGAATAAAAGTTTTATCGGAATTATTTTTTCGGAAACCAAATCAATAAGGCCCAAATCTATTATAAAATATTAAAAAATGACATAGACTTGTGTGGTCCATAGTACATACAGTTAGGGTGGCATTCACACCAAATTTTGTTTCCATTAAATGACAATCCACATTGAGTAAAACTAAACACCTGTATTTAGCGTAGCTCTACATAGAATTAGAATACACGCATTTAAATGTTTCACATGTGGTCAGTGATTATTATCATTGTAGGTATATTATCATCTCGGTTAATGTAATTACACATTACACATAATTTACGTGATTTTCAAATGGACATTGCTTTCATTTCCTGTTGGATATATATGTTACATTTAACGAATAACCACATTACAATTCGATTAGTTCACGTCTATATAAAGTGGTATTTTTGTAACAGGAGCCTGGACAAAATCACCATTATGTGTGTATCGGCTAGAATTATACACTGTAAAACATAAAATAGTAGACCCAACAACACCAGGTAGTTTGCCGACACTGCATGCAGGTAAATAACCAGTCCAAGTAGCCGAGCGGTCTAAGGCGTTATGTCTGTGCACTATGCAGTACTTGGAAACTGGGAGGTTATGGGTTCGAATTCCGACATCCGCAGTTTGTCAATTATAAAAATAAAAAAAAGGGACGGTTAATTGACTAAACTGTCGGCGTATGGACAAGAACAAAGTAACCAGCTATGCTTGAGAAGGTTTTCTGCAGTTTCCTTCACGAACTCCAGATGAATATCGGTATAGTTCCTATCATAGTCGGCTGCAGCCGCATATCCTACCAATTCCTAGTCTACTGAAAAATTCCTTCCACTCCACTCACATCCTCACATCCTAAGGCTATAAAATAATTTTATAGTTATTTTTTAGAAGTATAGTTTCTGTGGAAATGACAATATCAACAACAATTTTAACCGACTCCAAAAAAAGAAGTAGTAGGTTCTATGTTCGACTGTATGTATTTTTTTTATGTTCTCCCCCTTCAAGATTATTTGTTGAGACAAACGATAGCCTATCTCCTTGCCAAACTTAAATCTCCTTGCCGTTTAGTCGTGAAAAGGTTGCAAACAAACAAACAGAGTTACTTTCACATTTATATATTAGTATGGATTAATTTTAACGTTCGTCAACACTTTTTTTTAATGCAATTATATAAACAGCATATTTCAAAAAATATATATAAACATTATTTAATATGGTACTTTAATAATATAGTTATTATAATTTTAATTACAAAAAAATTGTTCTTTCGTAAGGCTCTATGTTGAAGATTTGATCGATAAATTCTCTTTGAAGTGATCGATGATAGGTTTTAAATTTTTGAGGGAGAATAACTACATAATTGAGATAATCAATTTACTAAAGAATTGTTTAAAAATGCACAATATGGCTGATAATTTGATTTTAAGATTTCATTTTCGCGATTTTATTTGGGTCAGGAAAATTTATCATGGAATGGATATAAGATTTTTAGACATGTTTTTTGCTAATCTATCAAAAGCTGAGTTTGCTTGTCTCTAACCACGGAATCATAGTTTGGTGTATATCCTGAATAATATAATAATAATGAGTCCTCAGTATGGGAATAGTCACGGCAGAACGTTGTTTTGTCTTCTTTAACGTTAAGTATAAAAATGCCGATTCACACAGGTTTGTAGATCCAAAACAAGCATAAATATAGTTGTTACTTTTGGTGATGTTGGGATATTTTTCTCGGTTGGCGTATTTCCAAAAATATTTTTCAAATTTTCTGGCCTGTAAGATTAAATCAGCGTGTAAAACTATAATTTCATTTTTAAATGCGTATTGCTCCATATGAAATATGTTTGTAATTTTTTTGATAAAGCGTTTCACACTTAAATCTTTATTAAATGGAAAAAATATAAATTCCACAATTACTTTTTGTCAAGGCATTACAAGTGATCGACCAAAATAGGCTTCGCGATCGACTTGTTGACCGCCCCTGCTATAGGAAATTTAAAGTGCGTATTCTTAGTCGATCTGACTATATATGCTTTGTATGTTTTGTATTTCTGAATCAAAGCTGTTTACACCGACACCAATAAGTGCATAGAACATATTAAATTACCCCATTGAATAGTTGTTGTATTTAAAATAGTATTAACAAACAATAAATAAATAAAATGCTATTTTATAAAAATGATTTTATTATGAATTTGACTACAACACATACTTTTCACGATTATAAACAGTTATTTTTAGTAAATTCACTCATTTCACAATTTAATTACTTGATATTTTGCCAATTCTCTGGTTAAAACATGAATTATCTTACACAAACGTTTCTAAGTAATTTTTTTCCAGTCAGTTAATTATTTTTTGTAAAAAATTTCTAAATAATTATTTTTTGTAAATGAAAATGTCATTTGAATGAATATTATTTTAGTGTTTGGTGTAATTTTTGTTGTATTTCTATTTTTTTGTATGAATACTAGTCCGGGGGTTAGTGTTACTCAACTTGCAATCCATGATTATGCGATAACATATTTTGGTATACATATTCACTGGATTCCAAATATTTCGAAAACTATGAGGCTTAACGCAATTGTCTCTGTACATATAATGACTTAAGGTCTATCTACACAGGTCCGTACAGTATCAGTACAGTGTCAGTTCAGTGCCAGTTCAGTGCTTCAGTATCAGTTAAAAATAATATTCTTCTGTGGAATTTAATAGAAGGTATCCCCACTCATTCGGCGCAGTTCAGTGTCAGTGTGTAATCAGTGAGTCCTCAGTATCAGTTCAGTGTTTTTTAGATTAGTTACTAACGATATTTTTATAATTTCACTAACGTGATTTTTGTAAGTTTACTGAGTTTTTTAGTTAGTGAGACGAACAACTTATTGAGTTTGTGAGGAAGTATCCCGTTTTGTATGATTTATCTAATCCAAAATATGTGGATACCTCGTTTAAAAACGAAATAAGGATTAAGATAGGAGAGGAAACACTAATATTAAAACTATTTTCACTCTTTCTAAAATATTCATGAAACTTTGTTTCATCATCAATCAATTCCTTATACAAGATGGAAACTTACTCTCCTTCACTTTCTCTTTTCATCCCATGCCTGATGAACCCATTTACGTTTTTTGTTTCGTTGAAATTATTCTTCATCTTCGTCTAAAATTAAGGCAATCATAGTTAAATCGTTGTTTGAGATATTGGCCATCATTCAATCAATGCTCTTTAAAGGCTGAAAGAGTACTGAACTGCCACGGCACTGATGTGTGGGAATACAAATCACTGAAGAAACACGGATAGCACTGATACTGAACTGTGATTGAACTGACACTGTACGGACCTGTGTAGATAGACACCTTTAAAAAGACTGATTTTTGAGTATGCAGTCAAAAACGAAATAAGCACCTTTTACGTATATCTATCGGAATGAGAGAGAACGCGATATCTTAGAAAGAGATAAAAAATAACTTTTCAAATAGTAGTTGTATTAGCTTGTACAATTTACTACTGGAATAGCCTAAATATTTGTCTAAAAGTAATCTTTGTTTATTGTTTTTCCGTAAACGACATGGTAAATTACGTCTTATTTAGGTTACTTTCTATAGCCAAAACGCGAAATAAAAATGTTTCCTAAACAGTATGGTTTCCTACCTTTTATGCGTTAAATATTGACAACTTTGGCCATTTATTGCAGCTGACAGAGACGGTTAATACTACAATTTTTTGTACAACTTTATATCGTTGAAAATCTGTATCTGCAAAATTTTGTGCAAAACTACATTTACTCTCATGTCGTTAGAAATACTTTAAGAAAATCATGCTGAAAGCAGGTAATTTTTCTTTTATGATATCAAAATACACCTTTTTACAATTGAGAGTCCAAATCATATTTACATTACAGATACAATAAAAAATTTCATTCGAATATAATTATTAAAGTCCAATGGGAAAGAAATTGGGTATTTGAAACGACAAATTCGTTAATGGGCAAAATCAGACAAATAGAAAGAGAGGCTTAGAAGAATGAGAATGTACTAAGTTTTAAATGTTTCTCTTTATATTTGTAAAATATAAAAGTTGATTAATTATTAAAGAAAATAAATTTTACTAGCATTTATCATGTGATCATTTTTTCTGTAACTCTTGTATTTAAAAATATTTGCAATTTTAATCTTATAACACTTATTACAACAGTCCACAGTACAGCACGGTTTTTTTTTATGATAAGTAACAGGCTAAATTTTTGTCAGTAGCTTTCGATGGGACGCCCAACTTTTCTCTCGCAAAAATTTTCGATGAAGCGCGTAAGAGCGTAAATTGTTTGTTTAACAATAGCAAATATTTTATCAGTAACAGTTAATTTGTTAGATAAATTGAGAGATAATGTAATAAAGACATCAAAAAAACTTGACGTTATTTTATTGTGTCCTACAAAATGAATGGTGTGACAGGCAGGTCCATACCCCAACATGTTTAAACAACGGGGTATATAGTTAAAATATAAATAACCGTTACTTGGCGCGATTGAGTATATTCACGATAAAATCAATATTAGTAGTATTTTATGAAGTTGAAGTAATGAGACCTACAATATGTATAAACGTTGTGTGTCATTGAAATAAGAAAACCTTTTTTCTAATTTATAAATGTAAATTTTACATTGACATGTTCAGAGCGCAGGACTGGGAAATTGATCCACTGAATTTGTAAGACAAGATGGCCATCAAATTATACATACCATTATTAATTAACAGCATAAAAATCAGCTTGTTACTAATAACTATGTATAATCCGTTATTTGAACATGTTAGGGTGGGGGACCTGCCTGTCACACCATCCATTTTGTAAGAAACAAGTTTTTTTGAAGACTTTATTACATTATCTCTCAATTTAACTAACAAATCTCTTCGTTAGTCACTATTATCGAGAATTTTCGCGAGAGAAAAGTTGGGCGTCTCGTCGAAAGGAAGCTACTGACAAAAATTTAGCCTGTTACTAATCATTTAATTATTTTTGAGTATTTTAACAAATCTATCATAAAACTGTGTAATTAAAGAATAAAGAGGAAATAAAAAAAATTAACATTTCTGTGTCGATTTCAGATTTTCTCCGATAATCTCCGTATCTATGCGAACATCAAGAGGTGAGCTTGCTGTCGCAGCAGAATATTAAGCCTTTTTTTATTTTAGGTAGAGGACACGACCAACGGACGTTATTTAACATCGAAATGTACGTTGATTTTAATATGTGGCAATTTTAGGACACACGCAACGTTTTCAATCAGTTGTATGACGTTGGTTGACATGAACGTTTATATAAAATATAAATTTCTATTAATTATTTAAACAAATTTTAATAACTTAAAAAAACGATTATGCTCCCCATTAATTATAAATTCCTTTAATATTTTCGTTCTGAATTTCCTAAATAATATTATTTTATGTTAGATATATACATCAAAAATGTCCTTTTAAAGTGTACACATGTAATATTTCTATAATCATTCTTTTTGGAATTTCCCTTCTGTTTTCCTATGTTTGTTGCTCTCTAAAAAATACACTAATTCAGTTTTTGAGAGTATCCATTCAATAATCTATAGATTATTTACGTTACCTAAATTATTTTTATAAATTACTAGCATTGCCCGTTGCGGCTTCCCTCGCAAAAATTTTGCAAAGCCCTTATGACTGAGTAACATAATATTTCTCCCAGTCAAGGATTGATTGTCGTAAAATGCAATCGTATTTGTATATTTATAATTTATAGGCTTCATATCAAATTTGATGTCTCTAATTTTAAAATACTGAACTTCCATACTAATGCTCACCCCGTATTTCAGCCCCTTGAGAGACCATTTTCCAAAAATTCGAAAATACGGTTTTTATGATGTATAACGGAAACAGAAATTTTAATATATTTAAAGATTTTCCCTATCTCGCATCGTTTAAGAGTTAGATTTTTAGCGTGCCACGCCGACACGGTTGCAAGAAATGTAAATGTATAGCCTATGTCACTGGAGAGTAATGTAGCGTTCTATTAGTCAAATAATTTTTACAAACGGTTCAATAGTTCCAGAGATTACCCGGAACATACAAACAAATTTAATCTCTTAATATATTAGTATAGATTCGTTTATGAATAAAAAAATTAACCAACGCTATGCAGACGCTCATCCCCCCGATTTAATAAATATCTGTAATTTAATAAATATTTGAAGGTGCGTAAACCTATCCGAACGTTTGAAACCTATTTGAACTTGCGTTATTTCCAACGCACGTTGTAATGTGAACAAACCTATTTTGAACAATATAAGTATTTCTATAAACGTGTGTTGTAATGGACGTTTACTTAACGGGCGTATGTCTTCGGGCTTAACGTTAACTGTTGTTAGTTGGCGTGTATGCCACAACGGTAAGCAAATGCGGGTTTCTGATTGGTCAATGTAACCTACCGCTAGTCTTTGCCGCTGCATGTCATCTTAACAGAGTTCTAGCTTTAGGTTCATACTCATTTTCAAACGTCTCTTCGAGAAAATTCGCTCCGTTTACACAGCTACTACAAATTTTTAATATACACATGGTTACATTAAAAGAAATCAATTGAAACGAAGCTTACAAACAAACGAACGCGACTATTCAAGTGTTTTTAGTCTCACTTGTTTATTATAAATATAATAAATATATATATATATATATATATATATATATATATATATATATATATATATATATATATATATATATATATATATATATATATATATATATATATATATATATAGATATATATATATAGTCAAAGAAATTAATTTTATTTTTATGTCAACAATAAATGTCTCATTAATTCTTAATATGTATATTAAACTAAAAAAATATGTAAGCTATAAGAGATAAATAAAGACTCTTTTCAAGGGGGACGCCCACAAAATACTTGTAGTTAATTATTTTATTTTTATATCCTTATTTGCATACAATACGATTCTTAAATTATTTAACAAAATGGGTACACATGGCCTCAAAAGTAGCGTAAATTGATTAGTGATTTATCCATTCGGTTTTCGAAAAATCGTTTCAGATAAAAGTTGTGCATTATAATTATACTAACAAATTATTCGAAACATTTTTGTAAAAACCGAATGAACAGGGAAATGATAATTCCTTTTGTGTAATAGGCTAATACATCTTTACATAAATTTGTATTCAATTTTCCTTTCTGCAAATTCATAACAAAATCCATGTTGATTACAAAACTGGAAGGTGTGGAAATATTTTCGGTAAACTGCTTTTTGACGCATTTAACTTCAAATTTGTTTTTAGAATGTCAGAATAGATAAAAGTTCGTCACGTAGGAGCTACGTAGACTATAATGTTGACTATAAGGTAATTTAATCAAAGAAAGGAGTCATAATGAATATCAAATCAAATAACATATTTTTCTATTTAATATATATATATATATATATATATATATATACCGGTTGTTTAGTTTACATCTTCGCATTGAAGATCTCCCACGAGTATGAGAGAGTACATATGTATACATTATGAAATGTGTATGAGAAGGAGGTCTTTTAGGTTTGTTTTCTTACTTAAAGTTAAACTGTTGTGTTCTGAACAACAGAACAAATCATAACAACTGATCTGTTCACTTCAAAAAACCCACTCTCCAAGCATCATCTAACTGATTGCGTATCGTACGACACATACCACACACAACAGTTTAACTTTAAGTAAGAAAACAAACCTATAAGACCTCCTTCTCATACACATTGCTTAATGTATACATATGTACTCTCTCATACTCGTGGGCGACCTGCTATCCGAAGATGTAAACTAAACAAACGGTATATATATATATATATATATATATATATATATATATATATATATATATATATATACTTAGTTTTCTTTATTTTTTTACTTATGATAAATTTTTTTTCCACCGCGTAGTCTTGAATGAAAACAAGGATTTCTTTATTGAATCAAATATTTTGAAAAAAAAAAAATTTCCTGAGGAAAGAAATTCCTTCTATTAGTGTAGGTTTGCGGATAATGGAGAAGGAATATTAACTAGTAAGTCATATTTAATTTTAAGTGGCACAAGTATTACCATAACCAATTATTATAAGTATTAAAACATCATAATGTCAAATATTTCTGTAAATATTAGAGTTACAGAAAATATGGTCCGAAGACAAATAGTAGTAAAATATACTTTCTACAACTTTACACATGATAATTTTTTCCATTAGATAATATTACTAAACTCTTTTTCTTCTTGATCAATTTTGACCATTAACGAACTTAGTTAGCTTTTCAAATAACCCACATTATTTTAAAGATGTTACGAGGTATATCGTAAATGCTACGAGACGAACGAAAATTTAGTATAAAGTTCCTATCTAAATGTTAAATCTACTGTGAAAATTTCAAAGTGATTTACAAGCCTGTTTAAAAGTTATTGCAATGTAAAAAATTTATTAAAAAAACTGTATGTATGTATTCATTTCAATTACCATTAAAATACTATCCGTTTTTTCAAATTATATAACTTGAACTGTATAATAATAATAATAATAAGTCTATAAAATATCCCAATTACTGAGCAAAGGCCTCTCCAAGAGATTTCCATTCAGGTATATCATTAGCCAATCTCAACCATTAATGTCCTGCAAACCGTACAATTTCGTCTCTCCATCTTTTAAGTAGGTGACCTGTACGGCATTTGTTGCTGTTTGGAGTCCAAACAGTGCTACAAACTGTCCAACGATCATCTGTCATCCTGGTATTATGACCAGCCCAACTCCACTTTAATTTTTTTATAGTGACAATTACAACCATTACTTTTGTTCTCTCACTAATCTTTGAGCTGTTCATTTTGTGGATTCTTTTTATATGTAGGATGCTCCGTTCCATAGCTCTTTGACCTTACTTTATTGTAATGTTTTTGGGTCAATGTCAATGTTTGAGTAACGTACGTTAGGACAGGTAAGATGCAACTTGAACTGTGTCGAAACGATTTTAAACAATTTTATTAACATTTTTTAAACGGTTGTTGAAAAAAAAATTATAAATAGAAATAAAAAATAAAAAATAAAAAAATCTGTCGGTTTAGGTATACGTATATGGTATCGAGTATCGAAAGAAAAAAGACATATATGTTTGTGTTGATTTAAATTAAAAGTGTTTCATATTATTTGTTATCTTATTTTAAGTACTTTTGCGTCCAATTGTCTCTCCCTAATAACCTTAAGCAAAATTTCATTCAACTTCATTCACTTATTTCCACTCAAGTTGCATTCATCATTTGAGTTAATATAAAGCAGTGGACAAAATGACAAAATTAGTTTCCAGAAAACATAAAAATAGGCGAAATTTTTTAATAATAAATAACATAAATGTATTTTACAAGTACACAGTTTGAATGGCCAAAACTAGAATCACTTAAAACATATCACATAGCACGATAGTGCATCAGACCAAGTTTAAGCACACTAACTATGTTTACAGGAAGGATCAGAGAAAGGTTTTTAGGCCTCTGTATCTCAGGAACCGAAAAAGCTATGAAGCTCAAATTTAAAACGTTGTTTGAGACCCATCATCTGACGGTACGTACCAAAGGTTTTCATATTTTAATTGGCAAGTGGTCAGATTTTATCAAACTTAATGTACAGAGAAATAATATGACCATTTCTCTAGTAAAATATGAAACCCTGCACCTGAGAAACTTACCCAATAAATATATACCAAACATTTCTCATTTTTGTTAAAAACTTAGTCCTTACATAGATTTCACTACTTTTGAAGACGAACATTTTGATTTTTGCTGGGATATCAATACTTTTTGTGTGCGAAAACTTGGTCCCGCTCTCACATTTATGTTTTTTGTCGGATAAGTAACCTACAGTTATGTTTTTGTATATTACTTGTATACATAATTAGGATATACCAAACGATAATATTACAAATAAACGTTGAAGTTGTTGTGTTCTTTGAAATTTTTACATATTCATAGTTCGTTGCACATAAACATTAATGTTATGAAAGTCTACATGTTACGCTTTAAAGAATATGATAGTTACGTTTTTAAAATATAATAATGAATAAAAAAAATATATATACTTTTTTACGTGAAATTTTATACAAAATTCGTTCCATTTGCAAGCAATGAATGATGAATCATAATAATTTGCATTGATAACAATTTATCAGCAATTGGCATGACAGATGTAAACAAATTTTACCGACAATAAACAATCATATGACGCGTGTTGGAAAAATTTTGCAGGAAACATTGGAAACTATTGCACCTCAGTGTGGTCTTTAAACGACCTATTCAAGCCGTGACATTTTATTGCTTGCACGTCTAGCGATAGCCTTAACGTGACAATCCGTTAACCGACGTGATTATCTTCAATTACATAATAGTAGCAGTCCAATATATTCCATTTATTTCTCTTTTCAGTCTTTTTTCGAAATAAACCATATTTTGACAAAATGGAAACCCGACTTCAAAAATGAAATATTCTATAACACAAAATGCACTAAAAAGTAAAAAAATAATTGCATATTCTTGTGCCAATTTTAGTTCACCTGAGCAAAATTTTTTAAATATATATGTACAATTATTGTTATTTTTGGAGGCGGTGTCCAAAAGTTATGTGAATTTCTCTATGCTGACACCGACTCCAAAAATAATAATAATTGTACATATATATTAAAAAATTTTTGCTTAGGTGAACTAAAATTGGCACAAGAATATGCAATTATTTTTTTACTTTTTAGTGCATTTTTTGTTATAGAATATTTGATTTTTGAAGTCGGGTTTCCATTTTGTCAAAATATGGTTTATTTCTCGCTTTTTAGTGACTTTGAAGTTCTCTAACTGATTTTATTTGTCTAAACATGAGTAGACCTACTAAACGACCTACTAATTTTTAGTGCATTTTTTTATAACACATATTTTTTACCCTTTTTTTTTTTTTTTTTTTAATTTTTAGTGCATTTTTTTATAACAGATTTTCAGTTTTTTTTACATGCATTTTGTTTTTTTTTTGTAAAAATTTTGTTTTTGTAGTCGGTTTTTTTTTGTAAAAAAATTTTTTTAAGTCGGTTTTTAAAAAATTTTTCTTATTTTCCCATTATGAATGAGTATACCCTTTCAAAAAGAAAAAAAAAATTTCAAACAGAAATCGGTTATCACACATAAAATGAGGATTTTCCTCGATTTCCCGGAGATTCTTTCATCAGAATGCGATTTGGTGACCAATGGGACCAAACCCTTTAAAACAAAAACAAAAATTCAAAATCGGTTCATAAATGACGGAGTTCTGAAGTAACACACATAAAAAAAAAAACAAAAATACAGACGAATTGAGAACCATCCTCCTTTTTGAAGTCGGGTTAAAAATTATTCGGATTGTATTCTTCAATTTTTTTAAGCATAAATAGTAATAATTCACCTTCTTTATTTATGTATAGTAGTAATATTTGTAAAATCTATTCAGAGCCTATTTCAAAAACCCCATTGTCCACCCGTCTGTCTAGATTGCGGGCTGAAATGGGCTGTTTATTTTACTTTTGACATATGCACATATCAATACAAAGTAGTCTATAAAGATGCTGCGAATATATGTAATATATTCATGCGCATGCTTTTTTAATCCACAATAATTACAGGCGTTTAAGCTAAAATTATGGCAGAACTATTCAGTAGAACTAAAATTTTATTTTATCTCTTTCGGTTTCAAATATACATACTTCTTCCCTATAGCGAGATGCATTTTGCTCATTCACACACTTAAAGTCTCTTTTTAGCTCTAGAACACACACACGCAAAGTCTCGTTTCAGCTCGTTATCTCTTTCCGTTTTGAAGTTATTGTGATGGCGGGAAGACGGGCAGTGAGCTTATAATACCCTTATTCGAGTATATTCAGGATGTCTTCTTTAAACAAAGCACCGGAATGTTTTTTCAAGAAAGCACTTTTGGAAAAGGGCATCTTATGGTGACTTTGATTTTTAACTTGACCTTGGGCTTCAAGGTTTCTTGAGGATCAAGTTGAGATTTTCAAATGAAAACAAATATTTTTTTTCCAGACATTTTGGAACAAAGTTATTAAGTCTATTTTGGTAAACATTTTATAGCTGTTTTAAAAAATAGATTTTTAAAGATACGATTGCTTTTTTGGAGAAAAACAAGGTCCTAGAAAAAATTTTAAAAAAAAAATTGTTTTACCTTAAAAGAATAGATGTAAAAACCAGTAAAGAAAAAATTTTTGCTAAAACATATATCGATTCCTATTTATTGATCAAGAATAAACACTTTTTTATTCATTCCATGCCGTAAATTAACGGTCAGGTAAATTAACGGTAAGCCAACAAATCATTCTGCCTAAAATCGATCTTGACATTACAACAATTAAGTTTGGTGGGTAGGAATGTTTCACTTTGTAAATACTAATCCATTCTACACGATTCATCAATTTATAACTGGAATTGAAACGTTTCCAACAATATTGTACAAAGTTATTACAATAATTATAAAAATTATTTTAATGAAACTGTATTATATAAAATAATGTAATAATGATATGTAAGTTAGTTAATATTGAGCAAATTGCAGGAACTGTGATTTACCAAACTAAAAAATATCATGTGCATGCCATTCTTCGAGATATTTAATCATAATCATCTAGAGCTATAAAAGTTTAGTCTCCGCCTTATTCACATAATCAGAATTAAAATTAAAATCAGATCAAACAAGTTAAAATAGCTGAGTTAATTGCTTAAATAGTGAATTTATGATTATCAAATTTCAAAAAAAAGTTCATGTCATTTTTTTTAATATTATAGTTGATTTGTGTCTTATTGATTCGGTTTTCGGAAAAAAATTCTAATAAAAGTTAATACTATAGTTATAATGAACAACTTTTATCTGAACCATATTTTCGAAGATATCTCGTACCGCCGCAGATGCTTTGGTGGCCCTGTTCACCATTTCTTGTGCTTGTTTGTGCCCATGAGCCAGAGGAATTGAATGTTATACCGAGATAGTTAAATTTGACACAATGTCGATTTTTCGGGTGTTATACATTAATTTATATTTTTGTTTGTTTAAAAACTGCCTTTGTGAAAAATTATAGTACTGTATTTCGTTGTAGGCATCCAAATCTAATCCTTTGCATTTAATTTGTGTTAGACATTCATCAAGGTCTGATACATAAAGTATAAACAGCAATGGGCTTAGGCAGTCGCCTTGTATTACTCCTATATTTGCTTTCGTACTATTTGTGAATTCCCAGCTGTGTTTGATTCTTAATTCTGCCTGTTTGTACATGTTTTTTATTGTGCGTATAAATTTCGAGCTAATGCCTATTTTGTACAGTTTGTGCCATAGCAGTTCATGATTTCATGAACTTTGCCAATATTCGTCATCCCTACGCATGTGCAAATATCGTGCTCCGTTCTCATAATGGTATAATCTTTGGAAGAAAGTTAAACTAGTCTTTTGCCCTATTCCAGTTAGAGCGTGTAAGAGGAAATGGGCCTGCAGGATTTGTTCCTGCCGGCTGAGCTATTCGATAATTCGTTTTCGATTAATATAACTCTGATCTCATATAGCTATATAGTACATATAAGTTGATTGGCAAGTCCATTTTTCAAACATGCTTTTTGCATATCTGTATCTAAAGCGGTAGTTCTTCGGTAATAATTGAGATATTTTTTGAGAATGTGATAGTCCAATGCCCAGCTCAACAGCAATTGAAGAATTAGTAGTAGATCTGGGGACACCAAGTATTTCCTTGAAGAAATTAATGCTTATACATTTAAAGGCTTCAGCACCTCCTCCAGATCTCACTCCCATAAGTCATCACTGGGACTACTAGAGAATGAAACATTCTCAGAATCATCATTATGGGGAAGTTCTTGAATCCGTATTCATATTTCCTTATATACATTAGCACACAGCTCACCTTTCCTTACAAACTCTTCACATGCTCGCTCCATTTACCATTACAGCTAATATATACCCCCAGATATTGGAAATTTCTAACATTTTCAATTATAGTACCGTTCAGTCTCCAAACTTACAATTTACATTTTTGTTTCATTCACGTTAATACTGAGTTTATTCGTCGTGCAATATCGTTCCATTCCATTTAAAGCTCTACCCATACCTGCAATTGCTTTAGATTTAATAACAACATTGTCAGCATATAGTAGAATTTTAACTTCTCTGCCTTCTACGCAAGGAGAAATAATATTCCTTGACAAATAAGAGAAAAAGTAGAGCAGATAGCTGGTATCCCTGTTTAAGCCCTTTGTAAGTTTTGAACTTATCTGAAATGTTTTTGTCATCGAGACGAACACGGGAATACGTTTCAGGATACATACTTCTGAGAATGTTTACCATTTCCATAGATATTCCCAATTTAAGTAATTTCTCTCAAAGTAAGAGCCTATTTATCTTATCGAACGCTTTTTCGAAATCTACGAACAAGCAGTATAGTTTGCTTCTCTTAACTGCGAGACTCATGTCAATCACGGTTTTGAGTACTAATATATTGTCCATAATTTCGTAGTTCTTACTGAAGCTCGCCTGATGATCTGAGATGAGCGACATCTCCATTTACCATTCTTGTATCCGTATGAATAATAGCTTTTCGTAGATTTTTCTGATACTTGCATTAGCGTTAAACCACGATTGCTTTTGGTCCCTTTCCCTTATATATATTACAAATAACACCGGTTTTCCATGCTTCAGGCATAATTTTATAATTGTTAATTCCATTGAACAGATTCGTCAGTACTTTTATAAATTCAAAATCAGCTTCTGATAAGAATTTAACCATTTCATTGTTATTGACATCAATACCTCCAGTCTTTCCATTTTTTAACGTTTTAACCATATCTTGTACTTCCTTTTCTGTTATCACTCTATCCAAGGTGTCAACCGAGTTAACCGCATTATCATTCAAACTATTCAGATTCACCTCATTTTCATTTTTATCTTGTCGGCCATTAGAGTTCAGCATAATTGGTTGATCCATGCACTTTCACTTATTATATTTGTCCTGTGCTTGTTTTTTTTTCCTGAATAATATTCCATAATCGCTTTGAGTCGTTCATAATCATGGCTTTATTCACCTCCTCAACAACAATGTCTTCATATTGACTCCTTTTGGAGCTACACATCAATTTATGTTCATTTTTGCATGTTAAATATCCGTATACGTGTATTTCTTGCTTGTCTCTTCTCATCTTCCTTAACTTTAATCGTAATTCTATTTTTTTTAACCCGACTGCAAAAAAGGAGGATGGTTCTCAATTCGTCTGTATTTTTTTTTTTTTTTTTTTTTTTTTTTATATGTTTGTTACCTCAGAACTCCGTCATTTATGAACCGATTTTGAATTTTTTTGTTTGTTTTAAAGTGTTTGATTCCTGATTGGTCCCATTGTCACCAAATCGCATTCTGATGAGGGGATCTCCGAGAAATTGAGGAAAATCTTCATTTTATATGTGATAACCGATTTCTGCGAAATTTTTTTTTTTTTGAATGGGTATACTCATTCATAATGGGAAAATAAAAAAATTTTTTTAAAAACCGACTTCAAAAAAATTTTTTACAAAAAAAAAAACCGACCCCAAAAATTTTTACAAAAAAAAAACAAAATGCTTGTAAAAAAAACTGAAAATCTGTTATAAAAAAATGCTCTAAAAATTACAAAAAAAAAAAAAAACGGGTAAAAAAAATATGTTCACTAAAAAATTCACTAAAAATTAGTTGGTCGTTTAGTAGGTCTACCCATATTTAGACAAATAAAATCAGTTATAGAACTTCAAAGTCACTAAAAAGCGAGAAATAAAACTTATTTTGACAAAATGGAAACCCGACTTAACAAAAGAAGCACTAAAAAGTAAAAAAATAATTGCAAATTCTTGTGCCAATTTTAGTTCACCAAAGCAAAAATTTTTAAATATATATGTACAATTATTGTTATTTTTGGAGGCGGTGTCCAAAAGTTATGTGAATTTATCTATGTTGACACCGCCTCCAAAAATAACAATAATTGTACATATATATTTAAAAATTTTTGCTTTGGTGAACTAAAATTGGCACAAGAATTTGCAATTATTTTTTTACTTTTTAGTGCTTCTTTTGTTAAGTCGGGTTTCCATTTTGTCAAAATAAGTTTTATTAATTTTACAGTCATAGTCTTACCATTTGTTGTTGGTTATTTGGAATTTGGAATTGTTTGAATTACTATCGAATCTGACTTCCATTTCACTAAACACGAAGTTCATCCATTTCTGCAGTATATCTTCTGACTGATTCAATCTACCTTGGTTTGCCATACAATCTATTCCAATTTTATAAAGTTCGGACTCTACTGTACATAGTCAGCATATTGTCAGTAGCTTCGTTTTTTCTACCATTCCTACATTTAAATTTTAAGTTTACATTTATAATCTGGTAACATATAAATTGCATTATCCTTTATAGCGTCTGTTTCTACTTCCAAAGGAAAATGGAATGACTCAGACCTTTCACCTTCTTTCATATTAATACCTTCATACCACAAATTCGTAGAAACCTGTACCACATAATCAACCACGCTTTTCCCATTTTTGCTAAGAAACGTCCATTCTCCTAGCCTGTCTTCACTACTTCGTCCATTCAGGATAACTAATTCAACTTGTCTACAATAGACTTGTAAACATGTGCGTTTTTTCGTATTCCACTTCGCCTTCTCAGAAAATTATGACCAAGGTATCATTCGATTCGTAATTTCGTAATTCGATTCGATTCGTAAAGTTTTTGAAAAAGTTGAAGTCCTGCATAAAAAAATTGCAAAAGTTATAAACAATTTAGTATAAAATAAATGGGGTTTCGTTTTTTGCAAATATCTCAAAACCTATTGTAGATAACAGAAATCGAATTAAACATTCTTAAAGAGCAAATTTCCTTAAAAAAAGTCTCACCTCCCGGAACTATACCACTAATATTTATAATTTTAATTGAGCGATGAAAATAGGTCTTGAAAACGAGTGATTCGGCTCAGCTTGATTCCGACACTTGAACAAAAACTTTATTTTACCCATTAAATATGAATATTATGGAGAGAAAAAATGCAGGTACTTACTGGATACTTACACAAACAATAATCCGTCGGCCAAAAATTTTTACCCTAATTTTTCCATTAACTATGCTTTTGTTAATTAAAACATTTGTTAATCTGGATAACCCCGATCATTTTTTTTTTAAAGTCTGAAATTTTTTTAACTTTTGGTAGCTACTTTTTGAAAGATTTAAAAAAGATCCCCGTTTGATTTTCTATTTTTTTATTAACAAACAAAGATACGTAAAAATTCAAAACTTAAATAAAGTATTGCGACTTTAAAATTTAAATTGTTTTTTTCTGCTACCGTATATTCGTCAAAACTATTCGATGTATGAAAAAATATTTCAAACAACATTGGTTTGTTTATATAAGATAAATATTTTTGGACTTAAAGACATTTCCTACCTCTGTTCTTTTGTAGACTTCTAAACCCTTTATTGAAATCCAAAATCAAAATTGGTATATCCGTTTTAACGTGATGTTATATTGCATGACTACAACTGATTAATAATAATATACTTATCGAATTAGTTTCTTGTCGCTCCTATAAATATATAAGAACTATATGTTTATACAAGAAATGAATGTAGGGGAACCCGGGGCAAACGGGATACCCAGGTTGGGGTTGACAATTTTCGGTGTCAAAGAGGTGCTACTAGCGACCGTCATTACCTAGAACTATACCAACCTGTGGCTGTTCAACCATGACATTCATGTTAGTCTAGTTTTCTTGGTCGTTGGTGCGTGAAGATTTAGTTTTGTAATTTTTTGCTCCTGTATTGTAACTTATGATGATCTTTTAACCAAGATAAGGTATACATACTCGTTTACATTACAACTACAGTCAATACATGCTGGAAGTATGTTTAATTGTCTTTACTTTGGTGTAGATAAATGTTTGTTTACGTATATTTTTCGAGTGAACTTATCCCCCTAATTGTGTCTCTGAGGCGGATGGGGTACGCCATTCTGCCGCAATGTTTCACAATGTCTTCCAACAGACACAACTGACATAAGACTTGACAGGCCATCAAGTGGTGAGATTATTTTTACTACCCCTGTGTGCTCTTTGATGACAACTGACAACAGAGTCTTTTCATTTAATTTTTCACCTGCGGGAATAGATAGCGAAGATGATGAGACTGCATTTCCTCTAGTTTTGTATGTAATTATAATAACCTGCCCTGACCACCTCGTTTTGCCTGGGGCAAATATATATATATATATATATATATATATATATATATATATATATATATATATATATATTGTTCTTTTATTTTCTTACAATATTATTGTATTCTTGTGATCATAACATTATGTGTTTATAGAAAAATTTGCAGCTCTATTAATAAACCCTTTTGAATTTTTTAACCATATTTCCAAATTTGTACACCGTTCTGTTACCCCGTTACAAATGTTTTTGAATGCTTATTATGTCCGCATACTAATACAAGACAAACCTATAAGATTATTAGCAATTTGAAAAAATGAGTTGTCCACTATTTAGAATTAATCAACTTATATAATATTATATAATAAATTAAGGATATACGAGCGCTAATGTATAGTCCATTTATAAAATTCTTCAAAATCGTATATAGTACATTCATAAAAGTCCACAATAATGTTTATTATTTTTTGTCGTAAGTTATAATGAAAATTTAATTTAGGCCCATCATACCAGGCCCAACAAAAAAGATATTTAAGAAAAAAACCTGAGATTTCGGGTAATTAACCTACCGCCGACAGAAATAAAATTTACCCGAAATATCAGTTATTTTCTTAAATGTCTTTTTTTTAGGCCAATCATACCGAAATTTTATTGGATCAATCTCTTTATTATTATTTCTATTTTCTATTGCGTAGTTTTTTTTATTCGTTTTATTTTATTCCAAGTGAAAATTATCAAAATATGTGTAAAAATATGGGTTTCTCCATAATAGCAATGATAATTATAACTCGAATTTTAATATTAAATAATTAATTCAAGACGCCCGTACTCGCCCCCCCCCCCTGACACATTTATAATTGATTTGTATGCACTTCGACTACATGTAAACAAAAAATCATGTTACCATAGACATTCAAACATAGACACACGCACTCACAAACTTTCGCTTTTATAACATTCGGTCTTTTGGTCAGAATTATATCATTATTATTCCTAGGCCCATCTATAGGACTATTTAAAAGTGAAGGTGTAAAAGGCGGAGTTTATGAGCCAATACAGTCTACGTCTACGTCGTATTCGATTAATAGGGAATATGCATGAAAATTTTTTTTCACATTTATTTTCAGAATATGAATATACTGTTAATACTGAAATAATATTTAAAAACGAAATTAAAATCCGACAAATATCAAGAAAGCTATAAGCTTTTAAAGATTATTATCTCTCTTTCTTGCAAAAATACTCAAAACGGAGTTTTACGTGTATTTTAAATGGTGAAAGTGTAATATGACGTCACATAACATATCAAGAGGGCTATCACCCTCTTTGTCTAATCGGGAATTTCAATCATTCATATCTCGCTTATTTTTAAAGTTATTTAAAAAGTAATTTTACCTTGATATTTGTTAAGTAAACATGCTTCAATTCAAGTGAAAAAAATTTTTTATGCATATTCCCTATTGCTGAAACATTGTGTCGACGCTGTCTGTTTCATCTCCACTTTCTTTTTTTTGTTTATAGGATTTAATATGTAAAAAGAAGTAGCATATTAATCTGCACAATGCAGCAGCGATCACTTCGGCGTTTATGTCTGTTAAAAGTGCGAACGGAAACCATTGTACGTTGCGAGTGAAGAAGAGCATATTTCGCATGACTGTTTTCATGTTGCGAATACGCGCTGTCGTCGGAAGCCGCCTTAAAAAGTGACTCGAAATATTTCGAACAAAAGTTGTTAGTTTTTTAGAAAAAACAGCTTTGTAAATAATAGTACAATCTCTGACCATATTTGAACTATTTAAAGTGCAAAAGGTACGGAATAGGTTCATTTCCCAATTTTAATATACACTCCCGTTCAATAAAATTGAACAGATCTGAACCGAATGAGTCTCTCAATTTGATTATTGTTGTAGTAAATAATTTGTTTACATAAATTGTTTATATAAATAAAAAATATAAAACTTCCATTTCTTTTTTCACATTTAAAAAATATAGAGGAGAGTGGTAGAAAATGATCCCCCTAAGGGAATAACAGATATAAAAAGTACCTAGACAACGAATTTGGGAGATTGACGATTTTTATGGTAGCCTAGTCTGTCGGGCTATAATTTAGTAAGAGTAGAATATATAATTATATTAATTAGAGATTTTTATTTACACATTTTGTCAAGGTATGTTAAAGGATCGTTTTATACACCCCGGTGTCTAAAATTATCCCCGGGATGGGGATAATATGATCCCTGAGATCATTTGACCCCGCTGTTAAAGTAAGGTAAAATTACAAAATTAAATTGTAAGTAAATGTGGTTTATTTTAATTTTAGCAAAAATTGTATTTTTACAAACACGAAGGTACTTTGTTGAAAAAACAAAATTATAATTCTAAAAATTAAATCTTATAATTAGAACTACTAACTCGATTAGAACTAACTTACTAAACCTTAAGATAAGATAATCTTCATCGGTAAAAACGTCCGGATTAAATGGTACTATTCCCCAATAAAAAAATGATGCATATGAAATCACAAAAATGAAACATATCAGTGTGGGTAAAATGATCCCTGGGATCATTTTGCCCTCCTCCGAGAGCATCATTTTAACCCAAATGCACAACTCTAAAAAACATTAAATCATATCCTCATGGTGTATCAGTTACAACGATAGAATATTAACACAAACACTCCTATTGCATTAAATATTCACACACTAAAACCACACAATATTGAATTATTTCTAACCTTACATCAAACAAGAATATTTTTATTTTGTTTCAATAATAAATTTCGTGATACTAACAAAGCCATGCTACTTTGACAGAATGCTAAACAAATGGTGGGGAAGACGATTTTCATTCAAACTATTAGATAGCGCTGATAAAGTCCGTAAAACACAGGGTGATCATTTTACCCAGCGGGATCGTTTTGTATCACTTTCCCCTACTACTTATCTTTGATTATAAATAAATAATATACAGAGAGTTGCAAAAGTGAGGAGTTTTATGAAATGTAAGCAAATTAACATTTCAGGTCTGTTCATTTTTTTTGAACGGAAGTGTACATTTAAAGCAAATAATATTATTTTAATAATTTTGATGTCACATCTCGCTTCATTCTATAAATCCCAGCTATTGTGTGTACAATATAAAACTCTTTGCAGAGAATCATATGACACAACCATAAACGTTTCAGAGTTTAGGAAAATCATCTGAAAAAATGCCTTTCTGTTGAATTTACCTTTGTGATTATTTCTACCATTTCTGCTACGCCAGGTCATACTTAAAAACGTTTTGTTGTTTAAGAAAGTGTGTATTTGTATTGGAATCAAAACCATTCCAAAAACTACAACTTAATAACTAGCCGTAAACTTTAATGAAATGATGAAACATTGTTCTAAATCAGTAGAGAGAGTATTAAATAAATAAAAAGCACATAATTGTATACGTTCATACATAATAATATAGTCATTTGAATTACGTTATATACGTTTATTTATGAAATACCTTAATTCATGTTGGCACAATGGGCAGTATCATGGGTGTATAACGGAAGTTCAGATATAAACACGTTAATGGCAACTCCATAACAAATGTTTGAAATGCGTGATTAGAAACACTTTATCTATTCAATTGAGATGTTAAAATAGTAATTCTAAATTATTCAGTATTCAGGGTTTTGTAAAACAAATACACTATGGTGACTGAAATGGAATTATTAGTACAAAATAAGAAATGTAGCAGCTAACTGAGTTAATGATTTGAATACTCTATTTAAAATGAGTTCTTGATCAATGCTCGTACCGTTTATTCTCTTTCTACACACGCATAGATTTATGAAAACAAAAGTTGTGTTTTATATACCAAGGTACTGAAAATGTATGTGTATATCTATGTGCATATGTCTGCAGTTTACAAGCTATATTCCCATGTTTGTTTTGAGTTCCTTATCAGTGCGTGTGCTGATTATTTTACGTGTACACACGCTGTATATATATATATATATATATATATATATATATATATATATATATATATATATATATATATATATATATATATATATATATATATATATATTGTGGTAATGAAAATTAGTGAAATAATTTTTGAAGCCTCAACGCACAATTCTAATTGCTAAAAAGGAAACAATAAGATCTTCGTTGATTTATTTATTTTTAATCTTTAAAAAAGGACTGAATATAAAATCAAACTTGCAAATCAAAGAATAATTAATCAAATAATTAATTATTTAAATTTTTAATAAAATCAAAGATAAAAATTATTATTTTTGGAAAAAAATTGATATAAAATTTATTTACACAAATTAAAAGAATTTTTATACATAACAGTTAAAATGTTGTAAATAAGTAAATAATTTTTTTATGTAACCAAATTCTCACAAGCAAGTTACGAATAGATTATTATGTTGTAGTATATACAAATATTGGATTGGTAAGCTAGAATGTCACAAAATATGTTTTGAAAAAAACAATGTTTTGTTTTGTTATTCGTTTTAATATGTCTGGATTTTGGCTGTATATAAAGACCCGATTCTACCAATCCAGAAGTCAGTTGTTAAATTCAGTCCGAAAGGAACATTAGTGCGGTTTGAAGTTGCCATTGTTGAATTAATCATTGTTTGAATATAGTATTGTTGAACTAGGTTATCAATAAAAATAAATTGCTGAAGATTATTCAGTATTTTGTTTGTTTTTTGTCTCGAGTATTTGAATCTGTATAGATTCGACAGTGCTCCTTTTTTTTAAGTTAAAAAGAGAGCCAAGATACCGCGACAATATATATATATATATATATATATATATATATATATATATATATATATATATATATATATATATATATATATATATATATAAACATGACTTTTTCCCTTTGAAATTTTAGTTATAGGTCACATTTGGCATTTAAGGATCTAGTGAGCCTATGAAAAATTTATTAATCTAAACACTTTTAATAACGCGAGTGGAAGTATTATTATTTAAATGTAAAGTTAAAGTATTGAATGTGAGAAGGGAGTGTTTTGGTAATACGTTTTTTGGTATGCATAATTTAGATAAAATTAAAAAATTTGTTGGAGCTACGCAGTAAGCGTAATTTTCATGCGAGGAAAGAATCATGATAACTATCAAATCAAGTTACCATGTAGTGATAAGGTTGGATAGTGATATATTAAAATTGCAATTCTTTTTTGAAATATTAGAGTTATAGATAACATGGTCAGGTCATAATTTGTAGTAAAAATTAATTACTACAACTTTACTATGATAAATTTTTTTAAATTTATATTGATAGAGAAATTTAAGATTTTATTTTTCTTCCTACCTCTAAGTCTCCCTTACCCTTTGACTAATTTTTCCGATTAAGGAACTTGGCCTTTCAAATACAGAATGCAAGTCACGTATCAAATGAAATAATTGTAGTTGTAGAAGGTGTTAGATGTTAGACCGATATCAATTTTTATGTAGCTGAAATGAGGTGATAAAGGCTTAAAATCTACCATTTTAAGTCCGATGGCACGATACATAAACATTATTACAGTTAATGTGACAGTTAACCTCTCTTTCTATTGATTAATTATAGATAAAGCTAGAGCATAAATGTTTAAAGTAAAAAATGATCAATTGGTACGTTTTTTTATTTTTTTTCACAATTCAGCTGTCTATTCTACAATATAGAAATGAAATTAATGCTTTTATTTAACTAGGAGCCGTTTCTAATGTGAATGAATTACTGTAAGGTAATACGAAAGCTCTCAAACATTTCTCGAAATCGCGAGTTAAAAAAGTTGATAAAATAGTTAATATCTTGTAAATGAAGGGAATTGGTACGTAGCAACTATATTTTAAATTCGTATAAGATTAATTTATTATAAATACCCATACACATTTGGCTGATTATAAAATTAATCACTATATAGAAATTTAACAATACTTATTGTATTGTGATTGATATAAAATAGACGTGAAAACAAAGCCAGGAAATAAATAAAATTCATCCAAAAATGGAAAGACATTTAATGATTCTCTCTTCGTCTGTTTGAATGGAGAACACTTGCATGCATTTTATTTGTAAATCATTAATTTAAGACAATTCTATTACCTATAATAAGAAATTGATCGAAAATTTTATATATATTACTTATTCAATATTATATGATATTAATAATAAATTGAAAATTAATTATTAATTTGTTCAAAAGTTATAAAAAAATAGTAGTAGTTTTAGTGTATGGAATTGTTCTAAATTGATGATTTCCAAATAAAATTCATGCAAATTTCTCATTATATTAAGTATATTAATATCATAAATTTATATATGGCATACAGTCTATTTTTTTTATACCCGGTATATAATAGGGCCCACATATATGTCTGTCTCTGTGCTCCACAAGTAAAAAGTTCTTCAATGGATAAAACTGGACCGTGAAACACTCAGTAAGAAAATATCCATCTTTGAAAACGTAAAAATAGAAACTAAATTTAAAGATATTTTATTTTTTTCGAAAACCAAACGCATTGGGCACAAATAACTCTAAAAATTTTGTCTACGCTCTTGAAATTCGTTCAATAAATGCTTTGATGTAATGATTACTTGATCAATTAACTCAACCTGAAGTGTCAACTTTTAGAGAATTTTTTCCATAAGAAATTTAAATTAGTCCTCTAAGGCAATCCTGGATTGTCAAGACTCTAAATGGGTTGACGACTAGGGTTAATGTGCACCTGATATGGGTGCCAGACCATAAGGATATTGAGTCAGCATTATTAACTGTAGTGCTGATGAGCTAGCCAGATATGGTATAAAGTTACCGGACACAAGCTTCACAAAATATCTAGATGTATCTTTTGCGAACTACAAAATGCTACTGAATGACTAGTAGGCAAAGCGAATATAAGGTGGCGAAAGGAACGCACTTACGGTACTACCAGGAAAATTTAGCCAGAGTACAACTCAAGACGTTCCGAAGATATTATCTCTCCACGGAGATCTAGAACTGCCAGTGCACCACGAATATTGCATTAGCTGCCACTGTGATAGGAAGAAGAGACGATGAGGAAGAAACATCCAGCTACATTATCTTTAACTGTGAACCTCTAGGTTACAGCTGATATTCGGTGCGTCTCATCCCGAATTTATGAACCTTCAGGAAGACCTGACAAGCAAGCTCCTGGCCATTGCCAACATATGGTAGAAGCGAATCTCATCAGACGGAAGGGGTGCACAATGGACCATAAGATCGAAGTGCAATAATTGTTAGAGCCCAAGATATATCTATCTATATATCTAAGAGACGATAACTCACCTTATATTACTGTCCAGCTCTAACTATGAGGAGACACACCCTTTTGGGTCAACCATTCTTTGGATACCTCTCTGATCTAAAATATACCGAGGTCAAAGATCTATTGCTGTACCTCAACAGCTCTTAATGGTTTAAGGAGTAGTGACAAAAGTGCGTCAGCCTCCTTTCGGTATGACAATCGACCTCACGGTTTCAGTGTATCCCATCCTGGTCAGCCGCTATAACCTAATCTAATTAAGCTATTATATATATATATATATATATATATATATATATATATATATATATATATATATATATATATATATATATATATATATATATATATTTCATTGAACCCTCTTTTAAGCTTTATATCAATAGAAGAATATATTTTATACGGATAAACTTTGACCCCGTTTTTCACTTTCTTGGTGATGAACATTAAAAAATCCTAAAACACTTATTTATTTAGAAGATGGTATTCATCAATATCAATATATAAAAGCGTTTCTTGTTTAATTAACTGAACAAAATGATCCATTTAGATACAAACCTAGGCTCATTTAGATCAAACAAATTTAGAAATGTTGTTATACCCCTTAATATGACGTTGCAATACTTCAAATAAAACCGAACTTATCAGTCCTTAAAAACACATCGAACAACTTCTATATTAGCCATTGTAAATAATCAAAGCATATAAAACATAACACCCGTAACCATTATTTAAATCAACCATCTAACCACCACTAAACTAAACTCATTCTAGAAGCGAGAATTTCAAATATATTGCACATATTCTATAACATACATGAAGTGTTTACAAAATGATCTAAATTATACAGAAATTTAACACTAGTTTTTAGACGTATTTGTTGTGTGAAGGTTATGTCTATCTATGTTATTTTTAACCAATTTCAAAAAAAGAGACCGATTGACTACTTTGGAATAATTGTAATCAAATTCAAATTTATTTATTACAATTCTACTCAATTTTATTTTTCTAGCTGTTCTTGAATGGCCTAGAGGCTTGGATGATGGGTAGTTTTTATGTTGAATTTCTCGGTAACTACCTACAATAACTAGGTGCTTATTACCCCGGATTAGGAAAATCGGATTGCCAATAGCCTTAGCCTTGGAGCTAAGGTGTAGATTGTCTAAAATAGTTGTGATGCAATTACGAGCGAAGCACTGCCGTGTACTTAGATTGGATTCAATAAACAAAATGGTAAAACAATACTTATAGAAAATTCAAGTAACATTCTGCTTTATTGGTTGTTATTAGCCTGAATGTGCTTTTTCAACCATTAGCCAATACAAGGTAATACTGTAGAATATATATATATATATATATATATATATATATATATATATATATATATATATATATATATATATATATATATATATATTGTAGCGGCTGTCCTGGACGGGCTACACTTCGACCATAAGGTCCATTATGATGCTTAAGGATGAGAGTGGAGTGGAAGGAATTTTTGTGTGTAGACTAGGAATTGGCTGCAGCCGACTCTGATAGTATATGCCGATATTCATCTGGAGTTCGTGAAGGAAACTGCAGAAAACCTTCACAAGCATAGCCGGTTACTTCGTTCTTGTTCATACGCCGACAGTTTAGTCAGTTAACCGCCCCTTTTTTTCTAATAATTGAGAAACTGCCGATGTCGGGATTCGAACCCATAACCTCCCAGTTCCAAGTAGACATAACGCCTCAGGCATACGTCTTAGACCGCTCGGCCACTTGGACGGTCACATATACGTCTTTAATATGAGGTCATATAGCTTAGGACACACGGAACTCTAAAGCGAAGATAATGATACCGTATTTGTCAAAATATAATAAGGAGCTTAGAAGCTGCACGGAAACAGATGAACATACTAACATGCATAGAGTGGTAAAATAATAACCCTCCTTTTGTAGTCGGGTAAAATAAATGCGCCGATATAGAATAACTTTATTATTGCTCCAGTGAATTTTATGTTCAAAGTAATCAACTGTTAATTAAACACAATGAAATTAGCTAGAAAAAGTAGATATGTAGTCATAGAATTTTTCCTCATCAGAAGTTGGCGAAAGCGTATTATAAAGATTTTTACAACACAGCTTAACAGTCAGCCGTCTGCAACACATCTGTTGTAATTTTAATAAATTATTAATAAGAACTTCATTGGTAATTTGGGATATTCGCTTTAAGAAAATATTTGATAAAAGAGCACATTGTCAAGACAAAAGTTATTATTTTGCAACGAAGATATTTTTGTATTTTTGGTCTGAGGAAAGGAGGAAACGAAACTTTCTCCAAATATGGTCTATACCACCCCCGAAAATACCTGCTTCCACAAACAAAATTCGAAATGATTCTAATCTGTTTGGGATCTAAGATGCTTCAGGCATACACACACAGAGGTCAAGCACTTGATAATATTGTTTTTGTGTCGTCGAATAAAAACAATTTTTAGTAAAAGGTTCTTTCAATTGATTGAAGAAAGGTTTTTATAATTAACAGACGTGGGACCAATAAGTACAACTTCAAACCCCTTCTAGCAAAACAATTGACGTGAATATCAATATATATGAAAATATTATTTTGAATTTTTAATTTTTAGCGAATTTCCTGATAGGAAATAGAGCTATTGGTCCCGTACCGAAGTCAAAATTTCGCAAAAATTTCTGCAAATGTCCATCGATCCTACCTAGTCAAAAATCACCATCTGTAAAATTATATATATATATATATATATATATATATATATATATATATATATATATATATATATATATATATCTATGGACATATATATATGTATATATATATATGTATATATATATATATATATATATATATATGTCTGTAATCACTCTAGCGGTCACAGTTTTTATTTTATCGGAATGAGATTTGGTATTTGAGGCGCTTTTGGTATTCAAAATGTCAAGTTCGTTAATGGGTAAAATTGGACAAGGGGAAAGGGGGGTTTAGAGGGACGGGGAAACACAAAAATTGACATATCTCCCTTAGTATTTTAAGTTTTACTGTAATTTTGTTTCTTATCATTTTTTCTGTTACACTAATTTTTAAAGAAATATTGACTGATTAAGATTGAAAATTAAATTCCTTAATATCTCTGTATACATTAGAGTTTGAGCTAAAATGATAATGTGATGAATTTTAGCAAATATAATTTTCTACAACTTTATTCCTTACGCTTTTTTCGAATGTTCTAATATTAAGAGAGATATTTTATATTTTGTGTTTTCTTCTTTCTTTATACCCCCCCCCCCCCGTCTTACCCTAGACGTATGTCATTTATTAATAAAACTGGACTTGCAAATACTAAAGTCATATACAACATTTCATTTTGATCAGACTAAAATTGTGACCGCTACAGGGTCATTTATGTATTATAAGGAAATCCGCTAAGTTGAAGCAGCTCCTGCGTAACGAATTTTTCTATTTTTGAAGTCGATTATATCACCTTTCTAAAAACGTGTTTTCACATACGCTTTTATAGTTGTTTTACTCTGTAGTAAGTATGCAATTAATATGTTAAATAACAGTCATCAATATTCTAAATATCTATTATTTTTTTCCGTTTTTTGTTTCAAATGTTTTTTATTGCTGACTTTTTATGTTGTTGTAATGGTTCGCAAGAAAATCTCTCTTGATTTTTATCTTTTTGTGAATAAATTTACAACGCAATTAGTTTATTACATGATTTTTTATTTGTTATAAAACAAAATTTTAATTTGCTGTATTATTGGCAAACTTGCCGATCTTGTTATAAAGTTATAAACAATCGAAACCCCCCAATAAAGCGTTACAAAAATTGTAGAGGTCTATAGAAATGAAACTTTTTTTTAAGAAGAAGAATTAGTCGAGTTTATAGAGACCCAAATAAAGTAAAATCGAGCAATTTTCTAATTTAGCCTTTTTTTGTATACCTACGATAGAAAATTATTAAGGATATGTGATATTAAATACCAAGGTACTTTATACATATGTATATAACACTGTAATAATTGTTTGTTTTAAATAAAAGGAGTTCGTGAATGGAAAAATCGGCCAAGGAGAAAGGGAAGGTTAGAAGAAGAGGTTTTTAAATTTTCTCTTACTTACTAGAAACTGGGAAGTTGCTGGTTCGATTCCAACGGTGGCAGTTTGGCAATTAAATTAATTTTAATAAAATTAATAACAAGGGCGGTTAATTGACTAAACTGTCGGCGTATGGACAATAACGAAAGTAACCAACTATGCTTGCAAAGGTTTTTTGCAGTTTCCTTTCACAAACTCCTGATGGATATCAGTGTAGTTCCTATCAAAGTCGGCTTCCTATTCCTTGTCATTGAGGGGCAGTTAAAAAAAACTAGAAAGGTCTACTTGATCTCCTGGTTTTGATCTCCTTCCGCTATACTACTATTACCTGACCATATTTTCTGTATTCCATAATGTTACAACTATATATTCTTTTTCTTTAACCGTTAAAAATGAATATCAACAGTTTCGTGTTTCTGAAATTTTTACGGAATTTTGCCAACGGTACAAAAAGTGTATTTCTTTTTCAAGGAATTTCTCTAAAAAAATAATTCCGAATAAGTTTCCAATTTTTACTATACTACCAGGAGCGTCCCTAGGGTGGTCCCGGATACTAGGGACGGCCAGAACTCAAGACCAAAAAGCATTACTTAAAAATTAATATACTATTTCGAGATAAAAAATTTGTGTATATTTATAGTATCGTGAAGCTTATTTTAGAAGACAGTGGCGATTTTGGATTACTCAATCCAACCCAACCGAAAAATATTATATAATTGTAATAAGTGGACTTTTTAATACCTGTAAGGGACCAAGAAAAAAAAATCATTTTTTATTATTTATAGTTAAGTACGAATTTTTGTCAGAATTGTGTAGTCCAATTCTCTTCAATTATAAGATTGCATATGGCCGGAGGGTAAATTAGTGTCATACTTTCTTAAATGAAATGTTTGAACCAATTACAACAAACAAATGGAATTTTTGAACGGGGCAATTTTTTTCATATTGGTCGATTCACTGCAAATATAAAACATCTCTTTGAGGTTTTGCGATAAATTCAATAGTTTTTGAGATTTGTCGAGAAACCATGATTTTAGTTTCTAATTAAAATCTAAACCCTCAAGACATTTTATGTTTGTACTGAGTCAAAGAATATGAAAAAAATTTGTCCCGTTCAAAAATGGTTCAATAATTTCGTTTAAGAAATAACATGGCAGCACCAATTTGCCCCCTGGGTATATGCAGTCTTATAATCGGTGCTTCTTATTGAAGAAACTGATTTTGGCTAAAAAGTTTCCGGTACTCATCCACAGATTTCTGCTAGATTAATTTGTTCTTTTTTTTTAGATGTAAAATTTTTTTTACAAGAGGAGCTCCCAAGATTGCCAAGACGCCCCTGTACACCACTAGTATCCAATTATTAGCACTGAATAACACAGTCTGACTGATCTGGGTACCTGATCACTCTGGCGATAAAGGGAACGAAGTAGCGGACTCGTTAGCACGAGAGGAGTCATCTCAAACGCCCCTTTCACCTGAGCCTATCATTCCCATAGCAAAATTACCACCCCCATAGCTTAGGGATCTCTGATGATCCCACTTGTAGGGGCTGTATGGAGGACGATGAAACCTCCATACATGTTATATGCACCTGCAGAAACATGCAAGGTGTCAGGTATAGAATGTTTGGGTCCGAAATCTTGGATCCATCAATCCTGGGAGCACTCCCGACGGAGAAGTTGTGGGCCTTCTGTGTAGCGTCTGGCCTCAAGAGAATCCTATAGCTTCATCTGCTTAAAATAGTACCTCTTATCCGGAGACGTCTCGCCTTCGGGTGACAGATTGTTCTAAGGAGGGCACAGAGGACTCCTTAGTCTAAATGCTAGGGACGTATTTGTAGTACCCTTCTTCTAATTATTATTATTATTATCCAATTATTACGAACTACTGATTATTTAATAGCATCGTCTTTTTATCTTATAATCAAATATTACATAGATTTTTTTCCTTTAGTTACAGGTGCAACATCACTGAAAATTAAAGAATTAAAAATACCAGAAATTATTGAATATGGTACAGCCGATGAATTAATATTAGACTGTGATTACGAAATAGATAAGGATGCAAATGGATTAGTTGTAAAATGGTTTTTTGATGATACACAACAAGTATATCAATGGATACCAAAAAATAAACCACAAGATAGTGGTTTATTAAAGGGGAAAATTGATTTAAAATATAAAGCATCGAATGATTCAAATAAAATGTATCGGGCGTTACTGATCAAAGATGTGAATCCACAATTAACGGGCAATTACACTTGTGTTGTGTCAACATTTGATGATGAAGTTCGTGAATCAAAACGTATGGTTATTTTTGGTAAGTTGAAATTTTAATATTTGAATATTAGAAGATTTGCCAACTCTAAAACCGTGCCCACACGATGTGGCTACTTTGGAACGAAGGTGGTAAACCAGTTTCACTCTACAGCCAGTTTACAACCAGAATGAAACTTCTGTCCGCACACGGACAAGACTGATTTTGAATCCAGTCGGTATTATCTATTCGAACAGTGCAACATTAAAGAGATTGGAGCAACTTGACTATGTGAGACTATTTTCCATTAAGGTGTTTTATTTATGCTCGGTAAATTTTATTTGTTGTAATATATTTGACAATATTACTATTAAAATTCTCGAAGGTATAAACACCACCAGCATGTTCGTATGAATCGCCAATCGGAGAAACGTAATTTGACAGACAGACGAAACAGTATTTAAAGTGAGACAACTACAACGATATGTTGATAACCAACGTATATATTTGACTGATTTGATTGGCGAAAAACATCTATAAGGAAAACTAGAGTAAAAGACAAAAATATTATTACAAAAAATAATTGCCTGCCTCACTAGAACAAAAATACATCGTTATTACATAAAAGGTATTTGGTAGGCTTCATGCTTTCCTGTTGGCTTATAAGACGTCTTTTACAGTCACTATTGGCTGAGTGTCTGGACATTCAAGAATCGATAGAAATGAAAAGGCTTATGAATTAGCGAGAATGGGTGATAGTACTACAATATACGGCACAGAACCTATTCTTGGAGTATCGAAAAGCATAATAAAAAATAAAATAAAAGAATGGGCGGTACACGAGTCCAATCATTCTTGGGTAAATACTCAAGGCCGGGATCATGCAAAGGTCCTTATAAAAAACTTCTCATGGAAAAAGGCCTCTGAGCGTTTACAAATTGGAAAAAAACAATGGAGGATACTAATTGGCCACTGCAAACTCAATAAACACATTCACTAAACCAATCTCTCAGGCCACGATCTGTGTAGATGCCCCGGATTTCACATGATGTGTGAATGCGAAAGCCTCCCTCTCAATAGACACTTTCATTTGAGATGGCCAGATCTTCAACCAGATAAAATCAATGAAGTGTCGCCAAGAGATATTCTAATGTTTAACAGGAGTATAAGACTCCTGGAACACCTTTGAAGGGAAAAAGGTACAATAAATCAAATTGGCCGCAGTTCAAAAGCTTTTTAAAGACTTACTCCTAAGGCGAATCTAATCTTAACCAAGACTTCTTTGAAATTCTAATAGAGGCATCATAAATAATAGATTGCTAGAGATTCGGAGATTTGATTTTGTAGAACCTAAACTAGAAGCCAGTGTGCCAGAACCTTTTGATACGAAATAGCATAGCCGCGCCGCGCATGTAGCCCCAAAATAGCTCTGTCGTGGCGCGCAAGTGGCTTAAGACGGCGAATTTTAAAAGAATTACTTTAAATATACCTTCCAAAACTTAGTAAAAAACAACAATAATTTATTGTTAAATAAGGAAAAAATATTTAAACATTGAAATACAATTATAAATTTTATTAATTTTTTATTAATTGCACTTGTTTAACGAAAAAAGAGAAGCCTAGTTTGTAAAAAAAATAGCCTCATAGGCGTTAAATAGCCACATCTGGCAACCCTGCTTAAAACAGAACGAGTTGAAACTAATACTGATATTCCGGTAGATTCCGCAATTGACTAAAATAAATGCTTCTTCCATTAAATTTTCGAAATTTTCCAATGCTGATTTTATTTGTATTCATGGAAATAAAAATTGTTTTAATATAATAGAGTCACTAAATTTGGCAACCATGTGATACCGATGCTTAATATAATTTTCTCTCCATGTAATTAAATACTGTTAAGTAACTAAGTACATAAAATAATCGGAGCATATATCATACGACTACACAACAACATATGAATACTTTCATCACAACATACCTCTGTATTCAGTGGCGGGTTTACCTGGAAAACATGGTAGGCAGCTGACTAGGGTAACAAATCTTCAGTGGCGGCAAACTTTGATGGTTTACACTAGATATAACGCTACTTAGCTGATCAAAGATATAGTTTTTAATTTGAAAGCATACACGCCTGATACATTCTTAAACCGCTGAAAATGAACTTTATTTTTATTTTTTTATAATATTATCTTTTTTGTATTAATATATCGAAAAAAGATGATATAATAAACCGATATATAAATAACAAAGTACTACAAACCGTAGTACTTCGTTACCTTTACCGAGTAAAAGTAAGCAATATGCTACTATCTTTGACAATATACATTCCTGGAGTGTATATTGCCGAGTATAAGCTGGATGTGCTCGAATACTACATGACCTTGAGTTTAAATTTCTACGTGGGTGACAATATAGGATAGAAACAGCAAATTTGTTTTTGTTATTAATAACGATTGACGAAATAGTGAATTTACAATTGTAATTAATAACGATTGACGTTTTCAATGATGGTGACCAAACTAGTCACGTGGTGGCGTCTAAACTGGTCATTTAGTCGCCAGTGTCGAGCATTAACACGATGTGTCTTTAAAGGACGGGGTGTAAATTTTCAGCTGCCTAGAGCGACGATTTGTGCAAATCCGCCTCTGTTTGTATTCAGTTATATGCAAAATTAACGTAAACTAGGATAAAATTACTATAGAAGAACAAAAAGTATGCTAACAAGAGAAAACATAAACAATAGGAACAAACAAAAATTATACAGATTGATTTAAATTAAGCAGAAAAAATTGAGATATGTATGAAATAGTGTTTCTAGTTGCTCTAGATACTCAATTTTTAGATTAAACTTCCGTCGGTTCCATGTGCTATCGCGATCAAAAGGTGTGCACGTCTAAGGTATTTTGATTGTTGCGGTATCTTGGCTCTTTAACCTTTAAAGGAGCACTGTCGAACCTACAACAGATCTTGATACTCGACACACAAAAAACACAAATATTAGTAAAGGTTTACTAAATATATGCCAATCAAATATAATTTACTTTATAAAAAAATAGCAAAAGTATGAAAAAACCGACATCACGAACATTAAAACCGATGTCACTGATTTCAAGAAGACGTTCTATTTAAACACGGATGCTAGTGACGTTGGACTGGGTGCAATTTTATTTCAAATGGAGGATGATGTAAAGACAAGACGAGAAACTTGGACCCACAGAAAGACAGTACGCCACAATGGAGAAGGAATGTCTCTCGATTATCTGGGCATTGAGAAAGTTTCGAGAATATGTTGAAGGAAGCCATTTTAAATTATACACGGATCATGCAGCGCTCCAATGGCTAAACAAAACAAAGAATAGTGGGGCCAAATTAACAAGATGGGCATTAACATTAGGAGCCTATTATTTTGAAATAATTCACGTCCCCGGTAAAGATAATGAAACCGCCGAATCCTTGTCTAGACAACCACAGGGCAAGGCTCAAGATGAATAAGTAGAGGTCATTCCAGAATGGGTGATTGAGAAGAGAGCGAAAATACCAATAACCCTCAACGTCATCGAAATGAAAACACCTACACTTGACGACATTCGACGATGGCAGGATGAATATCGTGATGCGACTGCAATCAGAAGATACATCGTAGATAACAACAGTCCACTTAGAAGTGATCTACGTCGACGAGTGGACCGAACAAGAGCTACCATAGTCAACAGATGGTACAAGAAGTGCCAGTGGTTCCCGTAGAACGCCGACTTGGGTTTCTGAGAAGATATCACGACGGTGTGAAGCAGCACACCCTGGATGGAGAGAAACGTACCGTCAGATCCTTAACCGCGTCTACTGGTATGGGATGAAAGATGACATACGTAGATATGTAAAAAGTTGTGATACGTATGCTAGAGTGAAGCCACTAAACAAGAAGCCAAGTCAATGCATGAGAAGTCGAAGACCTACTTCACCATGGGAGGTAGTCAGCATCGACTTGATGGGTCCATACCCACGCACATCACCTAGAAAGACGAATATATTGGTCGTGACTGATCTTTTCACTAGATGGATCAAAACATTTCTATTGGAGGCCACGTCGACCTCGAAGATAGCCCAAAGTACTCAAGTTTGAAGTATTTAGTCGTTATGGGTATCCTAAAGCAGAACTGAGTAATAATGGTCCCCAGTTCAGATCAAGAGAATGGAAAGGAGTGAATAGAGATTGGAACACAGAAATATGGACCACTCCAATGTACCATCCACGAGCCAACCCCACGGAATGACAGAATGAAGAATTGAAAAAATTGTTGCGGTTGCATCTATTGGATCAAGAACATAAACACTGGGACCAACAACTTCACAAGTCATTGTTTGCGATACGGTACCGAGTAAACAGAACAACTGGATTCTCGCGAGTGTTTGGCCAACTACTTCCGGATTAAGGCCTCAGCACACAATTCTAATTACAAAAAGTCAAAATATTTCAATATACAAAAGAAAGTTATAAGTACAAAAAGAAATTAATAAGAGAAGTTTTTTTTAAATTTAATCAATATGCAAGTATTTTGCAATTATTTGATTTACAAAAAAAAACTTTGTTTCAATAAATAATCAGCTGACATTAAAACATGATGTACGCAATCAATTGGATACTAGAACATTCAAGATATGCAAACAATGAGAAAGCTGAAGAATTAAAAAATTAGAAGCTTAGACATTCCTAAGTTTAATGCACTCGTGAGATGACTTTATAGTCAAAACATTTCGCTGAACAGCATTTTCGCTGAACACGAGAATGGGAACAAGTGAAGAAATCTCAGTATGGTCATCATACCAAAGAATTGGGCAAAACATATCATCTTTGTCTCATGTTGAGTTCTGTAAAAAGTATATAATATTGTCCCGATAGATAAGAATTACGACTGCTTAATACACATTTTTTTTAAATATTTAGTGTATATGGGGATCTCAAAAATTAAAACCAAACGTTCAGAGAGAAAAAGTTTGAAGTATATGTACAACAAAGCTAAGTTAGAAACTAAATTTGACTTCATTTGCTACAGCAATTTCACAAACTCAGAAACACCAAGTGAACAGAGAGTTGTTTCAAAGAAACTGGGTAACTAAATTATCTGGGAGTAAACGAAGTAAAAGAAAACACAAAACATGTTAATAAGAAAGCAGTACATTAATTTACTTGGAACCTTTTGCATTTTCTCGTGGAATATGCCTTTCAAAGAATCAATGGTGGCCGAGAAAGGAGAAAAATTATTCTTTCAAAAATATTTTTGCGGTGACGGTATAAACACTTCACCGCAACGAGCCCGACGCGTGAGTTGGACGATATTCATTGGACTAATTTTGCATTGTAACAAATTTGGCTAGTACTCATCTATTAGATTGCAGTTTTAACATTCTACTGAACAATGGGTTGCTGCAAAGCGTCTGTAGCCGTATCCACAAGTTGAACTGAAAGTGGCATCAAAATCATTTGACAAAGCCAACTTTAGTTTTTATAAAATAAGGCTCCTGTGCACCTTATCAGTACGAACAAAATAATTCATGTATTCGACTCCCAGAAGAGAGTTTGAGCGTTCGTCTCTTAGATTAATAAATCATCCTGTATAATTTGTTAACAGTTTGTGTTACTAGTTATTATTGTTTTTATTTAATATTTTAAGTAGTTTTGTCTTTTACTTCCTCTTTGTTTTATTTCATCCAAGCATAACTTCTAAACGCGTGCCAGCATAACGTACAATGTATACCCACAATATACTGCGCGCTAACCTTAAGGTACTTTATATTCAAAGATTATATCAGCTGACAAAGTAATTATATTTTAACCCGACTTCAAAAAGGAGGATGGTTCTCAATTCGTCTGTATTTTTATTTTCATTTTATTTATTTTTTTATTTTATTTTATTTTTAAAATTATTTTTAATAAGAAATTTTCATATGAAAAGTTGTTTACTATAAATACAAGTATTTAAAGGGTATATAATGTTTTAATAAGCTTCGTACAACATGACAAAAATGTGTCCGAAAGATGTGCATGGAATCAAAAATAATACATGATGTAAGCAATATAAAAATTACAATAAACAAAATAAAATTCAACGCAAATATTAGAGTCAAATTAGCTTCAAAAACACGGTTTCATGCAGGTTGCTTAGACCCGAAATTTTAATTGATTTATCTTGACGTCCTGAATATTACCCTAAATTTTTACGGTCCGACTCGTGATGGAACAGGGTCAAAATTGACTTTACATTTCAAATTTTGCCCCAATTCCTAGAGCATTTATTTGTATTTTATAAATACGTATTTCGACTACAATGTAGTCATCGTCATAGCTAATTGTAACTATATCTGGGATATGAATTCAGAGATATGTTTCTTATTGCTAATTTGATGCGTGTCTCACCCATATCTACAACAAGCAAGAATTGGGGCAAAATTTAATTTCAAAAAACCTATTGAAATGTGTATCTCGTACTCATTTATTCGTCGCCTGAACGAATATGCCAGCAATGGCAAACAGTGAATAACAAATGTGTAACATTTGTAACATTTGTTTCCTAAAAAATGCTAATTTGATTCTACTAAAAATAAAACTAACTAAAACCAATTTTAAAGTTCCGTACCAAAAGGTAGCCCTATCTGAGACTTGTAATTCAGAGTTTCTTTAGTTTTTAAAGTTCCCTTAGACTTTTACACATTAAGCCAGAGCGGGTGTCAGCATCGTCCATGGTGGATATTACGAGACTAGCCTCAAAAATTAGAACAATGGGTGGTTTACTTTCAATATTATGTATTAATCTTAACATATCATACCTGAACGGTTTACACATGTTCGACGTAAAGATGAGGAAGAAAATATTGTATATAAAATAACGTAATATTCATAAAATAATATTGTTAAAAAAAATCGTAAATAATGAAACATAATATTCTTGGATAACCAAAACTAAACAATCACTTCTTATCATCGACAAAAAGCCATTCTGATCGTAAAGAAATAAGACGGTGTTAGGATCGAGATCCGATATGTCTAGTTCCTCACTACTCCATTTTCTGGGATCAAATATCGAAATGGCAAAAAAATGCATGATGTGGCTAAGTGCAGAAGAACTTAATTTTAGAAACTAATTGTTTAAAATGGCCTTCTTAGACGATTTGTTAATCATTACAAATTACTATAGAACTTATTTTTGATAATAATAAGAATACGACATTTATTTTTAAACCAAATTAAATTCAGTGAACTTTTCGTGTTTGTTTATGCACTTTCTACATCATAATAGTAGTACTATAATATGACCATAAGATTACTGCTAGAGTGCTAGGAATTATTTAAAAAATTAGCATTCTAGGGTACAACAAATATATTTTTGTACATTCTCTATGATGATCATAACAAAAATTGTAATTCCTGCTGAGTCATTGAATCCAAAAAAATTCATCGTTAAGAGGAGATGAAGTTATTTATGTAGTTTACTACAGTCAGTCATATATATATTGCACTGTAATGCTCACAAAAATTTCCCAAATGTTTTATCATCCCATTCCACCCAACAGTAATCTAGTGCTATATATTTTAAATGTGCGAAAAATTTTATATTCAAATTATTCCTGTAGGATTTCAAAAACAAGTTGTTTTTTTTATGAATTTTAGTACGAGAAAAATTTTATTAAGAAGCCTTCTGTTGAACATATGGCGATGAACGTCTTCACTGAAAAATAATTAAATTAATGTTAATAGAGTTAGTTAATTGTTTAAATACTATGCATATACTGAGTTAATTAGCAATGCCTGTACGGATTATTATAGTTTTACACACAGATCTGTTTTACTCATAGATGTATAAAAACTGACTTTTTTATATACCAAGATACTGTATATACATATTATGTATGTGCGCTTCTGTAATTTACAATAATTACAGATGGTGGACCCAAAATTATATCGGAATAATTCAGTTTGTAAAAAAAGTTGCAAACAATTTGCTTTTAAAAAATATCTATCTCTTACGGATTTGAAGATAGATACCCTTTGGATCGGTTTTTTCCATTCGCGAACTTGAAGAAAGTTTTTAGAACAAAAATTGCAAACAATAGGAATTTACTTAAGAAAATATCTATCTCTTACGGTTTTGAAAATAGATACCATATGGATCGTATTTGTACATCCGCGAACTTGAAATAAGTTTTTAGAACAAGAAATTTCAGCTCGTTTTGTTTTTGACTTACCGTGTTAACGAGCAGAAAGATGCACGCAATCCCCGAAAATGATTAATTAGAATTATACCTGTAACAACCCGAGCAGAAATTGCCAGATGTTTGCCGGACATTATATCTGGTCCGCATCAGTTACGAGTATGGTATGCCAGATCGGGCATACCGAACTGGTACCCGATCAGTTCCTGAACAGGTATCCATATGGCAAGCCCAATGTTAAAGTGTTCATATTATATTGGGTTTGCCTGACATGGGCCAGACTAGGAACGGATTAGGTTAACCTTAGCTCATAATTGTAGGATTTTTTTAAACTTTGTAAAATGAAATTTTTTCAACTTTATTAATATTAAAAAAATTTTAATTATTATATTTCTTTAACAAAATAGTAAAATTATTTCAAAAGATTTTAAATCATGCCGGACTGGTACCCGATCAATTCCTGAACAGGTATCCATCTGGCAAGCCCAATTTTAAAGTGTTCATATTATATTGGGTTTGCCTGACATGGGTCAGACTAGGAACGGATTAGGTTAACCTTAGCTCACAATTGTAGGATTTTTTTAAACTTTGTAAAATGAAATTTTTTCAACTTTATTAATATTAAATAAATTTTAATTATTATATTTCTTTAACAAAATAGTAAAATTATTTCAAAAGATTTTAAATCATGCCGGACTGGTACCCGATCAGTTCCTGAACAGGTATCCATTTGGCAAGCCCAATTTTAAAGTGTTCATATTATATTGGGTTTGCCTGACATGGGCCAGACTAGGAACAGATTAGGTTAACCTTAGCTCACAATTGTAGGATTTTTTTAAAGCTTGTAAAATGAAATTTTTTCAACTTTATTAATATTAAATAAATTTTAATTATTATATTTCTTTAACAAAATAGTAAAATTATTTCAAAAGATTTTAAATCATGCCGGACTGGTACCCGATCAGTTCCTGAACAGGTATCCATTTGGCAAGCCCAATTTTAAAGTGTTCATATTATATTGGGTTTGCCTGACATGGGCCAGACTAGGAACAGATTAGGTTAACCTTAGCTCACAATTGTAGGATTTTTTTAAAGCTTGTAAAATGAAATTTTTTCAACTTTATTAATATTATATAAATTTTAATTATTATATTTCTTTAACAAAGTAGTAAAATTATTTCAAAAGTTTTTAAATCATGCCGGACTGGTACCCGATCAGTTCCTGAAAAGGTATCCATCTGGCAAGCCCAATGTTAAAGTATTCATATTATATAGGGTTTGCCTGACATGGGCCAGACTAGAAACGGATTTGGATATTTCTTTTTTTGGAGTTGGTTAAAATTTGTGTTGATTTTCTAACTTCCACGGAAACTCTACTTCAATAAGATAACTATAAAATTATTTTATTTAAGTTTTGTTTTAATTTTGAAATGTCAATTTTGATTGTCGTTTCCATAGTCACGTTAAGTCAGGACAACGTCTGTCGGGTCAGTAATATATTGAAACAAATATCGAATGGGATTATATCGATAATACCTCAAAAGGAAATTATTGTTCCAACGTCATGGATAGTTTGGAATGAAAAATTGAATCATATGTCTTAGACATATATGTCAGAGCCGTTTACAAATAAAATAAAGTGCCAAAAACGTCATGAAATGGTAAAAAATTGTCACAATATCATGTTGAAATTCATGGAAGCACTTGTAAGTGATTTATTTTAGTTTTTTTAGAATTATATTTATGAATAAAGTATAGTATGATGACTTTACATTAAAATTATTAATTAATGCAAATTTTTATAGGTTCTTACGAGCAAGCTGAAATTCGTCTTAAAAAATAAAGGTATAACGTCAGCAATTAAAACGACGGAAATTGGGACGATCATCGATTATTACGCTTAGAAGAAAGTGAAAAAAATTTATATTATTGTAAACTAAATTTTGTAATTAATCAATAAAAGATTTAAATTTAATTGAATTAAACTTGTTTTATTTTTAAATCTGTAGAACAACTTATGATACAGATCCGTTTACAAGCTGGCATGCCAGACCTGGACCCTATAAGACATCTCTGATCTGGATCTTATCAGGCATGCCAGATCCGTTTCCAAGCTGACATGCCTGATCTGGATCTTATCAGGCATGCCAGATCCGTTTCTAAGCTCGCAAGCCTGATCTGGAGCCTATTAGGCATGCCAGATCCGATTCGAGCCAAGCATCCAGATATGTTCCAGATCAGGCATGCCAGATTGGGCCCAGATTAATCGTCTGCGTTACATGACGGATCAGGTACGGATCAGTGGACCAGATCCGGTTCTTGTCAGTTTTAGGTAAATATTTCTAGTCGGGAATATACTTGTAACAATATTATACCTGTAACAAAATGTTTACCGATAATGGAATTTCGTAAAAATTTCTTCAAATGTCCATCGATCTTACCTACTAGATGTTAAAAATCACTATCGTTAAAATTTATATATATATATATATATTCCCCCCCCCCCTATATATATATATATATATATAGGGGGGGGGGACAAAATTTGGAATATCTTTATGGAAAACTTTTGTATTATAAGGTTTACGAAAAAAAGTTAATTTTTATAAAAATCTCTGCTTTTGAAAATATTAACATTCAGCTATTTACTTTTGACATCGAATGTACAGGCTGCCACAAATAAAGTTCGATATGAATTTGTTTTTCCACTTCAATTTTAAATTAAATTATGCAAATCCTACTTATAAAACACGTTATCTGTTATTCTAATTAACCAGTCATCGTATTTCAAATGTTTATTTGCTGATTTGAAACATTTAATGAATGATATGTAACAAAATAATTAATAAATTATTACAATAATTAATAATTAATAAAGAACATTTATTTTTCATACATTACATTACAAATACAATTATTATTGTTGACGTAAGTAATAACAGTTATCTTCAGTTCGTTTTTGCCTCAACGTATCCACCTTCGCGGTCCATACATGTAATTGTTCTTTTACAAAATTCTTTAAATACACTCCTACATATCTCGGGAGTGATTTCTTGAACCGTTTCCCTTATTATCTGTTCTATATGGTCTACATTTAGAACAAAAATATACAAAATTTAATTTAAAATTGAAGTAGTCAAAACATTCTTATCGAACTTTTTCAATTTGTACACCCTATACATTCGATGTCAAAAGTGAATAGCTGAATATTAATATTTTCGAATGCAGAGATTTTTATAAAGAATAACTTTTTTCGTAAACCTTATAATAAAATAGTTTTTCATATGGAGCCAACTTAAGTACACACTGTATATAAGTGTATAGAAACCTAACTACGCCAAATTGTTGGCCGATACTACTACCTACAGACAAATTAATAGCACTTAAGCTAAATACCTAAAAATTAAAATAATAACTATTTTTGTTGAACCAGCTAGGCGACGTAGTTGAGATCGTATATCATTATTACCGACTTACGAGTTAACTCTCATCAGTGACATGTTCTATTGTGATAGGTATATATAATTATCAAATAAGCATAACTAGTAGTTACGATATTATTGTAAGTTTAAATAGTGAGTGTATGCGAACATCACGTATTCATTGTGAATACTGAAATTGAACTCTATAGATAATTTTTTATTTTAATTTCGATAGTATATATTTTGTGTTCAAGTGAAAATCATGTTCAATCAACAAATTTTTAAATTTGCGTCAAACTGAGGATAATTCTTTCCTTTTTTAAACTTTTTTTGTATACATTCTATCCATTGTCGGTAGGGTTACCTTTCGGATATATTATACCAACGGAAGTAACTAGCATTTACTTAATTTGACCGTTAAGTCATATGTCAAGCTCTGCCACTCTAGGCCCTTTAATCTAGAATACCAAAGGTCGTGGGTTCGATTCCCATCCTAGATGTTTATGAATCATCTTCTCGAATTGAAGTCAATTAAAATGATACAAGGCTTGTCTGTCTAGCCCCTTGTTAATGTAGATATCAATAACGCAACTTACACAAGTCAATTAATTGTTCAAAATCAGTACTTATAATACGAAAAAAAATACTCATCTACGGAATTCGGACCTAGTTAGAGGCCCGTGATTCGAGCCCCGTAATAATGTGGTAGAAATTTGGAATTTTAGAAATGAAATAATAACAAAAATTTTCTTTACAGATAAACAAGACGAATTCAACTTAACTTACGATAATGTGGATGATAATACCATAAAAATTACGTGTTCTGCAACAAATATATATCCAAAACCCAACATTACAATAAATGCAAACAGGTAATTACTACGACTAGTTTTATTAAACTTCAGTTATTATCTATTATCGAACCTTTTTTATAAATGTAAAAATCAGATTAATAATTTTGGGATTAATTTTTTACCAAACAGACCTCCTTAATTTAACGATTATTGCCAAACTTCTATATCATAGAATAAATATTTAACAAAAAGTTATTTAATTAATGCTTTGTCAAATTGTTTGTCAACAGATAACAATTTGCCATTTGACATTTGCCAAAAAATGCTTTTTAGAATTACATTAATGATTGATAGTTTGTTTTTAAATTCTTTTAATTATATCTTATGTTAATTTATTCGTGAAGTTTATTCAACTAAATTCTTATCGCGGTTAAACAAATTTAACACCTGTCGTATTCTCTTTTGATACATGACTGAAGGCGTAAAAACAATAAAATACGTGTCAATACCCATAAATTTTATCAGAATTAATTCATATTCATTAGAGCAAACCAATTTCCTTCCTCTAATTTTACTCTGAAAAAACATCCATAAAAAAATTTCAAAAAAGACAGGGAAAACAATTTCTTGTGAAAAAGTCCAAAATAATTGAATAAATGAAATGAAATATGATTCATAGTTTCGAGGTCTTTAAATAAAATGAAAATATTATTTGACTATATTTTTTCTATATAGAGGGTGAGGGAATTATGGCTAGAAGTCGAACGTAAATGCATATAGTTTACTGCTCAAATCGTTTTTTCAAAGCTGATTTAATCTCAAAAGTCGCATGCTATTGTTTAACTGAATAGAAATTGACCGAACGCATCAACATACCCTCCCCTGAAAGAACAGAAGAATAACAATGCCAAATTTAATAATTGGCAAAATATTTGAACATCTTTTTACACAGTCAAAATAATTTTTACCTGTATTACATAGGCCAAGAAGAAAAGCCTACGCAAAGAAATCATCTTTGACAACAAAAATAGACACTGAATTGTTTATAAACAAAATGAAGTTGGTACTCTCGTTAAGAAAAAAATCACAAAATCAAGAAAAACTGAAAAATTATTTTTTGCAAAAGACATTCTTTGCGCGACTTTTGGATGCGAACGGCTTTTCTCGATATCTGCGTGACTATGTATACTTGACTGCAAATCCTTTATTATACACAAAACAATCATCTAATTTTTCATATTATCAAAAAAAGGTCTAAACTAGAATTTATATATCAATCAGAAAACTTACACACTACACTGATTTTATACAATTAATTTTTTTTTTTCAATTCTCGCCTTTCATTGAAAAATTTTCACCGACGATCTTGCTTTTTTATTTTATATTTACAAAGAAACAATATATTTAATTGTTTTTGTAAACTTTTGCCTCTGTCCATCCATTATTATTATGGTTGCCTTTCGGTTATATTATACTAACAGAGGTGACTAGCGTTTACTTAATTTGTCATATCTGTATGGGTTAGTTAGAAGACTAGTGGTCCGGAATGTCAGAGGTCCTAGGATCGACACTGTCCATGATAAAACTACTATGAAAACACACAATTCAAAGATTATGAGTTGTAGGTTGTAAATTTTCATTAGAATTATAAATTTTTTAGGCCTGATTTAAGTAGTGAAGTAGAAAATGCAACATTAGGCGAAGATCAACTATGGAAAATATCAACATCAATTTTAGTGAGTGTAAATGAAAATCCAGAAACATTTGTATGTGAACTGAATATACCTGAAGCGAAGTATACGGTGAAAAAAGAATTATACTATTCAAGTGAGTGCAGTTTTTTATTTGTTTTAAATTCATGATAAATTATTATCAACCAAATATTGAAATGAATTTATCATTTTTGTTAAGTTGTTGTTTGTGTGAAAATGGTATATATCATAAAAATAATAATATAATGGTTTACTATAGTCTAACTTCAATAATTCGACTCGAAAAATCCAGAAAGTTTTGATATACTCTGCTTAAAGATGTAATATTTTTGGCAATGTCGTATTATATCGAGTTAAAAGCTGTTTTAGATTGAACAATTTCTTTTACTAGAAATTGTACTATGGACTTTTAAAGAAACGTTCCTTTTTCAAATTTGTACAGTCTATTTTTGTCGAATTCAAAATATTAATTCTGTTTTCAAAAAATTACGAATTAAGCATAAATCTACTGTAAATTAGACTTAATCAACTAAAAACAGGCATTTTTAGAATTAATATTCTACGATTCTATACAGGGGACTTCGGTCCAAAAAAACGAAAAAAGTTTCGAGCCTGAGACTCAGGCATGGTATGAATGTTAAATTCCCATTTAAAACACGAATGTAGATGATTCCCGACTGTCACATAGCCGATCGTTACAAAAAAAAGTGACAGTCTAATCCGAAATTTCTGATCACTCCCCATATAAAATCATACTTGTATAGTCTCGCTGGAGATGTTTTCACATCAAACATTAATAAATAAATGTGTTTATCTTAAATTTATAAAACCTTTTATATTTTCACAATTTTGCGGACAAGGTATCCGTATTCTATTTTGTACACAATTTTGAGGTATTCATTCGATTTTCCGTGCTGCAATACCAGTATCACATTGAAACTGTTACTGAGATAGATTCAAAATTGGTTTATATTTGTGTGCTTTGCAAAATTGGTTTATATTTGACCTTATTCAGATTGATGTACACAACAATCTAATGTCATCTGACACTAATATTATATATTCTCATGTAATAATCTCTTTTATTATTTGAGTGTCAGTGGTTTTGAATAATAATTTATGTTAAGTAAAATTGCAATTTTATCTTTTGTCTGTAACTAATAATAATTCAGTTAAAAGAATGGCAACTCCTTGCAAAGAATCACAAAACATTTCTCGTACAATTGTTCAGTGTAAAACAACTGTAATGCTTCGTTTAGAGTTTAGACTAGGACATAAGTTGCGATACATTAAACAGATTTTTGGTGTCTGGACACTATCCAGACACAAATGTATAAAAATGTACACACACAAAATAACTTATTGCTGCTTATATTGTAATTAAACAACGACGTAAACGCTATATTTATTACTATACAATATGTATATGGAATGTATAGAGTGTATGAAAAAATGTCGAACCTGTTTGAAAACCTGAAGAGACACTTAGACACAAGATGTTTACATAGCCGCTGATTCGACACTAATTATAGTAAATAAATGTCACAATTAGAGGCACCCGTATGCACACATAGGCACTCGGTGTATACACTGAGTGTCGTAGTCTAAACGAACCTTAAGTGAATTTGCAGTTGTGAAGAAAGTAGTAGGGTGGGGATTTCGTCCTATGTTCCTGGGATACCGTATCCGTTGCCAGCTTTAGACAAACAAAAATTATGCAATTAAATCTTGTGAAATAATTTTTTCTTTAAATATATTTTTTTACAATTAAATTCTAAATTTTATTTTTTCAACTAGTTTTGATAATTAAAAATATTTTTTTAATGTATTTAAAAGAAGTTACAATGTGACGTATAAAGTACGGCAACATTGCAAAGTTTTAATAAATTTTACATGTGTCTTGTGAAGTAGAATTTACAGTTATAACCAAAAAAGTATTATTATCCTGATTATTATTGTGTGGTTACTGAAAAAATTGTTTTTATACAATGTAATAAAAATGTAAAGTAGTACATCTTCAACCAAAAAAAAATACGTCGACGTTGTCAAGCCTATTATGACTGACAGAAATTTTATAGCTTCAGTACTATTTTTCAATTTAAAAATTTAATTATTCAGAAACCAAAAACAGGACTGATTTGATACTTGGTACAAGTATTATACGACATTGATAATCAATTTGAGCTCTTTTTTTTTAAATCTGGCATTTCTTGTTGTCGAGATATAGATTTTTATATCAATGTGGTTACCGTCGAGTCCATTTAACGCTATGTAATAACCTATCTTAAAATCGCAATTTAAAAAAAAACTCAAAAATTACTCACAAACTAAGAACAGGATCGACTTCAAACTTTGACAGGACTTTCTTGATTATTTAAATAATAAACTGTAAAATTTTGAAAAACCTGTCATTAAATTGAATTTTTTTAACATACTTTCAGTTATAGAAATAAAATAATATATATTTTGTCAACGTATGGTTTAATGGTTAAGTTTATGCTTTTCATAAACAATGAAATACATAAAACAACAATTTTATAAATATTTTCGAGTTATCGAAGTTAGACTGTAGAGTTATTGATTATTATTTACTTATTAACAATAAAACGCTTTTGGCTCACTTACAAATTTTATAAACAATGTGAACATAAATATTAATAGTTGTAATTTATTCACAGTTCAAAAATAATGTATTTTAAAGAAAAACATTAGTTCTCACACATTCAAATTCGAATAAATATTAGATAAAAATTGAATTTAGTCCATTTACAGTGTGCAGTTTTGAGTATTATTAATGTGTATACGAATTAGAAGGTGCCACTGAATTTTTGGTGATAATATATACAGAGTGATCCAGGGAATATACCCATTTTTTTTCTACCATTCTTGGTAATAAATTGGTATGGCAGGTGTTTTTCTCATCTTTAGAATATGGCGATTTATGTTAATAGTAATTGTAAAATTGTAATTTTATTTTTCGATCAATTACATGGAGCGTTAACCATTGTTGCATTGCGTGTTTATGTATGACTCGTATACTAGAAAGTTGTGACCCAAAGACTGCACCTCAGCATAGTGCAATTCTATATCGATAGGAGAATATCCGTTCCAAAATAGTATTAAAAAATTTATAAAAAAAACAGACTACGTATAGATCTTGTTGGTCCTAAATGAAGATGATTTTATGGTTTGGAACTTTTCCATGGCGACTGCATCTACTACTCCATGATCATCGATCGGCGGTCCATTGTAACTATTTAAAAAGTACGGTTACAATTTGACAATAACTATACACCAATGACATACGCTAAGGAAAGTAAGTTGTAAGTTTCCAGTAGGCATCCTACCTATTTATTTAAAAAAATTCGACTAAAATTGACTTTCTTAAAGTTCGGCTGTATATTATATTTCTTATACAGCATGTTTTTTTTTTAAATTTAAGTTGGTCGGCGTGGGAGTCAACCTTGAAATCTTTTATGAAAATCCCCGTTTTTTTGTAGATTTGAAATACACACACAAAAATAATATACAATTGTTTTTTATAACGTAGTTTGTGAAGTCGTAAATTTCCAATACTACGGATTAGACCGGGTATAAACTCACCAGTCTGTTGAAAGTAACTTTTTTTACTTCTACATATGCTAGAAACTATAATAATATGGCGCGTACAGAATAGCGCTTAGTGAAACTCGAAGGGCCACTCCCGTCAGGAGAAATAAATGACGCAATTGGCTAATTGAAAATATTTTAACTAATTGATATGTATTTATTTGGTATAAATTGCATATCCTATAATATATCCAGCCCTTTGTGTAACTGACTGACTCACGTATATAAATTCAAACCCACTTCTAAACATGCTAGAAAGATGCAGTTTATGGGAAAATCTGTAATTTTCCAAACGCAAACCGACCCTCCCCCTACCCGAAAATGGGAAAATTCCGAATATAACCTTTTTTACTTCTACACATGCTAGAAGTGTGCGTTTTTTTGTATTCTTCCTAAGACACGAAGTCAAGGCCGGAAGCCACCTCAGGGGAGAAGGGACGAAGCTTCCTTGCGATCAGAGCGAGTAATATTTAATAATATGTACAGAATGAATTTGCACTTATTATTAATATTATTCACTATACGTAGCAACGATGTAGTACATTTATACATGTATATGTTGACCAAACTGTATGATTGGAGAATTTATACTACTTATATGTACACTTTAATTAAAGCTCATAATGTTTGAAAACAAAAATATTTGTTTATATTGTTTTATACATAGTAACAAATAACCAATTTGTTATACATAGTAATCATTACAATTTTCTCTTTTATACGTTCAAGGTCAATCCAAAAAATCCGTAAGAATATTTTTAGTAGAGCTAACCTCTAAAATTTGTAACCCTCATAAATTTGCACAAACAGATAAACGATAGAGATTTCCCTTTAAAATTTCCAAGTTGGCATCTCGTATATACATACCCATGTATATACTTGAAAAACTCCATAATATAAACATCCTATTAATAATTTCTTATAATCAGGTCTCTGAAAACTGGCGGTAGAACGAATAAAAGTTATAGTTTTCTTTGAGGATTCATTATTTTTGCTGAATAAGTTACTGAAAAAATTGAAGCTTGGATTTTTTCGACTACCCATTTCCTAAAATCATTTTATATTTCGGCAATTTTTTATTTAGAGTTGCTAAATGGGTTTATCGTCTTTAATTAATTTACAATGTATTGTTAAAAACTCATTCATTTGTGAATTAAAACTTTCTGCGTTACCGGTACCTTCTGTATTCAATACTACGAATTCAGAGATAATCTGAACAGAACGCTGTGAATATGATTTTCATTATATTTATTTTTTTTAAATGGTGATTTTCTTTCTGTTATAGAAAATACGAGTGCAATAAAATCAAATCGTAATGTCGCAGTATGTATCTGTATGTTTTGTCTTTATTTAATGATTGTCCCTCCTCTTGTAAAGGTTTGTTTAAGAGATGATTCTTACTATTTAAATGTAGACTACAATTACATAGAGTGTAATTATAAGGAATGGAATTGTAGAAAAAAACATCCACATCAAAACTAATATTTGAAATGCGTGTATTTTTAAATGTCTAACTCTGATAGTCATTCAGTTCCTTTTCGTACCCTAATTTTGAAAGCTAACAAGTTTATTACTACAAAGGCAAGAAAAATGAAGCCAACTTATTGAAACAATATCTCGTGGTACAATCAAATACTGTTATCGAAGTGTCAACATTCCTCCCCTTTCGGTAGGGATAAAAATTTAATGTTCAATCTTAACGTGAATAACACTTAATTAACGTAAACAAACAAATATTTTTCCAGTTATAATAAGTACAAACCTGCAACTTATAGGACAACGTAAATTTAAATCGATCTTTCCATTTATTAACATTTTTTTCGACTTCATATCTCTCCGTAAACATACAGTTTTGTTCGCGAGTATTTTAGTGAAAAAATTAAGCGTTATATTATTAATATGTACACAATACTCCATTAAAAGAAATTTTATTGAAGGCATAGTTCTCATAGAAAATCGCAACCGAAAATTGATAATATCCTTTAGCTCCTCCATGGAGAAGCAAAAATATGAAGTATTCTTAGAAAAGTTTTGAAATAAACATATTTTATGAATGGTTCCATTCTTTGGTACTTCAAAAAGTACTCAGTGTAACTCTAAATTTTGAGAAACAAACGTAAATTTAAAAATACCAAAGCTTTAAGAAGGTGTCTATAATATGCGATACCCAAGTATTGTAACTGTATAACTGTAAGTATTGTATAACTGACCACTATGGCCACGACGCCTGGTGGACAAAAAAAAACCAGTTTTAGCGTGCACTATAAGTATAGCTGGCCTAGTCTCTAATATAATTACCTGTCAATAAATTTAAAATTTAAAAACCATTTCAAACTGTCAAAATTTCAAAAAAAATTCTTGTTTGACATTTAAAAAAAAAATTATTTCGTTGTACACAAAATTCAGCCATGTTTTTGAGCCGCGCCCTCAGGTCAGTCCCCAGTAGAGTATTTAGGTTCTGATAAATGTGTGCAAAATTACTTTCAAACTATTAAAGTAGTAAGAAAGTTTTGCATTTTCTCTAATAGAGCCTAAAAACAAAATAAACTCGTGAGAGCTATGTAGACTAAGCATCTTTTCCCAGAGGAGCAGGTTAAAATGAAATGAAGTATTAGGTTAGGTAAAATATTAAGTAAAACATTTTTTAAAAACGTTTAAGTAGAATATTAAAAAAGGTCAGACGATAAACTATAGTAAAATTTGTTTCCCACAACCTTGCATTAAAAATTTTGTCTAATATTTAATGCATTTTTCTAATCCTCCCACAATGACTATGTTTCTGCCTTTATATTATAAGCTGAAAAAAATATGTCAATTACGAAAATTCAAAGATGCCAAAGTACATAATTGAATCAAATCAAGCATTCACGTATATATTAAAGTGTTCTGACATGAAGTATACAATTTCGGTATATATTACCACAACACACACCTAGACATTTCAATTTAGTTGAATGTAATAATTTTAATTTACATGCAAATACATATGGTTACATTAAATTTAAATCAACTTTAAAGTATACTGCAAAGTTTTCTGTAAAGAGAATATAAAATAATCATATTATTTACACAACTGTTATATACAAGTAACTGCTAAGAAAATACTTCATAAACTTTGTGAAATGTTACCATAACACCACTCTACTCTCACTCAATGCTAAATCTTTAGAAAACTATTATATAACTACTATGAACAGAGTGTCAATGAATATTAAATCATTTAATTAAAACAGTTTTTTAATAGTTTTCATTCATTTTTTATTCAAAGTTCAAATGGTATTCTACAACAACAACAAAAAACACTATATTGTATATTGATAAGTATTATATTAAAACTTTTTGGTGTCCGCGGCTTCATCGCGTGGAGTTTATTCTATTTTTCATATCCTTTGGACACGTAAAGAAATAAGAAACATTTGTAAAAGAAGAAGTAGGTGTACGGAGACCTACTCTCATAAACTCCAGTAATATTGTATAACGAAAAGTTAGACTTTGTTTCCCATGCCTAACTTCCGTGCGAAACTTTTGGTTTAAATTTCAGAAATCATATCTGGTTCTCGCGATAGACAGATAAAGAGATTTTGGGGTATGAAAAGTGTTGCACTTCGACCTTATGCCCTAATGTGCTCCCCTTTCTACTTCAATCTGACGAGGTTCGCTTCTCCCATATCTTGGAAATATAGGAGTCGCTGCTGCCATATATTGGAAATAGCAAGCTCCTATTACATATCAGGTTTTCCTTAAGATTTATATATTCGGGGTGAGATGCATCGATTATATTGTATCTGTTATAATCAAGAGATTCGCATTTAAAGATGATGTGGCTGGATGTTTCTTCCTCCTTGCCGCACAGTCTTCTCTAAAAGGATTCATTGTGGAGTCCTATTGCGAGTACATTCTTTCGTAGGTGAAAATAACCCGTGATGAATCCGATAGCCTTTCGAAGTTGTATCGTGTTCAGGTTGAGTGCACGAGGGCAGCCTATTGGATGCATTCCGAAACAGTATTTTCCCGAGTTTTTGTTTCTCCAATGATCACGGTGTTTCAAATAGGTTCTAGGACTATGGTAGGTATTTTAACTTCATTCTTTGCTCAGCTATCTGGCTTTGCGTTTCCTTCGAAACTACTTTGACCTGTTATCCAGATCAATTTACCGTTGTTCCGTTTTATCAGCTTCAGTAGTTCCTCTAGGCAATCCCTGACTACCCCTGAGGTGATATTAGTGGCAGGCAAGGATTATAGAGAAGCTTGGTTGTCCGAGAGAATGTATACTCAATATGGCTCAATATGAATATGGTTCTCAATATGTCTCGTTTAATTCTTTTTTTTTGTCTGATTCTCAAAATCCAATTTTTAGTGTGCTTCCAATTTTTTGTGTTTACATCTCCGAATATTTTCCTTAAACTTTTAATTTCCCTGTAAATAAATTTTCTACGGCTACTGTTGTATTGAAAATTATTAAGAATAATTTTTTTGGACCCAACATATATTTCTAATAGACTACAGGCCCATGGCAAAAATTACCCTGTGAATTATCCTAGCAGAGCAATATTTAAAAAATCAATTAATTATATTGTATTTAATATCAAATTATTAAGCTAATTAAATGCTCTAAATAAAAATTAATTGCTCTTTGCTTTGTCGTGTAACCGCATGCTATGCTAGCTTAATGTTAAGCTAGTAGAGCAATGTTTAAAAAATCAATTAAGCTAGCTTAATCAGCAGAGCAATACTTAAAAAATCAATTAATTATATTGTTTTTAATATCAAATTATTAAGCAAATTAAATGCTAATTAAATCTAATTAAAAATTAACTGCTCTTTATTGTATCATGTAACCGCATTTCACGATACAACTAGCAGAACATGCGGTTGCAAGATACAACAAAGAGCAGTTAATTTTTAATTAGAGCATTTAATTAGCAGCTAATTAGGTTAATAATTTGATATTAAATACAATATAATTATTTAATTTTTTAAACATTGTTGTAACACAATACAACAAAGAGCATTTAATTTTTAATTAGCGTCTAATTATGAGACAATTATAATTGTGTTCTGCTCAGGTTGCTCTGCTAGCTTAATGGACATGCCGGTTTGACTGTGTAAGCGGTTTTAAAATGTTATGGATTATTTGCATATTCACAGTCAAATATTCACACATGACGCTCATCACGTCAAATCATATATAATTCGAACATTTCGTTTAGGAGATAGTAATTGTTAAAATTGGACATTTTGAAAATGCTATCGAAATTCCTTAAGGCAAATACCATAAAATTTGTTTTAATGATTTTGTAAGTCCTATTCAACGATCCCCCCTACATGGAGGGGGGGGGGATTATACGAGGATTTGTTATGATATTTCTACACATAAATACGATGTTTTAACGACCCTGACGACCCAAATGTATAATTTTGCCTGCCGAATAACTGCAGTTGTATCAAGCAGAGATAAAACCCATTAAAGAGATATCAGAATGGTTTGGACTGAACATTTTAATGTTCGGTCTACCTCACATCTAGAGTGCCTAAACTAACGATTTTCTCTAAATGAGTTTTAGGCAAGGGTCAAAGTGTATTTAATATATGTTCTGGGCTTATGGCGTCACACTATCGAACTCAAGAATTATTAGACATCCAGGTATATCCTTCGCGAACTGCATGATAACTTTGAATGAAATAAAACTAGGAAAGGCCAATATAAGGTGCTGCTTCGAAGATCATCTATACACTGAAAGAAGCAATTTCTTTCCACAAGAAAATATTTTTTCTTGAAAATATTTTCTTGAATAAAGAAACCCTTGTTTTCATTCAAGACTAAGCAGTCGAACCAAAAACATAAGTTAAGTTGAGCGAAGAAACTAAAATTCTTGAACGGTGTTTAAATTTTTGTTTAAATAGAGTTAGTCTTCGCCAAATACTTTTGTGATTCTTTAGTCAAGAAAACGAAATTCTTGTAAAAACAAAGTATTTTTCTTATTAAAAAAAAAAACAAATAAAAAACTCAAGAAGAGAAAGTTTATGCAGGCTTCTTTAACTAAAGTATATATATTTAACTGAAGAATATCATACTTCTTTAAAAAATTTCATGTTTTTGGATTAAACAAATGTTTATTTTGGTCCGAAATTTTAGCATCTTGGTCCAAAAAAATCATCATTTCTGTTTAAGAATTTCGAGATTCTTGAATCAAGAGTTTATCTTTAGTTAAGATAATTTTCTCAAGTCAAAACTATAGATGTCAAGATACTTATTTTCTTATACCAAATATATATTATCTTCCCTATATATGAGAGTCAAAAAATTCTTGGTTTAAAAAAATTTTTCTTACTGCAAGGAATTACTTCTATCAGTGTAGGCAACATTAAAGTGCATGACAGCGTGCTAATTGAGAGAGATATATGAAAAGACAGCATAATATTTAGGTCTATATAAGGTCTGCCAATGTGAGGTGGAGAAAGAGACGCTGTGCTACCTGCCCAACTCTTGCTTTGACAAGACTTTCCCCCTTGGATGGGTAAGTCACCCTCCAGTATGACAATGGGATTTTTAGTCTTAATGTTGGGCCAGCCGCTGATACCAAACCTATATATTTCCAACATTTTAATCTCTAAAAAACATGCAGCCCTGAAAACATTTTAAACATAATTTAGCTTCTAAAGTTTTTGGAAACTAATCTCATATCCAGAAATTTACTTGTGTTAACTTGTGTAACTAATGGATTTACTGTGAAGTATACGTATTGACGAAGACATTGCTCTAAGTATCTTTGACAATGCATCGATCGGCTTTAACTTTAAGTTATTTGAACTTCAAATAATGTCATTAGTATACAACTATTACAATAATGGATCAAAATGGTAATTTTGATGGGGAGAAAGAGAGAACGATTTCCCCAAAAATATATACTAATGTTCGTAATATTTGAGGTACAGACAACTTTCTGAAATCTTTTCATAAGCAAAATACCGAAAAAAACGACTCGGAATGGTAAACTAATTTATTTTTCGTTTTCATTTAACAAAAATGTACAAATACTTTTTGTATACCTGTTTTAGGCTAAATACTTAACTATCGGGCAATGTTATCTTTTTTACAAAAAAATGGTCTAAATTTTACATTTCTAGATAAATAAATAGATAGATAGATATAACTTCAGCATGAAATAATCACAAACACTGAGGGATGCTGAAAGTTTACATAAAAACTAAATTCAATACTTCAATTGCGGCTCGATCACAATAAATATAGGTCATTACCTATTAGATCCGTAGTGATAAAAGAATTTCGCTGTAATATATTTATAAAAATCAATATGGCGAGTTTTTAGACTATATTTTATTGGAATAAAATATTTATAAATAATGTGAAGAAGTTTAATTCAATTTACTTGCAACTTAGTAAGATGATAAAACCTACTTGGATCGTTGGTTTTGTTTCCATTCCATTTCCAGTTTACATAATTACTGGGTGTATTTTGAAAAATTATACATAATGCTACTAGGCCGGCACCAAACATAAGAAGATTACATGAATGCTTTGCGTATAATAGATTTTTCGTTATGTTTACGTATACCCGTAAGATATTGCAATAGGTTCGATGTTTTTTAACCAAAATGAAATTTACAAAACATGTTAATTTTTTGCATATAAAAAAAGAAAAATGTATATAAACTCGAAATATCCAAAACTAATTTACTACTACAGATATTGAATGACAAAAAAAAAAAAAAAAAAAATACAGACGAATTGAGAACCATCCTCCTTTTTTGAAGTCGGGTTAATAAAAGTGAATCTTTGCATTTATGGCATTCAAACAATCAGCGTCGAGCTAGCCATACGGTCAGGATGGTGTTGCCACCCGGGACCTAGCCCGGGCGTGTGTGCAATGCTTACTACCTACACGCTAAATAGTTTATACACTGAAAAGGAGGAAGAAAGAAAAGCAGGAAGAAATCTTATCGTGCTGTATAATCCTCACAATCTCGTCTACGCAAGTAACTTAGAGACGATTTTCCGTGCAAGATCGGCTAGGTTCGTTCATTATCCTAAACTTAGAATCAAATCTTATCAAGGATAGCTGCTTTTTCGAACGATTTATTGACAATCTAGCTGAAATGTTTCCTCTATTAAAAAAATGTTAATAGGCTAGCTTCAGTTATAAGTAAAGGAACTTTTTACATAAATTTGTACAACTTTGAAAATAAAAACTTCCAAAAACTTTTGGCTATTTGATTATTATCATTTTGTTTTGCTGACAGCGAGTCTCGCAGCCATAATGCCACTGGGACACGCAGGACCGGTCCAACACTGTAAGAAATGAGAATGGGTGCACACATTCAATCAATCTGGATGTGTGTCCTTAACATAGGACTCGTCAAAAATCTCAAAAACCATAAGATTTAACTCCAACCTTGTTATTATCAAAGTAAATGTAAATCAAACCTTTATCTATACGAATATAATAAAGCTGAAGAGTATTTTTTTTTGTTTATTTGTTTGTTTGAACGCGCTAATCTTAGAAAATACCAGTCCGATTTGAAAAATTCTTTTTGCGTTAGATAGCCCGTTTATTGAAGAAGGTTATAGCCTATGTATATAATTCAAATTAAATAAGGGTTAAACTGCGGGACACAGATAGTTTTAAATAAAAATAGTCATGTTTTTGCTAAATTCATTTTTTTTAGCAATATTGGAGCTAGTTTTAACACATTTTACCGAAATCATTAATAATATAATTTTTGTCATACGACGAAATATATTGGATTTAAAAATTTTATGTATATTTTTGGGGGAAAATGAAATTAATGACCCTGTATACCTCACCCCGTTCAGTACCCCTAAATTTTATTTCACAAACGGAAAGAATTAAACATAACTTTAAATTGCAAATACGTTGCTTATATAAATACTAAAAACTGTTCTCCAAACCTTACCGAAAACGAAAACTAATTTAATTCGACGCAAATTGAATGCAAAACTCAATGGAATGGAAAAAAATATTAAAAAAGTCTGGCATAATCAATGTTTCTATGGAGGTTTAACGAAATGAAAATTTGAATTTTATGTTCCGGCGATAAAAACTTATACACGTGTTTACTAAACTCTACTCTTTAAAAAATTTTGTGTTGTCAAAGTGAGTAATATTCAATCATAGAAAATTAAATTTTGAATAAAAACGAAGCCTTGATTGCTAAAAGCTCTGTACTTAGCTCTTTGTATATGATTGTATTTAGCCGATTATCCTCTCTAATCGGTCTGAGTAAGACTAAAATCAAATGGATATAAATTATCATTAAAATCATTTCCATTGTAATTTATATGTCATGAAGGCCGTACTAGAAGCGTGACGCACATACAGTGCCCAAAGTTGGCTAACCAATTACCAAACTCAATGATCGATTACATACACTGTGTGTATGACTAGTATTGTATGTATATAGATTTTATTCATGAATAATAAATAACTTATAAGAAGTGAACATTTTAATTAAATTGAAGCATATCCAATAGGAATAGGAATATGTATTATTAGATGCAATATTGAAGCTGTTTATTTATATTTTGCATTGAAAAATATTCAGATAAAATAGTTTTTATTAAATAAATATTCTAAATAAAATCAACTATAAATCACTGTGCAAATTTACTTAGTCTGACTAACTATATTTAAAACTATTTATCATTCCAAATGATTACGACCTTTATGTACTAAAAAGCATTAATCTAAAAATGATTGAATTATCGAGTACCACGTGCATCTCTAAGCATCTCTACTAATTCTCTCTAAGGTTGGTAAGACTATCGGACATGTAAGGTAATTTCATCTTTCCACTGGAACTGCAATGAGTTTAGAAAAATTTATCAGTCACAATTCGATGACTTTAATCAATCGCTGGTAATTTACCAACGCGTTAGTTTATCGCATAAGCATTGCATAACCTATCACTGTAAGTCACATTCTAAGCGTATATATAACTAAATATATGTATGTATATTACATATAATATCACTTGAATGTTTTAACTAGCTTAATTTTTATGAATGGGAGTGCACATAAAAAAATTTTACATGTAGAGATTTTCAAATAAATGGAATACAATTTTTATAGGTTAAGTTGGGTCGACCAACGAAAACTATAGGTTGAGTAACATACATGGTCGGTAATTTGTATAGTAAAGAAAACTACAGATCAAATTTCCTCTTAATTTACAGATCAATTCCTAACACTACGATTTTTCATATGTGGAAATTTGAAAGAATTTCCACATATGAAAAATCAACTAGCGATTATTCATGGACTATATAAATTGTTTATATAATACACGTGTGTATGTTTGTCCAAGTTGTTTGGAGAAAACTATTGGATAGCAAAGTAATGATGAGAGGCACCCTAGGTAAATTTTCCCTAGTTCACCCAAGGTAAACTCCAGAAAAACTATCAGAAGCTCGAAATTCCAAATTGTTTGTTGAAATTTTAATGTTATAGACGTTTTTTGATGGTTAGATCTATAATATAGTTTCTATAGAAATAACTGAATTAACAAAATTTTAGAAATAATTTATTTGTCAATACCTAAACTTAAAATATAAAAAATAGACGTTTTGAACTGTCAAAAAATGGTATTCAGCTAGTTATTAATATATGAATTTAAACAGACACTTTATTTGCAAATCTCAAGAATTCGACTAATAATAAATACAAACAAATCCTGTCAGATAATATTAATATGATATTAAAATTCTCTAAAACTTTTTTATTTCCCTGATAATTTCCGGTTGATTAGAATTCCCTGATACTTTCGGTTTTCCCGATTTGTGGCCACTTTGAAAAATTTGTATTGAAGCAGATGAAAGGCATCTACTACCTAAAATGAATATCTGTATACTTTAATTAATAAGTAATTAAAGAACTTTAGGTGACAATTACATGACGAAATATTAACTGGGCGAAAATATTAATTGGCAAAGAACTGATTTTTTATAGCTTTGTTCGTCAAATGGGGAACGCGGTTTTTGCTTTGCGGGAAGAAAACTCCAGACTTTACCTAAAATCATAAAAATTAATTCTGTTTTATTAGCGAATTTTCTTTTCAAAGAAATAGAGCTATAGGTCTCGTACCGATATCAAAATTTTGCAAAAATTTCTTCAAACATCCATCGATCCTACCTAGTGGTATATATATATATATATATATATATATATATATATATATATATATATATATATATACAGATATTACATTTCAAATTTTGCCCCAATTCCTAGAACATTTTATAAATACGTATTTCGACTACAATGTAGTCATCATCAGTATGAATTAGCTAATCGTAACTATATCTGGGATATGGATTCAGAGATATGTTGCTTGTTTATTATATTTATATTATATATATATATATATATATATATATATATATATATATATAATTGATAAGTGGTGATTTTTGACATGTACTAGGTAGAATCGATGGATGTTTGAAGAAATTTTGTGCGTATCTCACCAAATTAGCAACAAGCAACATATCTCTGAATCCATATCCCAGATATAGTTACGATTAGCTAATTCATACTGATGATGACTACATTATAGTCGAAATACGTATTTATAAAATACAAACAAATGTTCTAGAAATTGGGGCAAAATTTGAAATGTAATATCTATCTATATATATATATATATATATATATATATATATATATATATATATATATATATATATATATATATATATATATATATACTATGTATATATATCCTATAGAAATATTTACAATTTAAGATTAAAAGTTAAATCCTAAATATCTCTGTATATATTAGAGTTTGAAAAAAAATGATCAGGTAATGAATTGTACCAAACATAATTTGCTACAACTTTACTCCTTATACATTTTTCGATTGTTCTAATAGTAAGAGATATATTTTATATTTTATGTTTTCTTCTATGCCCCCTTGACCTTTGTCATTTATTAATAAAATAGACCTTGCAAATACCAAAATCATATCAGATACGACATTTCATTTTGATCAGTCTAAAATTGTGACCGCTAGAGAGTGACTATGAATTCTAAGAAAATTCGCTTAGTTGACGTTAGCGCTTCTATGTATAAATAAATATATCCCAAAACACACTCTGTACTCTGTATATATACATCACAAAATGGTATATAAATGAGAATTGATGTATGTTGTTTATTATATTGATTGTAAATTATTTGCTATTGCTTGTTTGATTGCGCTTGTTAATGTAGGTTGATTTGTTTATATACATTATTTATAGGCCAGGAAACGACTGAGATCACAAGCTCTTCGTCGGAGATGAGTCTCCAAAAGGCTGATGACAACTCTGCCTATCGATCAGGTAAACCTCTTAATCAAACTAATTATACACTATATATATTTTAATTATTCCATATATACAGATAGATTATTTAATTCTAAATATATACTAAATAATTTTAAGAAACTTTTCTTTGGGTGATTTCGTGAAATTGTTGTATAATTACTAGACTGCGGAGATACGTAATGCTTATTGCGTACAGCATTGGGACGATTTTTTATGAAATGTTATTTATATGCTGCAGTCGTAATGTAGCCTGAGTCTAGTATAACTATTCACTTAGGATTATATATTATATTAGATTATAACCTTATTCCTAAGTGTGGCGATTGAAAAAATTGATCGTAAACAGAATTTTGGTACAGGTGCTCACAAAATATTCGGATAAAATAACTACTAAAATAACTACTGCTCATAAAATAACTACTTCATTTTCGGATACCCATTTTTCTGTTAGCCTGTCAAAACGATAACTCAAAATAAAACATTATAACGAGCTAAAATTAGCTTGTTCTAATGCTAAAAAGTGACTTCGAGGTCGTGCGTAGAAAATATCGGACCATGAACTATACCTCCACAAAAATATATCTTCTTTCAAACCGTAAGAGATCAAAGAAATAAAAATTTAAATACAAAACATGTTTGTTTACAAACAACTCTTGACAATTTCAGTCTTTTTTATAAAATCAATAATTCAACGTTATGTTTGTCTATATTGAATACGCTAGTTCTTTCGTACTATGTCTTACTTAACCTTAATGGATATTGACATTGGTATTGTATTGTGACGTCTAAGTATACACAAATAATAACATATCAATAATTCACTTTACATTTCTTGTTTTGTGTTTCGTTTCGGTGAAAGTATCCAAAACGAGTCATATTTTCTGAATAGTTTCATTACTATTTGATATAATAAAATTTTGTAAATACCTTAAGTCGAAAACAAGGATTTTAGGTGACTAAGAAAAATTGATTTCTCTGGAGCTTATGTACTGTTACGCTTATTTAAAATAAAATGAAAATCACCAAAGAAATCGTTGCTTAAATTTTTCAATGTGTTTAGAATCCTAAATATAGGATGCCGAAACAAGAACTGCAATTTAGGAGAATCGAAAAAATCAGTTGTTTTTTTTAAATTTCATTTTTATTAATAGGTGCAAATGTAGTAATTTTTATTAATAGGTGCAATTGCCTCCTGATTGGAGGCAATTGCTTGTGAAAATGATATTAACTCAAATGGCCATGAAATAATCTCAAAAAATTCGTTTATTATTTTATCATTGATTAAAATGTGTACCTAATATATTATACAAATATGTAATATATTGTACAAAAGTTCTTTCAGTATTGTAAAAGCGCTCTATGTTTCTTCTCACTCATTAACAATAGCCAATAAGCTGTGCAAATTTCTTCCTCCTATTTTTAAGTATGACAAACTACCTCTTACCCCCCTTAAATATGGCTTCAACCTTGGAATGAAAGTAGCCAGCCGCAGAACAGAGAATTTTTGACCGATGGAAAATAATTTTGCAGGGTAACAGATAGCTGTGTCTAAAACCCATCTTTGAAACGGATCAAGTTAAAGAGTAGTTTTAAATAGAAAAACGTGTATCTGATAAAAACAAACAACTTTTGTTTGCAACATTTTTTTCATACACCAAATAGTTATGATTATGATACAGGGCAAATGTATAATATTTATTTGCGGCCCTAAGCTGTTCATTTTTTATTGCGACTTCAGGTTCTGGTATCTTTTTCTATCGATGACAGTTGACTGGAAAAATGTAGTTAACTTGAGAATTTTAGTGAGAAATGCATCATGAATTTCGTGTTCTTGAACGAAACTGTCACTCGCAGGCCGTCACTCATACTTTGTATTGTATATAGGCAAGATATTAATAAATATTGCCTGTTCTTTTGATTTTTATATCAATTCTTCACTCTGTTAATTGTTGCATGCTTGGAGGACTATTTATAGTACTACGTATGTAACATTTTGTATGTAATACATATGAAACGCCGTATAAGAATCAAATTAGTGTGAGTGAAAAATAAAAAAAGACGATCAGAATTCACAAATCAGTTCCAAGCAGTTCAGATTTTCAGAATAAAACAAGACAAATACGTCAAATACTTGACCGTTCTAGACTCAGTCTAATGGTATGTTCGACCCTTTGAACAGGATCACTTTTCGCTCAGAATATGCATTGCACTCTATGATCTATGTTAAATAATAACCAAGAATGTTTTATTAACAAAACTTATTTTCTCATTGATTTTAAATTGCAAATCTTGTTGCACCACCCTATAGAAAATACATTTTCAATTATTCCATATTCATGATTTGATTATGATTAAATTACATTTATCGAAGAGTAGGGTATGGTGTTCGGATTAGGTTATGTTATGTTAGGTTAAGTATATTAAATGTTTAAACAATTATAATTTTATTGTAATTGGAGCATTCAAATGTAAAGTTTTAATTAGTTAATAATTATTTTATTACATGATAATAAAATAATACTATTTAGAAATTAGTTCATTTATACGATAATTTACTTTATATTAAATAATATCTAATAAGATAACATTGTAGGTTCGGCAAACAATCATTTTAAATATATTTCTTTGAAGAGACTCGGATTATATTACAGTTTCTTCTCTTGAGTTTGTTGTTTATGACAATAATTTAAATTTCTAATCTCTAATCGATTAGAATTCATTCTTTTGTTTATACCAAGGAAACAAATTATGTGCCGAGAAAAAATGTTCGTATCAAAATTCAAAACATATTTTCATGAAGCAATTTGCTCATATCAAATTTTATGTCAAATTCAATCACAAAAATAGACTGCATCGAGCGCAAATAGAAAGCGCTAGTTCGCTAAATTTAATTATTGAAAAAATTATTTAATTATTGATTATATAATTATTGAAATTTATTCAACGTTTGTGAGTACGGTCAGGGATAGAATCGTATTTGTTTAGTGTTTCAGGCCACGGTTTGGACTAAAATTTACTTTTAATTTTGAAATGAAATATTGTGAATATATGTTTATCATCAAAATTGAATAACCGAACGCTGCAGTAGTAGTAACGGAGGGGAAGAAGAAACCTGGAAAGAAGGCTTTCCTAGGCTTTTTTTACCGACCCTTAAAAGACAAGAAATTTGTATACATACTAGGAATTTGGTAGGTTGTGCGACTGCAGCCGACTATGCCAATATTCATCTGGAGTTCGTGAAAGGAAATTGCAGCAAAACTGCACAAGTATAGCCGGTTTGTTTTGTTCGTGTCCATACGCCGACAGTTTAGTCAATTAACCTCCTCGTTTATTCGATTTTGATTTTTTTAATTAATTGACTGTCACCGTTGGGAATCAAAATCGCAACCCCCTAGTTTCAAGCAGAGGTGCTTTGACAGCTCGGCTACTTAGACTGGTTGCAGTAAGTCTGCAAATACAGTAAGTCAACGCTTCAGTAAGTCAGTCAGTGTTTCGGGTCTTCGCTACTTCATCATACAACCACGGCTCCTGTCAGTAACTTCCTAAGATTTTCGTTGAGTTTAAATTATTCCATAAGGACATCTGTCAGTTGCGCAGCTATTTCTCATCAGATTAGTATAAGCTATGAACTCGATTCGATTACAGTTTATTATTTAAGTTGATATTAAATTTCAAATTTTTGCCCCAATTCCTAGAACAGCTATTTGTATTTTATAAATACGTATTTCGACTACAAAGTAGTCATCATCAGTATAAATTAGCTAATCGTAACTATCTCCGGGATATGGTGCCAAAGATATGCTACTCGTTGCTAATTTGGTGCGTGTCTCACTCACTTTGTAGTCGAAATACGTATTTATAAAATACAAATAATTTGCAAGAATTGGAGCAAAAAATTTGAAATTTAATTTCAAAAAACCTAGAGTTCTCTTTGATTATTTTAGCAATCTTTATATTTAAGTTGATGTTATCAAACATAATAAGATCCAGAGGAACCTGAAATATTATACTATACATCATAATAGAAGCTTTAAAAATAGACGCTTTGCTCGTAGCATTATTTTGTTAGGGAAATAATTTCAAAAAAATTCATTTTGTTTCATTGCAGTAGTAAGACAAAAAGATGGACCTTTAGATAAACGATGCCTAATCCGAACTATTAAATTGGAAACCGTATGAAAATTTTATGGAGTTAAGATTTAATATTTATTCAAAAAATATGTACCTACAGAAGAAAATTTTCGCTTTTAAATTTAATTGGTTTCGGTAAATTTATAATATCTAGATTGAGAAGAGAAATTGCTACTAATATTCATTCATAATATTATTTCTTTTCAGGTTATGTTTAGTTAATGAGAAACGTATAAGCACTAACTTAGCTAACTAGAGCTTTCGCCTACTAACATTTAACCTAACTGTTAAAAAAAAACTTAATACCTATTTTATCTAATTTATATTTATAACTCAATAATTATCGATTCATACCTGTTTTTACCTTAGTTTATTTTAGGCAAAAAGTTCATTTACAAATGTATGTAAATAAATATACTTCGTCTTTTTTTAGGTGGAAATTGGTTGGCGGCATCTACACCACTGCTGGCGATATTTGTATCACTACGAATTTTATTAGACTTAATATAATTGTTTCTAACAAAAATGTTAATTTGTTTTTAAGAATTTATTTTTGTTTGTTTTTAATATTTAAGTACTTTTATAAATAAAATTGTGTGTAAAAAAAAAGTTCTAAAAAGTTTAGACTCAGCAAAAACATGAAATTGAATTACTTAAAAAAAATCAATAGAAAATATTATAGGTGAATCTATCATCATAAAGTATCTAAATAAACTATCACATAGCACTACTGTCCCTTACTTTAATAAATGATGGAATGATAAGAAATGGTTATATTTATGGTCTACATAAAAGTGAACTGATCGAACATAGTGATGATTTCTTCTTATAAGTTTCCAATGATATCGTCAAAGCAAGAGGCGCAATTTACAGAAGTCTCGTTGGAGGCGGGGAGTGTGGGTGGAGGGTCAAGGAGAGGAAAAGGAGAGTGTGGGTGAACAAAAAAAAACGATCGAATATAGTTCTGAAAATTGGTGTAGTAGTATTACATTTTGAGAATAGAAATTGAAAGAAAATATTCCCAGAAGTGTAGGTTGAGGCCCAACCGCTTTCAGAAGCGGTAAAGTAGTAGTAGCGATAAATTTAGGAGATTGGATGGATAAAAAGAATCCAATAATTAATAATCCTACAAATAAATAAATAAAAAGACACGATAAAGATATAGATGGTCTTTATAAAAAAGAATATATCGAAAATGTCATCATGAGTTTGTTGATAGTTACTAAGGTAATAATTACCGTGATAACTGAAAGAGTAGGTAGTTGAAATGCAAAGGTGTCTAAAAAACTAAATTATATTCAGATTTAGTAGCGACGACTCCGCTACATAGTTAACTTTGAGTTGAAATTGGCGCCCTGAGAAAAAATAAGCGAAGAGGGTGGTAAATTAACATATTTTTAAAGAAAAAATTTCCAAAATCTTCCAACAGATGCCTATTGGATGATTGGTTTGGATGAATTATAATTGAATATTGTAATTCTTACAAAATATAGCATACCACCCACCAAATTTAACAGATAAGTCTTTCATTTCTGTTAAAATATTTATTTTTGCTTTACGCTTATAACTATTTCGATTTCTAAAAAAATATTTTTATTATTTTTTTTGACATTTCATTTTTAATATGCCTAGAAATCGAAATGAGTTACCGAATTTAGATGCACCAACAATACATCTTCCAAATTTACCAAAACTTCCACAATTTAATGTAACAGACATTGAATTATGGATAATTCAAGTTTCTCGTTTCTTCATTATTCAAAATATTATTGACGATGAAACTAAGTTCACGCTAGCTTCTTTAGCTATACCTGAGGATTACACTTCTCATGTTAGAGATATTATTGTAAATCCACCACAAGAAAATAAGTTTGACACACTCAAAAATATTCTAAAGGAAACTTTTGGACTTTCTCGTAAAGATCGTCTAAATAAATTATTAAATTTATCTCAAAAAGATTTCGATACTCCTCAATTATTATATAATACAATGATATCCCTATCAAGTGGTCTAAATCTTGATTCACATTTCATTCGTGAATTATTCATTGGTAAATTAGACACACAAATTCAAATTCAACTTGTCACCGTTGACAATAATGTTGATCTGAAAACTATTGTTAATTTCGCTAATGATATTTATAAATTAAATTCTGTATCTAATATCAGTTCTTTTCCCGTTTCAGAAATTCATAAAACAGATAATTTTATGTTAAATAAAGAATTAAATATTCTTAAAAATAAAGTCACTGAACTGGAAAATTCAAAAAAGTCACCTTCAAAGATCCAATATACTCCAAAAACCAATTTAAACAAAGTTCAGGTGAAGTCTGTGTGTTGGTATCATAATAAATATGGTACCAAAGCACGTAAGTGTGTTTTTCCTTGTTCTTTTTGTAAATTAAATACTCGATGTATAAATTCAAATAAAACTTCAAAAAAATTTTAAGAGCTCCTGTTGAGTTGGTCAGTAGCTCTGTCAATAAAAAAAACCCAATTCAATAACACAACATCATCATCGTATAACTTAATCTTCATGTACGATCTCTTACATGAAGATACTCGATATTTAGTTGACACTGGAAGTTCACTATCTGTGATTCCAAAGTCGTATTGTAAATCATGTAAATTTACAAATTTACCTTTTTCAATTATTGCAGCAAACAATACTAAAATTAATACTTTTGGTACTTCTGAAATTTTTCTCAATTTTGGAAATGATTTGGTTTTTCGTCATGAATTCATTGTTGGGGATGTAATTCATGGCATTCTAGGTTTAGATTTTCTAAAGAAATTCAATTTGAATATCGATTTTAAAAATCAAACATTATTAAAACCTATTAATTCATGCGTTGAAGTGATCTCACTTCAAAATCAATTTACGGAAATCTTAAATTCTTTTCCAAATTTAACCAAATCAGAAAAATTCAATCTTAATGCTAAACATAATACTCAACATCGCATTGTAACAAACTCTTATCCGATATTTTCTAAATATCGCAGGCTATGTCCTGAAGAGTTGTCAGCTGCTAAAAAACATTTTCAAGAACTTGTAGATTTGGGTATTTGTAGACCTTCGGATTCTGAATGGTCATCACCTCTTCTCATGAAAAAGAAACCGGGCGGTTCTTTTCGTGCATGTGGTGATTATCGGCGACTGAATTCGATCACGGTACCTGACAGATATCCAATTCCTCATTTATATGATTTCAATGTGAAATTAAATGATAAAAAGATCTTTTCTAAAGTTGATTTAAAAAGAACTTATTATCAAATTCCTGTACACGATTATGATGTCGCGAAAACTGCCATTATCACTCCTTTTGGTCTATTTGAATTTTTGAGAATGCCTTTTGGTTTACGAAATGCAGCTCAAACCTTTTCTAGATTTATGGCAGATTTATTTAGAAATGTAGATTTTGTTTTCACTTATCTTGATGATCTTTTAATCGCGAGTGAAAACGAAGAAAAACACACTCAAGATCTCAAAACTGTTTTCAACATTCTCAATGAAGCAGGAATTTTAATAAATTCTTCGAAATCTATTTTTGGTGTAACAAAATTAGATTTTTTAGGACATCACGTAGATTCTGAAGGAATCACCCCTATTCCTTCCAAAGTTGAATCTATTTCAAATTTTCCTATTCCGAACGATCAAAAATCACTCCGAAATTTTCTTGGGATGATTAATTTTTATAATCGCTTTATTCGGAATTGTGGTGACATTTTAGCTCCATTGAATAAACTTGTTGAACACGGTAAAACTTCAACGAAGTCAGTTATTCTTGATGAACGTGCAATTTCAGCTTTTAATTTAGCTAAACAAAAATTAATTGATGTTGTTAAATTAGCACATCCTGTTTCGAACGCTGAAACTTGCATTCTCACTGATTCCTCCGGTACTGGCATTGGTGCAGTTTTGCAACAAAAAATTCATAACGTCTGGAAGCCACTCGCTTTCACATCAAGAAAACTGACAGACACTGAAAGACGATATAGTACATTTTCAAGAGAATTATTAGCTATTGTTTTTGGCATAAAAAAGTTTCGTCATTTCATTTCAAATCGAAATTTTTTCATTCAGACTGACCACAAACCTTTAATAAATGCTATTAATTCTCGTAATGAAAATTTATTAAATCGTGATATACGTCATTTAAACTTTGTCAGTCAATATACAACTGATCTTAGATACATTAAAGGTAGTGAAAACATTCCGGCTGATTGTTTATCTCGAATTAATACTATTTCACTACCTTCAGGTATTGATTTGATTGATATTAAGAAGATTTCTGATCACCAGAACTGTGATTCTCTTCTTATTAATTTGTTAAAAAATCAAAAATATTCTTTAGAAATACGTACTCCTCCGAATTCTCTTTTTAAGGTTTATGTGGAGACTTCTTTGAAAATTCCCAGAATCTTCGTACCTGACATTGATATAGAAGATGTATGGAAAGCTGTCCATAATCTTGGTCATCCATCAATTAGACAAACCTTGAAAAAAGTACGCACATTCTTTTTTAACCCCAATCTTATTTCGCGAATCAAAAATTTGACACGATCATGTCCGATCTGCCAATTAAATAAAATCACTCGTCACACTAAACGTGATTTTATGCCTATTGAAGAACCAAGTATCAAATTTTCTTTCTTACATTTAGATATTGTTGGACCTCTTCCTCCTAGTGAAGGATATCGGTATATCTTCACTATCATTGATCGTTTTTCGCGTTGGGTCGAGGCTATTCCAATCAAAACTATCACATCGGAAGAAATTATTAACAATTTGATTGCTTCTTGGTTCTCGCGTTTTGGTTTATCTACGAGGATCACTACTGATCAAGGTAAACAATTTCAATCACATATATGGAATGATTTTTTGTCTTCTCTAGGGATTAAGCATATTTCCACTACTGCTTATCACCCTAACAGCAACGGTATTATTGAACGGTTTAACCGGTCACTCAAAATTTCTTTAAATTGCTGTCAAAAAAATAATAACTGGTACAAAATTTTACCTTGGGTACTTCTAAATTTGCGTTCCTCGGTCAAGGAAGATATTAACCTTTCTTCTGCAGAAATTTTATATGGAATTCCTCTTCGATTACCATATGATTTCTTTTCAGAAAACGTTGATACATATCATTCTGTTCAACAATCTACTCGAGAGTTGAAGAATAGAATGATAAACGCAAAATTTTTCTTTACCAGATAGTTCACCAACAAAAATGTATTTTTACCCAAAGATTTAGATTCATCAAAAAAAGTTTTTATACGCGAAGATCATGTCAAACCTCCACTATCTTGTAATTATAGAGGTCCTTTCTCTGTTATCAAGAGATTTTCTAAATTTTTTGTTATTGATATCAATAACAAACCTATCTCTATTTCGATCGACAGGCTAAAACCTGCATTCTTTTTTCAATGTTAATCTTATCTTAATTAACTTTGTATTTAATTATAAGATGTACATCAACTTTTAAAGTTTTTTCCGAGTGAACAAGGTTGTTTTATGTTACAATTTTTTTTCTAGTCGTTTTTCTTTATTAGTTGATGGGGGGAAGTATGTAGCGGTATCGCATTTTCATTAAATTATTATAATTTTATTTATCATTTTTATCTGTTGCTTAACAACTATAACTTCTCTCTATTATCACGGTTGCTTTGAATGTTAACAACTTTGATAATTTACATATAAATACATATAATATGTCATAAATCAATTTAATAAAGATCAATTATATCTGTCATTCATATTTATTATTTATTTAAATAATAATTATTTATTATATCAATCCATTACTTCTACAAACTCATAAAACATAATTCTGCAAATTTGTTTACTGCAAGTTTACGATACAATTAGACTTTTCATAAATTTTTCATAAGTTAAAAGTGAGGCTAAGGCTAAATGATCAAAACATTTAATTTTTGCAAAAAATTGAACAAAAAAAAAAAAAAAACGATCGAATATAGTTCTGAAAATATAGTATTACATTTATCGAATATAGTATTACATTTTAAAAATAGAAATTGAAAAAAAATGTTCCCTGAAGTGTAGCTTGAAGCCTAACCGCTTCCAAAAGCGGTAAAGTAGTTAACTTTGAGTTGAAATTGAACTCATAAGATATATTTCTGCAAGTTTACGATATAATTACGACTTTTCATAAATTTGCAGAAGTTAAAAGTGAGGCTAAAAGACCAAAAAATTTAACTTTCGGAAAAAAATTTTATGTAGTTTTTTCCAGATCTTAGTATATTACGTATAGTTCTATGTCTATATATTACGTATAGTTCCGACGTCCGCTGTGAGTATTGGTCACCGATATGCTAATGCATTCATCTGTATCACATCATCATTAGAAGTACATAAGGTTAAATATAAATAAATGCGTAAGTTATAGATAGAAATTCTTTCTGATAAGTACTATAGACTTCATAAGTGACGTTTTTTTTCTTCAAATTACTAACAATTTCTGTTATCATTTTCAAAACACGTTCGTATTATCTTACGAAAAATACTCACTTCTGACTGAAAATAAATGTTATCAATTACTCCTCTAACCTCTCTCTATGTAAATTGATCACCAGTACAGTCCTTAAAACAAATAACTTGAAATACAATTTCATGATAGAATACGATAATCAACTATGGGATATTATGCCTACTTTAGATTTGGTAATTAAAACTAGTTTGAAATATTTCTTAGATTTCCAAGTGTGCAACCAAAATACCATTTTTACTTCAACAAATGTTTATTTAGAAAATATAACCAATTTCATTCCAATATTTTATAAGGGTTTTTTTTCGGAATAACCCCACGCTCACCAAATCTCCTCCTTTTTCAGCGGATATCATCCTTTAAGAAAAAGATCCTTTTATAATTTACACTCTTATAGTTATGATTAAGGGTAACCCAGTCGAAAATTTTTGTATAAGTTTACATTCAAATGCCATATCTATGGATAAATAAAGTACACACAAAATATATATAATAGAAGAAAATTATATTAAATTTTAACTGTTCAACTGTATTTGCAATATAATACAAAATAGCCCAGTTTGGATCGCAATTAATGGTTCGATAGTACTTTGCATTTAAACTTAAAGCATTGTACCACAGTTAGAACTGAACACCAACAGTACTGACAGCATTTATCAGCTTTATAACTACAATCACAATTCACCATAAATATAATCTATAATCATTCTAAAGGTGTTTCAAAATCATTACAAATAATAAGCAAAGGTGAAGCTAACTTCGTACACCAACAACAACTGTTCTCATTTTCAAAGTTATATGAACAAACAAATATCAAAGACACTAGAAATTCAAATCTAACGTATTTGTGAAGGTAATTACTACAGAACTAACGGAACCAATCGTAACATAAATAAAATATTATCCTTTGATATTTGTAGGAGTTATTAAATTATTTAATAATCATTAAATTGCAAGAGTTATTTTTTTAAATTAGGTTCAGTATCACGTGCCGCCATTTTGAGAAAAACTGTATCGGCCTATATCTCCATACCGAGCACTTTAGTCCCAAAATAACCTTTCTTGTAGATAATTGAATTTTCTATTTTTTTGTTTATTTATTTTTTTGTATCACTTATCGTTTACGACTTATACGACTATTACTATTTATTTATTAACTTTTTGACTGATATCACTTCTAATAATTGAACAATAAAATGCTGTTAGCCTTACTTTTAAATATACAAATTATCTACAACTTTTATGTAAAACTTTTTGTCTAAAATTAATATTTTTAAAGTTATAATGCGTTAATTTCAAAAATCCTGTGCCTAGACGATTGACGCCAGTCTGGGCCTGAAAACGCAGTATAGATATGTATTGATACCTATATGTATTGAAGATAACATTTTTGTGCTCTTTCACTCGGTAGTGCAACATTAAACGCGTTATAACTTTAAAAATATTAATTTTAGACAAAAAGTTATAAATAAAAGTTGTAGATAATTTGTATATTTACAACTTTCAACCGGTAGTGCAACATTAAACGCGTTATAACTTTAAAAATATTAATTTTAGGCAAACAAGTTTTAAATAAAAGTTGTAGGTCATTTGTAGATTTAAAAGTTAAGTTATTAATTAGCATTTTATTGTTTAAACACATTTTATTGTTCTGGGGTCGAAATTTGTAAGGATTTTGTTCACTTACATTCAGTACGTGATACTGAACCTAATTTAAAAAAAAACTCTTGTAATTTAATGCAGCGCAATATTCTCTATTGACTGTACTAGTAACAAAGTTTATTGTACTACAAGGGGAGACATTTGTTTTCGTATAAGAATTTATTTTACTCTTTGCTTACTATCTGCAATACAGTGACCTTGATACAAGCTTTATATTCATCACTTATCAAAGTTTTTCATTAATTTCAAATGTCCATGTAAATACATTCTCTAATCAAATATAATACAGCTTTAAATTATATCATTTTCTTTTTCAAATTTCATTTCATATTTATATTTAAAATAAAGGCTGATTCTCTTTAATAAATTTTCAATAAGTAATAAATGCGTTGACAATTTGCATAAATAAGAATGTAACCACGGCTTATACCAAATCAAAATTAATGTAAAATTTAAATTATTTTGTAAATAATAATAATATGAATATTTTAGATCTTAATTTCAAATAAAATTTATTGAAAATCCACACATGATAAGCAGCTGTTAGATACATAATTAGATCCCTATCACATTATACGGCTTAGAACGTCCATAAGATAAATCCGTGACTTATTTTAGTGGGCTCTGCATTATACCTTTGACCGTACACTGACGCATTTTCATCAGATCGCCAGGCCGTGTAGCAGGCATGCTCAGCAAAAGAGAGCCCCGGACATCGACCGCATTCTAGCCTATGTGACCAAATGCTTCTTTTTATTTTGTTTTGTCATAACCGAACAACGTGAAAGAGTTAATTTGTTCACGATTAATGAATCGTTATAGCAAAACAACAAAGATTTCTAGAAACTGGGTTATGACGAACAAAAATCGTGCATAAACAGTATAATGTGAAAGGGGTCTTATTGTAATTTTACAATTTGCAGAACTAAATATGTAACGTTGTAATATCCACATAAGTTAATCATGTGCGATGACTTTTAAGGTTGTTGGAACTATAGTATACCTTACTTACTTTTTTTATAATTCTCAAAAATAAACAGGTATAGTGATAAGGTATATCTGGTAATAACTATCAAATGCCATTTAATCTGTTTGAAAATGTACATTAAATTATAAACACAACATTGAAAATAATGTAATGTAGTAATTTTTCATATTCATATCATTCTAAAATAATCAAAATCTTATTTTCTCAAGTATTTTTATAATTTCAATATTTTTCTTTATTTGCATAAGCCACTGTACATGTTTTAAGTGAATTATGCAAATAAAATAATAAATATATTTATTTGTTAAATTAAATTTAGTGTCCTCACTCTTGTCATGTTTAATACATGCTATATAATAATTCCATCCTACCTACAGTAGATTTTAAACTAAATGAATTTGTTCAGTTATTTCTCAAAGTAATAATACAAGTGAATGGGGATTTTAATACTCAAATCACAATTGGACACAGCATTAAGTACGAACTCGAAACTATTTGAACTATTTGCTAATATCTGCTAAACATTATATTATCAAATGATAATTAGTGAGAACTCTAGGTTTTTGAAATAAAATTTCAAATTCGCCCCCTTTACCAAGATCAGTTTTTTGTATTATAAATACGTATTTCAACTACAATGTAGTCATCATCAGTATAAATTAGCTAGTCGTACTTTACTCTTTGACAATTAGAAATAGATATAAAGTCGAGATCAATAGACAAAAATAAAAAATAAATAGAAAATTAACTAGGTTAAAATATACTAGATTTAAAATATAATAAGTTTTAAATTATATTGAAATTACTCTTGTTAAAATTTTCTTCATTCACATTTATTCCTGTTAATTTTACTCTTATTAAAATTACTCTTACATTGTCGCAGGATATGTTACTTTTTACTAATTTGGTGACAGTTTCACGATGTTGCTTGGTTTTGAAACTGTCACCAAATTAGTAACAAGTAACATATCCTGCGACAATATAAGAGTAAAATTAACAGGAATAAATGTGAATGAAGGAAATTTTAACAAGAGTAATTTCAATATAATTTAAAATTTATTATATTTTAAATCTAGTATATTTTAATCTAGTTAATTTTCTTTTTTTTTTCTTTTTTTTTTTTCTATTGATCTCGAATTTATATCTATTTCTAATTGTCAAAGAGTAAAGTACGACTAGCTAATTTATACTGATGATGACTAGATTGTAGTCGAAATACGTATTTATAATACAAAAAACTGATCTAGGTAAAGGGGGCGAATTTGAAATTTTATTTATCTGCTGTCTACAGAAAGGCGATTAATCCAATATTTATACATTGCTTTTATTAACGATGGGTCATAGAGAATTGGTTTTGAGTTTGACGACAGAATAGGAACTTGTCCGCACGGGACCACTGGCCTCACGCCTGACAACTCCTTAAATATTACATTTACAGTGGTTAGGGACTAGTCCAATGTCTGTAATCGCGATACGGCACTAGTTTTTTTTTGCCTCTATTGTAATATTAGGAAATATTGACATCTTAACCTTTCTGTAAAAAGCGATTAATTTGGTCTCAACTGAACACTCATTTAAATGCGTATTACAAAGAGGGGCTTCGGAATGTAATGAATATATAAATAAACCAACTTCTAACATTACCTAAATTGGTGTTTAAAAAATTGACTTGGGAATAATTGATCACGATTTAGTGCAATATTGAATTTTTTTTTAATAAAACAAATAAGTCAATTATTATTTATTTTTATACCCGGTATATGTAAATATACAAAGTATATTAAGTTTAGTCCCGACTTTGTAACGCTTGAAAATATTGGTCGCAGGCATAAATGCTTGGCAAAGGTGTTCATAAAATGGCCTAAGTCGGCCATTTCCACATTTCTGTCTGTCTGCCTGTCCGTCTGTAAACACAAAAACGAAATAAATAACGAGCTTCTTTTTTGTGTGTTCTACAACAAAAAAGTAAGGTCAAGTTCTTGAATGGACAAAATCGGACCATGTTTGGACAAAATGGGAAAAACTGCCCGCCTTTGAAACCATAAAAGATACAAACAAAAATGTAATGACAAAAAATTTTTCTTTTTTAAAAATAAACAACTTTTTTAATAAACCTTTTTAACATAAATTCAGGGTATACCGGGTATTTAAGCAATTAACTCAGTTGTTATTTTCACTTGTTTGTCATAAGTTCTTCATAATTGGTTGTCACCAAAAAAATAAACTATTTTATACCAAATAATTTGAACCAAATATATATTAATAATTATAAAACAAATACTATAAATAACATTAATGTTAAAAAAAAAAAGTAAATATTTTGTACAGTTATAAAGGGAAAAATTTAACTTACAAAAGCTATATTTTAATATTTTGTATTTTTTGTTTGTATACTTTTTTATTCAGTTGAAAAATTATAAAAACATTAAATTTACAGTATACGTCAAAATGATTTATCAAAGAATAACTTTTTTTGTAATGTTTATTAACCACAATAATAATTGAAATATTATTTCATGTTTTATAAATTTCGTTTTTAAAATTATCTCACTGCAAAGAAATTTTTTATTTTTGTTAGTAGTTGTGTTGTACTCATGTATATAGAAACTTTACATGCAATGTTATATGTGACTTTATATGTATGCGTAGGTATAATATATCCTTTCTTGTGATTGGTACAATTTGACCATGTGACTGACGCGGTTGACAAAGAAGGGAATTTAAGCTGTTAAAAAACATACGATTGATAACTTTGAAGCGAATTTAATGACAGCAATGTAATTTTTGTTATATCAACTATTTTAAATGTGATTAAAAACTTTCATCAAAACTTCCACGTGTATGTGGAACCTACTGCAAGGTTCATGTACCATAAAGGTTTGTTGTGTCGGTGGAATCCAGTATCAGGTTAATATTGAGTTTGTGGGGTACGAATCTTTGGCCGCCATATTGGAAAAGCCAATTCTTTTTTTGACCGATAAATTATAAAAAAAAATTAAAAAGGCATGACCCTTAGAACATAAATAATTGTCCAAAAATTTTGTTTAAAGTGCTATAATTTTTTTTGGTCTAATTATAAACAAAAAAGAAGATCACACGTTTATTGTAAAGAATTTTATTACAAATAATTTTCGGCTTGTATATTTCCAATTTTATTGATTTTTAAACTGGAGAGAGTTGAACCCCGAAAACTAAAATTTAAACTCAAGCTGGGTCCTTTTACCCAGCAACAAAAATAATATCGCGGTAGAACAAAATGTAAGGTAATTGTTCATTTAGGCGAATATGGTGAGAATAGTGTCGAATATCAATATTGCGTCTTGGATCTGCATCTGCCCTAGCTAAATTAAGAATGAAAAAGGAATATATATACATATATATATATATATATATATATATATATATATATATATATATATATATATATATATATATATATATATATATATATATATATATATATATATATATATATATATATATTTGGATGTATACTGTGTTATTGTTTTTAAATCATAATTTTTTCAAACGTGAATAGAAATTTATTTAAAAATATGATAAAAGCAACATAATAGGCTATAAAAATATAATTTTTGTTTATAATTTTTCTAAAATTTGTGTATATAACATTAATTTTCATTTGAATATTAAAATGTTGCTAGCCTCTAGTCTGTGTATAAAAAAATGGCGAACTCATCTCGGTAAGGTTTTCGAACTTACGGAACAAGCATTATACTACATTTAAAGAAATGAAGCAAAGTTTCAAATAGATGAATAAAATCGCTATTATATTGTAAATGTAAAAAAATTTATGTATCATGAATGTATTATATTATTAAAAGAAATAAACCATTATTGATATTTTATGTTTACTTCGATAATTTTTAATACTAACAGACCAAATCAAGTGTGTGTGACGTTAATGGGAGTTAAGAAATAAAAATCCTTTTATTACCCGACGACGGCGAAGCAAGGAGGGTTATGTGTTTAATCATGTTGTATGGTTGTATGTTCATATGTTTCCTCATAACTTTTAAACTACTTATCATAATTTGATAAATGAGATATCGTTGGAAGCGTCTTGACCTTAAGCTGGCTATAGGCTATGCCACGTCACATTAGATTAAATATGGCGGTCTCTAGAGAACATAAAGTCGTGAAAAAAAATTATTTAATGGTGCCGTATTGGGTATCAAATGAAAGGGCTTAATTAGCACATTTCAAAAATACATATAAAGTTAGCTGTCGCTTGCGGCTTTGCACTCAATAATTGGGAATAATTTCTAAAATAACGCCTCAGATGTGAACCAAATATAATTTCTCTCCAAACCTACCCAAAATGCATATATAATAAGTTAGTGATAGGTTAAGAACCCCAAAATAATTTAAATAAACAGTTAAACAGTTATTTTACTTCAAAAATGCATAAATAGCGGGAACGCCTCAAATTATCCGCGTGTAGTATATCATAATGTTATCCTACTTCCCGATATCCTATAAAATTGATATTTGGCATACAGTTAGATCTAGTAAAACTAGAAATTTCTATCGGAAAATAGAAAATTTTTGTCAAGTGGCCGAGCGGTCTAAGGCGTTATGACTGCGCAGTATGCTTTTTTGGAAACTAGGAGGTTATGGGTTTGAATCCCGACATCGGCAGTTTGTCAATTATTAAGAAAAAAAAATGGGGCGGTTAATTGACTAAACTGTCGGCTTATGGACAAGAACGAAGTAACCGGCTATGCTTGAGAAGGTTTTCTGCAGTTTCTTTCACGAACTCCTACATATCCTACCAATTTCTAGACTATACACAACAATTCCTTCCACTCCACTCACATCCTCACATCCTTAGGCGTCACAATGGACCTTAAAGTGTAGTCCGTCCAGGGAAGCCTCTACAATCTATCTATCTACAAATTAACTTTTTCAAAATTTTTCAAAAAAATATATTTTGTTTGAATCTAATTTATACGTAATTTTAAAAAAAAATGTAACCCATTTCTAGATATGCTAGAAGGATGCGATTTTTTTGCATTTAACCCGAACTAATTAGAAATTTATAAGAAAATGGGAAAACTTTAATTTTCTCAACGCAACGTCCGCGAAAATGGGAAAAACACCAAAAATTACCTTTTTTTATCTAATTATAGTGGTTTCTATATGGAAGTTTAACATTACTTGGGAAAAATAAAAGTTTTAGCAAATTGAATATGTGTTTTCGGTTGAACAATTCTAATAAAAATTTTCATCCATTATTTAGTTTGTCTCAATAAGCGTACATTTATTTAAATATATAAATAATATGTTTTAAAAACACAAACATTTTTTAAATGCGTTATTCGTGAAAAAAATGAAATTTTTGCCTGATCCTAAAAATTGAAATATCTCGTAAACCAATAGAGATATCGAAAAAACAATCGGAAATTCTATCGTTTTAAGACAACATAGTCCATAGAACTTACATACCACATCTGAATAACAAAATTTTCAGGCCATGTGATTTTAGAACGTGCCGAATTAACGAGAAATTTTACATAAAAAGTTAAATAACTCCGAAATGATGTGTTATCGAAAAAATAAGCAAAACAAATTCCCTTATAAACACCACTTATTTCCCAGAGAACCTTAATCTTAAGTTTCATAACCGTAGGGCCACTTTGCAAATTTTTGTATATTTTTCAAAAAAAAATATTTTGTCTGGTCTTAATATCTGAACGTAATTTTGTTTTTAAAAAAATCTAACCAACTTCTAGACACGCTAGAAGGATGCGCTTTTTTTGGATTAGACGCGGAATAACTTGAATCTTATAAGAAAAATCGGAAAAAATTAATTTTCCCAACGCGACATCCCCAAAAATGGGAAAACACCAAAAATTACCTTTCTAGTCAGAAGAATGCGGTTTTTTGCATTCGACGCGGAATACCCCTAAACCGATATGAAAAATCGGAAAAATTAAATTTTCCCAACGGCAAATTCCCAAAAATGGGAAAAACCAAAATTTTCATTAAGTGTTTAAATTTAAGCTACTTCCAGGCATTTTAGAAGGAAGCGGTTTTTTGCGTTCGACTCGGGATAGCTTGAAATCTGTAAGAAAAATCGGAAAATTTTAATTTTCCCAACACACCATCCCCGAAAATGGGAAAAAACGCAAAAATTACATTTTTCACTTCTATTCATGCTGGAAGGTAGCGGTGTTTTGTAATCTTTCATAGACGTGAAGCCAAGGCCGAAGGCCGCCTTGGCGTTCGAGGGGGTGGAACCCCCTAGCGAGAAGAGCGATTTAACGTTATATAACGGGAAGCGATCTCCCGTTCTTTCTTTTCTTTTTTGAAAAAAAAAAAATTTGGTTAAAATTTATTTCGCAAGTTTTCCCTTTGTATGTTTTAAAAATTTTATAACGCAGCAAGTTTTAAAATATTTCAAACAAAAGAAAGAACAAAGAACTTTCCAAGTTAAAAAATTTTAAAAACATACTAAGGGAAAACTTGAGAAATAAATTTCAACCAAATTTGTTCTTACATTTAATCAATTTACCCCTCATTAATTTTCTTGGTAAATAGTTTACAGAGCTATTTACTTTTTAATAGCTCGGCCTTTAATGGGATATCATCACTTTTTAAGGAGCAACTATTATATGAAGTATCTTCCCGAAATCTCGGCTCTTTTTTACATTTATGTTTTTGATCGAATAGACAATAAATATTGAATAGTTTGTACATAACAATTTCAGATGTGGATACTTTCTTGTTTCATATTTTTTAGAGTAGTAGGGTTTTTGTTTTTGAAATTTTTTTAAATAAAATTTAAAATCGATACTTAACGCAGTCCAACTCAACAAAAAAGTACAGTTATAGTAAAACTTCGTATAAAATTAAACATTTCTATAGATCATTGCCATCGATTCGGATGATGCTAAAAATTTTATTCAAGCCCAACAACGCATCTAATAAATTTGATCGTGATATCCCAATTCGTTTTAGACCTAAAATTGTGACAAATATACCAACTCCGTAGTCCCCCGTGGGTTTAGAAAAAAATACCATAAATAATTTTTATTTAAAATTTAAATTAATTAATTATTTGCTAATAATATTTGTGATAAATCTTAATACACTTTTTAAGATATTTTTTAAAAAAAATAAAAATTATCCGGTTTCCATATTTTTAGCTAGAATCTGCTTACCACAATTTATTATTTCGAAAAAAATTCGCCCTACGGTAAAAATTACAAAAACCCTTTTTGTAGACAACAATATGAACTAATATTTTTAGATATACCGGTGTATAGCCCATAAAAATTTAGAAAAATAACCAAAAATCATTTTTTGTGACATTTAACCCATCGTAAATTTTTTCGCATACACATTTTTGTTGAAAACTTTTTGTATGTTGTTCAGTACATGTGTTTTTTCATAATTTGATTAGTGTATTTCGATTTCAATATGGAAAATTTTACGATTTTTAAATTTTACATAAAATTTAAAAATTATTTTTACATAAAAGTTTGTCGCGGTATCTTGGCTCTCTTTATTCCTCAAAGGAACGCTGCCGGAACCTGCAACAGATTCCGATACTCGACAAAAACAAAAAAAAAATATTAGTAAAAGGGTTTACTAAATATTAACCAATTGGAACGAACACGTTTTTTTTAAAGAAAAAAAAAATTAAATTAAATTAAACAAAATTTTTACGAAAACAAAAACCTGATTTTATTTGCTTTTTAAAAGATTTTAAATCTAATTTCTTTTTCAACAATTTTTTTAATCTTTCAACACAATGTCAAACTTTGGATTAATCGTACAAATGCCAACTTAACTTAATCTTTAACTTAGAGGTTTCTCGAATAATTTAGCTTATCAACAACCATAGGCGCAATCGGAGGTTCAGATTATTTATAAAATTAATTAAAAATTATAATGCTTCTCCAAGGTTTGAACCAGGATCACACCCCTCTTGTTTGATATTTCACTATCCACTTAATGCACACGACCAGTGGTAATTCAAATTTATACACAAATTTTACGATACATAGATTATTCATAACAACACAGTAACAAGCTTGTTTTTTGAATTATTTACGTATTTATGTTATCAAAAACATTCAACTTGTATTAGACTTTTGATTAAATTATATCTGATAATTTTAAAAAAAGAAAAACTTTAAATCAAAAGCAGTTATTATTTTCTTTTCAATTTTCAACTATAAAAAACTTTGTTTAAAGAAAAAAAATAAATCGAACTAGATTATTTTCTTTTTGCACTCAAAAAAAACTGCTTCTTTTTCCAAGGAGAAAAATATTGTTTTCCCAAATATTTCTCGTAATATTTTACTTATTATTTTTCGTAATATAATTAGAACATGTGTTAGATTCAGAAAAATTATTCTCAATAATTTTCAATACAACAAGTTACCGTTAAAGCGATTTGTGAAGTACCGAAATTTAAATATAAATAAAATACTTGCAATGTATATTTTTGTAAAAGATGTGTCACTACTTTTTGGATAACAATTACAACTTTTAGATTATACTTTAACTTGTATTAACTTTTTGACCTCAACGAATGTTCGATTGTTACTGCATAGATACTAAATTCTTACTGTGGTGTGAGCTGTGCTGGTTGTACTGAACTGTATTAATAATGATGTGTGACTGTTGTCCTGCTTATATATCTGAATGCAAGCCTACTAAGGTGATAGAATCGCATCGAATATTCTTTTCACTACTAGAGCATATTTATATTTTTATACCCACTATTTGAATTGTTTTTCCAGGATTTTTTCCGTTTGACTTTAATTTATTGCCTGTTTGCTTAATATCGCTTTTCGGTGTAACATTATTTTAAAAATTCAATTTTTTATTTATTTGGTGTAGGTCGATATTTAAGACGATTTTAATTTTATATTTGAATTTTAAATTTAATTTATGATTTCCTTATTTACCGGGTTATTTCCGATATTTAAAATAAAGTCAAGATCAAACACTATATGTATAATTTAAAAAAATTTCGGTACTTCATAAATATATATATATATATATATATATATATATATATATATATATATATATATATATATATATATATATATATATATATATTTATACTTATAAAACTACATATCGAGCATTATATTCCAAAATTGAGGACGTAGCATAGCGTGCACGAGTTTTAATTTTTCGTTCCCTTAAACGTTCATTTGTTAAATTTTAGTAGTAGATTTTTTCTTAATCCGAATGGTTTTCGAATACAGTAATACAGTAATCTCATTAATCCGGCACTATTAAAAACTAGAGGGTGCCGGATTATTGGAATGTTCGGATTACTGGATTGTATAGAAAAGTTCATAATAAATAAAATAAAGCATTTCATAAAGGGAATATAATGGTAATCGAGAATAAGGAGCGGAAGGGCCGGATTATTGGACGTGCCGAACTATTGAAGTGAGACTCAACTGTAACAATAAATGTTTTTTGTCGTTTTGTACGAATCCTATGGCGTTCTAAAAAAATTGTGGGGATTTTTTCAAAATCCGACAGATTAGACACAAATCATGGGCACGATTACGATTCGTACGGCGCCAAGATTTTATAACAGATTCTTATAGGACTCGACAAAATAAGACGATTTATATTTGACTATAAAAGCGTCAAAAAAAATGTATACGTCAAAAATTTGAAACTTTAAACATCGATATCTCGAAAACGAAGTGAAATATCGAAAAAATGTTATTCTTATTTTTCGTCTTATTTCGTCGAGTTCTATAAGAATCTGTTATCAAATCACGGCGCCGTACGAATCGTAATCCTCCCCCAAATCATGTATAGTATTTTCGTATTAATACTTACTTACCATGTTCGCTACCCAGGTTCCGACTATGGATTTTTTTGTAATAACATCTTTTTCTGATCGTGGAAACTTTTTTCCAAATTAATTGGATTATAACATGTACTACTTTTCTACTTGTACTTACTACTTCACTGATATCAATTTTTCTTTACATTAAAAAAAAAATTTGATTGTTAAATTTCAATTTATAAATATAAAATTGATGACTGTTAAACTGTCAAAAATAGTTCCTAATATAGAACCCTCAGTGATCATTTAAAACTTGCAAATCAATTATTTTATACTTTATAAATTATATGGTTTGTGAATTTTAATTATGTTACATCGATATTACCAATGTCAACAAAGTGTAACCTTAGGTGTTCTGAAGAATGGCGAATACCATCGATAATTATTTTAGTTTTCCTTAACTTATTGAACTATATGGATCGACTTATTTTAGCAGGTAAATGAATTTGTTTTTTAAAACTAATTTTAATTTCATTCATTGATGTATTTATGACCAAATACCTCATTTCGTCGGAACATTCATATAAAATTTTATATCCTGATATAACAAACATAAAAATTTGATTTTCTTCAACTTGAACCTACTCGTAGATAAGCAAGAAAATTCGTTACGCAAGAGCTGCTTCAACTTAGCGAATTTCCATAGAATACATAAATCACTTTCTAGCGGTCACAATTTTAGTCTGATCAAAATGAAATGATTTTAGTATTTGCATGGCCAATTTTATTAATAAATGACATACGTCAAGGGAAAGAAGAAAACAAAATTTGCTACAATTCATCACCTTATCATTTTTACTCAAACTCTAATGTGTACAGAGATATTAAGGAATTTAATTTTCAATCTTAAAACATCAATATTTCTGTAAATATTAGTGTAACAGAAAAAATAATAAAAAACAAAATTACAGTAAAACTTAATACTTAGAACTTTACTTCTTATAAGTTTTTCGATTTTTCGAATATTAAGAGAGATATGTCAAATTTTGTGTTTTCCCCGCCCTCTAACCCTCCTTTTCCCTCGGCCAATTTTACTCATTAACGAACTTGGCCTTTTGAATACCAAAAGCGCTTCAAATACCAGCGCTTTTGGTATTCAAAAAGCAAGTTCGTTAATGGGTAAAATCGGACAAGGGAAAGGGGGGGGGGTTAGAGATGTCCATAGATATATATATAATATATATATATATATATATATATATATATATATATATATATATATATATATATATACATAAATTTTACAGACGATGTACGAGACCAATAGCTCTATTTGCTTTCAGGAAATTCGCTAAAACATAAAATTCTAAAGTTTTATTGAAATAATTTAAATATGCGCGTATAAAATGCTTGCACTCTTACATTTCTTGAACTAAACAGAGATGTAGCTGTCAGTTTAATAAAAAGAGATCTACAAATACAAATACCATAGTACCGAAGTTCAACACTAGATGTCTAACACGGAATAGCAAGTAAATATAAAAATAATAATAAATTAATCACCTGTTGATATTAGTTCATTTATTCACCACATAGTGGCGTTGTATAGTTTTGAAAACTTCAAATTATTTCTGTCAGTTCTGTATGTTGAAGCTTGCAGGTTATATACCTGTAATATCACACATTTGTAGATTCTCACTCGATGACGAAACATGTGCACTTTAGAATAATTTAAGATGATACGGTAGAGAAATAAGTGTTATATAAAGTTAAATAAATAATAACTATGGAGCCTTCCGGATTAGAATCAAACACATCACATCAAGAACTTATGAGTGATAGTGACAGTGGTGTTGACATTGCTACAATGGGTTCAAAAACACAGAAAAGTTCAAGTAAAATAACTTTAGGTGATATTCCGTTAAGAGATTGGTTCACCATTTGTATTTTATGTTACGTTAATTTAATTAATTATATGGATAGATTTACTATAGCAGGTAAATTTCATATTTTTTTTATAATTCTAATTACACATTTTGTATAATATGCATCATCGTTTATTAACGGCTATTCGCGGTAACTTCATTTACACCGCATGACTATATAAGAAGATTATGACTAGTAAACTCACAATATTTGAGAATGGGTTTATTATATGAATCATCGACATAAATGAATTACTCAATTTTGTTAATCGTGTGATTTTAGAGAAAGTTTAATTGGAGTTAATAAATTGAAGAATATATATATCAAATTGCCGGTAATAAGACCATGCATTATGTTTTCATACTTCTTTTGAAAAGAATGCAGAAAAACTTGTTTGTTTTCTTCTATTACTTTATTAAGTTTGTAATTATAAAAATTCTCTGTAGATTTTGATTAAGAATTCGAATATGATTTAGCGGTAGTTGTTGATATTTGTATATCATTTTTTTTATTTTATAGTAGTTATATATAAAACTACACATGTGTGTTTATGCGTGGCTTGCTATTAAATAGAAAAATAATTTCTAAACTGCAAATGTTGATATTATTATTTTGCCGGTGTATATTATTAAAAATCAATTTAAAAAACTAGATATCAAATTCTTCTTTCCAAAGAATTTATTATTGACAAGAAAATATATTAAAAAACAAATTGTTAAATTTAGATAACATGATTTATATACACAGATATTCTTATGTATTAAACTATTCTTATGTATTACACTTAGAAATAAAATACCGGTAATATATGTAGATGTGCACCACTGCTCATTTACCCTCATTTATTAAGTATATTTTGGCACGGATCTTAAAATACATGTTCTATAAAAACAAACAATCGAGGTGAATGTCTCAGCCATGGTATGCATCTTTTAGGATTGATTTAACAATTTTTTTTTAAATTAGACAAATATTTTAGAATATATGCATTGAAGTTAAATGCTGTGTATTATATTGCACCTGTGAGAAAATTGTCCATATAATTTTAGGAATCCGTGCCAGTTATTGATTTGGTGTATCTCTTTCACATTTTTAATTTATATTACGAATTGATAACTTCTAAATAGTGAACATCTCATTGTTTCAAATACATTTCTTAATAATCGTATTCGATATGATTTTTATTCGGTATTTTGACAAAATAAAAGTTCACAAAAACAATTTTTTATTTGTTGTACTTCAAAGATTTTTAAAATGAAGTACATAAAATTTAAAGAGATATTGTGAGATCATATTTTTAATACATTACCTTTATTGAAACGATTTTCACAAAATTTCAAATTTGTTTATTTCATAAATGAAAACAGGTATCGAATTTGGAACATATTGATGAGCTACCTCACCACTTAATTTTATTTCGAAAGCTGTGATAGACAGATTAATTCTTCAAACTAAAAATTTACTAGTTAGTTATATATATGCCAAGAATTTTCGAACAACACATTTTTTTCGAAAACCGAATGGATCCAGCAGAAATTGACTATTAAAAATACTTGTCTTTAACTACAGGAAGGTAATGTTAGTCAAACATTTGCATTCTATTTCTGTCGAATTCATTCTAGTTTTGATACAAAATTGTTAATACTTTTATGAGAATCAACTTTCTCATTTAAAATTTGCTATACTTCTTACCGCTTTCGAAATGAAACTTGCATAAATTCGATTTCGTTATTAAAATAAAATAAAAAATATAACACAATACTGGATCAAAATTTTATATTAGAAAATCATTGGAAGTCAGAAAATTCCGTATAAGACATAAAAAAATAAAATTAAACTTTTTAAACACACCGGCAAAAAAAACAAATTTTTAAACATCAAATGAACTTTTAACGTGTTAACATTCTTTGACATCGAATGCTTGATAAGAAAAATCATACACTTCTAGGATGGGGATCGAACCCACGACCTGCATTTGAGCTAACATGTTCACTGAATTAGAAATTTCTGAAAAAACTTAGATGTCACCTTTGTAGAATATATTTACTTCCGCCATATCTCAGCAACCATTGATATCAGAAAAAAATGTTAGACCTTTTTTTATTCAGAATTTAATATACTTTAATTTTGGCAATATTGCTGTTGTAATATGGTATTTTAACTTCAGTTTTCAAGAAAGTCAGAAAAGTCAACGTTTCCTCGTTTCTTGACGTTTAACTTACGTTCCGGATAAAAATCGTGTTGGGAATGTTGAAATTCGTATTGAACATCCTAAAAAAGTAGCCGAATATGAAAATTGTTGGAGAAGAATCTAGAGCATCAAATGGTTAGACTAAATAAACTAACATTCTTTGACATCAAATGCTTGATATGAAAGAATGTTAATGTTTATCCATATTACTTTAATTTCAAATAAAATAAACGCAAGTTACTTCCGTTGGTATAATACAACCGAAAGACAACCATACTAACAATAAGTATAAATAGTCGCTAGTTTACAAAAAAAAAAAAAAAACAATTTAAGGTAGTTGCCTCCCAGTCCAGTTGGGAGGACTGTATGTAGTTGGAGTTTTCAACTACATATCTCCATAGCCCCAGTGACTATTCCAAAATGTAAGAGGCTTTCAGTCGAATACCTATTGGTTTTCTACTTTCGATAATAGTAAATATTATCTTTGATGAGCATTTATATTAATAGGCAATGGATAAAATTTTCAAGCAATGAGTACATGCTGAGTGCTTGGAGTAGTTTTGTGTAGAAATCCTTTATATATTATTGGAGGTATGGTTTTGGACAGTTCAAATTTAGCTTTCGCGGGTGAGGTTGATATGACTGCAACCCTCACACAAACTCTTAAAGAGAATGCGAACGTACTGGAAGAAAAAGCCAGACAGACTGCAAAGTTTGGAAATCGGCAAAGATAAAACTAAATATAGGATTAATTGAAGAAATAAAGCAAGCAATAGGTTGTTAATTTGACATGGTGGTTCGGTTTAAGTAACTGGTGGGGTGGAGAGTAGGTCTAGATCTTTGAGAAGATACTGAAATTTCTATAAAAAAAAAACAGAAAGTCAAAAAGCACATATTCAACATAGATTTTTAGAATATTTTGCCCAGTTCTCCACCCAAATAAAATTTTGTTCAGCTTTTTATCGCCCATCTCCTTTCCAGTCAAACAATTTATCGCCATGAACTAAAAATATTATCATATTTTCATCCCCACTAAGCTATGTGTGTCTTATGATTTCCCATCGGTTATAAAAAGCCCTAAAACAATAATATGATGTATAATTAATTATCATTGACAAACACCAATTATTTTTGGCACCAAGAGTTAAAAATTAAATAATTAAATTGAATGTCTAACCGACCTTCGTCACCTGCCACCAAAAATATAAATTAAATTATAAAAGAAGAAAAACATATTTGTCATTAATATAATTGTCTATATCAATTTTGCTATGGGAAATCCATAAATACCTCTCGTAAAATTCAATCATTTTTAACCCTTCACTTCCCGAATGTCACGCTGTACCATATTTTAAATCCGCTCCCCGCTAACTCGATCAGAAAGAATGGTTAACATAACGTTTTTTATGAAGGTTTCCATAGCAAAAAATATATAACTCATTATGTTTATGTCTAATTTTTAACCTGACTTCAAAAAGGAGGATGGTTCTCAATTCGTCTGTATTTTTTTTTATATAATGTTTGTTACCTCAGAACTCCGTCATTTATGAACCAATTTTGAATTTTTTTGTTTCCCTTATTCCTTATTAAGAGCTGTTCCGAAAATACATACAAACTTTGATCGAAACATTTTTTCGAAAAAAAAAATATATTCGGCGCAAATCGACTGTAAAAATTTTCATAATGTAAAAGATTTTTTCGTAGATGTGTCCATAGGCCTTTTTATAAAAATAAGAGTTTTTAAAGTTTGAATTTTCCAAAAGAGAGGGTTAGTGAATGGCTCTATGGCCGTTTGATATAATCATTCGCTTATTTGAAATAGAATCTACCTCCTTCTTAATATCTACTCCACATTATAGTATTTGGCCTAATTTTGGACGTCGCGTCAGAAAATTAATAAAAAGTTATGTATCTAACCCATTTTGTTTTCCTTAATATACGCATTAGTAACATTGCAGTAAAAACATACCTTTGGCTTTTATGATATTTATTATTATGTTACACAGAAATTAATATACAGAGTGTAATCGCCAAGACTAGCCAGTGGCGTACGAATTATATGCAATGATGTACGAATATTATTACTGTTTCCAAGAATCAGATATACTAATTTTCTGAAAAGGCGAAGTGGAAAAAAGGCACATGTTTACTAGTCTAATATACTTGCCAGTCTCTTTTCCTCTATAAATAAACGTATGTCTGTTCAACTTATTTATACAGTGTTGCAAATCTCGTATCTCAATGCCTACTAGTCTTGAAGAATACAGCCTGAATAAAGGTAAACAAAATACAATCAGTATATGAACAATTATTAATAATTATTTTAAAAGAATTTTATTGATAAATATTTATAGACTACAAAAATTCCATTACGTTTGACACAACGTTAGTTTCACAAATTTCAAGTGCTTAAAAATTGGAGTAATTAAATAAATACATGTGACACCAATTTTGTACAACCAATAGTTTAGACACAATTTGAGCGAGATATTTGTGTGGGTCAGATAATAAGTAAAGAAATATACGTTTCAGAGTGTTTCGAAAATCAACTCTTAAGAGGCTGCAATAGGTAGTCAGAAATTTGGTTTTTGAGGTTAGAGGCATGGCAATTTCTATTTCAGTTATACATAAATATTTCCGAGTTTTTGGAAAATGGACCCTAATGGGGGTGAAACATGGGGTAAAGCGTTTGTATGAAAGTTCAGTATTTTAAAATTAGTGACATGTAAACAAATAAATTCGTGTAAGAGCGTTTTAATAAAATCTTTCCTTTGCGGGGAGAAATATTATGTTACTCAATAAGGTTTTCACGAAAATTTTGCGGGCGAAGGCTAAACTTTCTTTCAAAACTCTAATATTTATTCCGATTTTAGTACTCTAATACTTAATATTACTACTAAGTCTTGGTTTCATATTAATTTAAATGCCTCACTAAAAAAAATAGGTTAGTCTCATAGCACCTACGTGACGAAAAAAAAAAAACTATATTCGTATTTTAAGTCTGATAGTATGATACCCAGAAAAAAAGATAATATCTGTGGCTAAAAAATGATGAAAAATGACACATATTAAAAACTATATAATATATTTTACTACTTGATAAACAAATATATCCCCCTTGAATATTCCAACGGGATGACAATGAAGATGATGCTCATATTTGAGTCATACTCCACGCCACCCCGCACAGCAAGTACATAGAATATATCATTAATTCATTTCATTGTGTTTTCTTGAATAAGTGCATGTTGTTTATTAAATTTTTTTAACCCAACTTCAAAAAGGAGGATGATTCTCAATTCGTCTGTATTTTTTTTTTTTTTTTATATAATGTGTGTCACCTCAGAACTCCGTCATTTATGAACCGATTTTGAATTTTTGTTTTGTTTGTTTTAAAGGGTTTGGTTTCCCATTGGTCCCATTGTCACCAAATCGCATTCTGATGAGGGGATCCCCGGGAAATCGAGGAAAATCCTCATTTTATATGTAATAACCGATTTCTGCGAAATTTTTTTTTTTTGAAACGGCATACTCATTCATAATGGGAAAATAAAAAATTTTTTTTAAAAACCGACTTCAAAAAAATTTTTTACAAAAAAAAACCGACCCCAAAAAAAAAATTTTTACAAAAAAAAACCAAATGCTTGTAAAAAAAACTGAAAATCTGTTATAAAAAAATGCACTAAAAATCACTAAAAAGCGAGAAATAAAACCTATTTTGACATAATGGAAACCCGACTTCAAAAATCAAATATTCTATAACAAATGCACTAAAAAGTAAAAAAATAATTGCATATTCTTGTGCCAGTTTTTGTGCCACCTAAGCAAAAATTTTTAAATATATATGTACATTTATTGTTATTTTTGGAGGCGGTGTCCAAAAGTTATGTGAATTTCTCTATGCTGACACCGCCTCCAAAAATAATAATTGTACATATATATATTTAAAAATTTTTGCTTAGGTGAACTAAAATTGGCACAAGAATATGCAATTATTTTTTTATTTTTAAGTGCATTTGTTGTTGTAGAATATTTGATTTTTTAAGTCGGGTTTCCATTTTGTCAAAATAGGTTTTATTTATTTTCTCTTTTATTATAATCAACCACTATAATAAAATTATTGTTTATTAAAAAATAAAAGGGGAAGTTTTATAATACGTGTGAATTTTATAATTTTTACATTCATAGTGTAGCTACCCTAAATATTTATCAATATTATTAGTAAACGAGACGTAACACGTTGAAAAATTAACAGTATCATTTAAGTTCAAGAGATGATCGCTCAAAAGCCTTTGTATGGAATACATAGATCCGATCCCACAAAGCATAACACGGATGAGTATTCAGGGGCAGGAAACATCTGGATTCACATATTCGAATTGGATAATTTATCATTTCTATAGGAAAAAAAACTTAAATTTGTGTATTATGACGGAGAATGAACACAGCCTGTTACTTTTATCGACTAAGGTTTGCTTTTTAGCAAGTAATCGGTCTGGAAAGCGTAGTTCTACTGTATCACCAACAAATAGCAAATATATTCCATTTTTTTATTTGAACACATCTATAGCGAGATTGTATAAGTATGATTTTTATATGGGGAGTGAAATGAAATTTCAAATTATGTCAGGTTTTTTGTAACGATAGGCTACATGACAATCAGCAAACAAGATGTGTGTGAAGTTAGCACCGCTAACTTCATACACATTACACACATTGTTAGTTTGATTTTGAAAAACCAAAAAATAATCATTGTGCTAGGAATGTGTCACGTTGTGCTGCAAGCCGATCGAGCACAACCAGCGGTGCTGCGATTTTTTTTAAACGCGATTTTCTACGAAACTAATTGCGATATCGAATCGCGATTTGCGACACAAGCTAGCACAACCATTTTTTTTTTCATTCCGACAAAATGGCGGTGTTGGGCGTTAAAAACGTTTTTTTGAATTTTTGCTTCATTTTTCTAAATTTCTAAGAACGGCTTGCGGCACAACGGAGCACATTCCTAGCACAATGATTATTTTTTTGGTTTTTCAAAATTTTTCAATTATTTTGGTTTTGCGGTGCTAACTTCACACACATGCAATCAAAGGCATTATTAAGATAGAAGATCCATTCGTGTTTGTCAACCAATCACATTGCTCAAAAGAAATACGACAAAGATGAGATACCTATCTCCAACCGTGTCCCTCTTTGCCAGGCCTTAGCTAGGTGCGGGAAGTGGGCGGGTTGTCATAGAATATTCAAGAAAATTATATATATTTGAGTGTGGCGTTTAGTTTATTTTATTTCTGCTTGTAATATTTATAAATTACGCATTCATTACAAATATTTAGAAATTGTACTGCTTTGATATTTATTGTGTCTGTATTTTATATTTTTGTATATATCATGCAATACAATTAAACAATAGATACTAAAGCATCGATAATAACGTCGCTCAATGGCAATTTATCCAAATTTTACTCGATTTCACCACAGGCCTTTAGTTGCAATCGCACTTTCTTGTCTTTATGAAATGTCTTTTTATGCTTATGTTGTGGCACCAAAACGTGTTGATGTATAGTCTCCGACTTTCAAAGACTATTTCTATGTCTTGATTGTGACAGTTCCTACTAATTTTAATTGTTTTTGTAAATTAAGCGTCTACCCATACCTTGTTTGTATGGTTGTTTGGCCATGTTATACCAACGGAGGTGACTAGCGTCTACTTAATTTGACATTTTAAGTAATATGTCTGAATATTGGCAACATGTTTTGACCTCAAATGCTTGGTATGAAAAATCATACACATCTTGGTTGAGGATTGCCTAAATAAATGTTCCTGCTAATGTCATTACTGGTTCTTCCAGATATCAGATACGTTCAGGGAAATTTTTATCTAGACCTAATTTAGGTCATGTTCTTTCTGAAAGAAACAGGGTCAGGTGAGGGGCTTTAAGACTAGATCATTCCACGCTAGGCACCAGATGGTTCTTATTTATTTATCTCTTTTTTCTTTTTCTTTGTTTGACATATTCAATGTACAAATAGCGCCAAAAGTCGAGCTATGATTTCAAAACTTTTTAATTGATTTGTGTCTTATATTGATTCATTATAAATATACAAAACTAATGTTCGAAACATTTTTCCAAAATCCGAATAAATGAGGCACAAATCAATTATAATATTTTGAAATGATAGCTCAGCTTTTGACGTCATTTGTACATTAAAAGACTGTATAAAGTATTATTATTATTATTTGTTTAAAATTTATCGTATTTATGTCAGTTGAAGGGGGAGAGTCGATACAGGATATACAACCCAGTGCCACCCACTTCTTACAGAATTTAATACTAAATAACTTCAAGGGTGTTGCTTGAAGACAGTCTCGTGCGATCTCAATGTTCGAAGAGTGCCTATAATGACAGCCTTCTGCATAGAGGTGATGAGGTGACCTTGAGGTATGATGAGGTAAAGATGAGACCTGCAAACCGGAATGGTGGAAAGATTAAACTCTAAAGGGGGGCGTATACCGCCAACGCTACCGATAATGAAAACAACCATTTTGACTGAGTAGTCACGGTGTAGTTATCGTAGTTCTTGGAGAAGATCAAGGTATTTAGTCCGTTTTTTCTCCTCTTTCAAGACTATTCGTTTCTACAGGCGCAGAGAACTCGATGACGTAGATAGTCTTACCTGAAATATCCTGGAGCACTATATCAGGTTTAGTAGCAGAGAGAGAAGTAGTCTTCTGAAGTCTCAAGAAGTACTACAGCACACGCAGTCTCTGGCTGAGATTTGCACGCTCTGCACTTAATACTGGAGACTGCCACCTTCCACACTTACCTCTGGTGTGTAAGAGTAGCTATCACACCGTATAGGGCAGCGATGATAAAGCTTTCTGTTTCAGACTTGAGTCCAGCTGATCGGAGAAAAGAAAACGTAAGATCAACGGAGAGGCCACAGGAGTCTAGATGGCGGTAGAATATACCCTGATGGTCCCGATATCGGTGATATTGATCACGATTAGTCGGATCAAATACTAGACCCAATTTTGAAGCTGCATGTCGTGCTGCAGAGAACAAGAATTCTCCTTTACCTTGCAACTCGTTATCCCGCACGAGTGCCATTAATGGATCAGAACTATTTGACACCTGACAAGCTATACCTAAGACTAATCTTGCATGTAGACATTCAACGGACAGAAGACCCCTACCCTCTTGCTGACGTGGGAGATAGTTACGAGGCACCGAGTGCCTCTATCAAGTTTCTTAATCTCCTCTATTGTCTATTTGATGGAACCAAAAGAATAAAGAAGTATGGGTAGGGCAAACATATTAGTAGCACGGATCTTATGTATCTCAGATAATTAGGATTCCCAGATTTGTCTGAGACGGTGCCTATACTTGCCACGAAGAGCTTTATTAACAGTCGACACACTATGAATGTCTTCTTCATCGAGATGTTTCACGATGCTTCCATCCGTGAGCTGCATGTCTACATCGTAATTAGGGTCGTGACATCGCTTACAATGTATGACGGCACACTTATCCAATCCGAATTCCATGCCAAAAGCTTTGGTGTACTGATGGACAGATTTGAGAGCTTGTGATAGACTGCTCTCAGAAGAAGCATTAAGTTTCAGGTCGTCCATATAGAATAGACGAGTTACCTGATGCTTCCTATCTGTCGGGGCCAGAACGATAACCGGATTCTTCTCGCAAGCGCAATGAGAGTGGAATGAGCGAGATGCAGAAAAGAACCGGGCTAAGACTATCCCCTTGATATACGCCACGCTTATATGTCACCAAATCTGTTGATACAGTACGGTTACCAGAACGAATTGTAAACTTTGTCTTCCAGAATGGCAACAGATCTTCTGGACATCTGATGATATTGGGATGAATTTTCAAACATTTGAGCAGCACCAATATATGTTGATGAGCTAAACTCCACCCAGACCAGACTCAAGTCGCGTTGATATTGACGAGCATCTTGACAGATACATATGTCAACTAGAAGATTATTTTTGCAACCTGATATGCCCGTTAGGAGCTGCGTTGCTCATTTATTATCATCTATACCGGTTCTATGATTGTGAGTATGCGTTCATTAAGAATGGAGGTGAACGCTTTGTAGAATATTTAAGCATGTTATCGGTCGGTAATTGCTTGGAACTGAAAGGTTTCCTTTTTTGGGAATCAGAAAAACTTCGGTTCGCCCTTCGGCGAACCAAGATGGAAAGGTTCCATATCCGAAAATATATGAAGTGAAGTGCCTAGCAAGATGTGTGTGTGTAGAAGGTAAACGTTGCCACCAAAAATTTGACACAGCGCTGAGGGATTCTTCTTGCCTTTGAAGTCTAGGGACACTTCACCAGCGGTAACAGATGTTATCACCACTTGTTCTGCTAAATGAGTGTTGCAGAACCTTATATCTAGCGATATAAGAACCTTGCGATATCAGAAAACGTGATTACAAGTTCTAGAATTCTTAGCCAAGTTTCTTAGGAAAATTCAGCTATTAGCATTATATAATAATTTTAGTATTAGTAAAATAGAAAATTTTATCACAAATTTGAGTATGCATCGTAAGGTATCTCTCAAATTTGTTGTTGTCTATTTATTCGCAATCAAACTTCGTATGCACGGAATACGTAAACGGTTTGCGCATACCCTATTTTTTTTTTTTATAAAATAGGAAAATTTGTTCTATATTTGTCATTCTTTGCGGATGACAGGACAAAGCTTCACTTTAGTTTTACTTCAGCTTCCCCCATTTCAGTCGTACCGAAAGTTAGGAACAATGTTTCATTCTGGCTCTGTGATGAGGACATTCTGCCATCAGGAAGTGGAAGGGCGTATCATCGGCCTCGTTATGCTCCGGATACATCGCACTGTCCTTCAACCTCATGAGGGGTAGATGCCTTTTAAGCCTGCAGTGCCCGTTTAGCACCCTAACTAAAAGGGTTATCTTTTTCCGGTTTTTGCCAATAAGCCAGGTTGACCTTGCAGCTTTACACCCAGCTATCATTTGTTTGGGCGGAGGATATCCATTCGTGAAGGGGGAAGGTAGTCTGTCTCCTTGTTATTCTTAGATAGGGCTCCGGTCCCTGGCATGGGAGTGCGGCACCATTAAGGGCGAGTTCCTCGACCATTTCTTTGCCCTCAACTCCGCAGTCTCCTGGTACCCACATCAAGGTTACCTCTTTTGCCCTTGCCAATCTATCCAGTTATTCTGGGCATTCGAGAACCAGAGGAGATAACCTAATGTTATTTTAGCAGAGCAGATTGCTTTGAGGGCGGCTTGACTATCCGAGCAGATATAAATATGCCGCTCAGTACAACCCACTACTTCCTCCATAATTGGCATAAACCTCTGTTTGAAAATCAGTAGCGTATCATCCAATATTGGTATATTGTATCAAAACTGTTAAAACACTATATATGGCAAAGTATCATATATGTTATACTATATATATTCAATATACAGGTGCTCAGATTTAATCTGGAAAATTGAATACGCGATAGATCTCTCAAAAGTAGGAAGAAAAGTTCTTATGAACTTGGATGTTTTCAAGCTTCGTGTTCGAGATACAGGTTGGTAAAGTTAATAAAAAAAACTTTTTGTTTTCAACTATCTCAAAAACTTGTTAGCTGATTTTAATTACACTTGACACATTTTTAGTAATAAGAAAGTGGCTTTATTTGATGTAATTAGATTTAGTTTAATTATTCCAGAGGGAGGGCGTTGGGGTATTCTAACTAGATATTTTGGAGATGAATTTGAGTACGCCATAGGTTTTTTCGAAGTTTCATATTATTTTTAGATTAAGTAATTAAAATAAAATTTTTTATCTCCAGCATTTTTTGTCTATCTTGTTTACTTTTCGAGAAAAAAATAAAAATTTAAACATTTGCCTGCGGATTTCTATTAAAATATATTAGAAATCTTCTTCCATTGGCTCTATTTTGTCTATTTTTTCATTTCCGTCGCGTAGTTCAAACCGTAAATTGCTGGTGAGTATTAATAAATACTCGAATACAGCGTTTCCATTGGCATATCTCGAAAAGGAAGGTTGAAAACATCAATGTTCATATGAACTTTTCTTCTTATTTTCGAGAGATGTATCGCCTATTCGATTTTCCGTATTAAAATTTGAGCACCCTGTATATAGCAGCTGTAATAAATGGGTTTACATACTTTATTCTAAGGTTTTTGCTTTGACTGCCACGAGTGAACTACCTTAAGGCATATAAAGACAATAAATACGAGTATAATTAGATGCACATTGTCACAAAAGTAGCGCCTCATTTTTCAAAATTTTATAATGTACCTTATTCATTCGGTTTTCGAAAAAATTCTTCGGATAAAATCTTGTTTATTATAAATTTACTAACAAACTTTTATTCGAAACATTTCCCCAAAAATGGATAAGGCACAAATCACTTAATAAGTTTTGAAAAATGAGCGCTTCTTTTGTAGCCCATTCGATTATTTACATACGATTATTACAAATTATAACACATCACCGGTATTAGTGTATTTACGGTTGTAAGTTTGTATGGATCTACTCGTATGTGTTCATAAATATTTAATATTTATTTTGAAATTGTAATTAAATATTACGTTATAATAAACATAATCACGTGATATGATTCACTGTACGTATTTGGGGGCTTGCCAGAATATGTATATAATTTTATATTATAAATATATAATAATGATATTTATATTTTATTATGTTTGGACTCTTACAGTGGGGTTCTTTATCAAAGGTCAGTGTTATTAGTTCATCATAACATATCAATAATAATTTGTCTGTTACTTTTATTAATTGTTTTTTTTTATTACTTCTATAATAAAAAATATTATACTTAATTTTATATGGTGGGAAACTTAAATTAATGAGATTTCTTTTTTAATTGGAAATCGAATCTATTCATAATGATGAATCTGTATATGAGACTGTTCTAACAGTATTTTGATTACCTTTCTCAGCGATTGTTTCTTATTTCAACTGTATGCAACAGTTTTTCATTTATAAAAATCAATCTTGAATTAAAGCTTAATATACACAATCTCACTCTTAATAATTTTCCTCGAAGTGCTGTATCCCAGAAACTATTGGACAAACGGAGCTTCGACTAAGCACAAATTGTGGCAAATTCAGTCTGCTTTAACAAAATGAACCCGAAAATTTTGTTGAATAACTCCAGATTCAGATTCAGCACTACAAAATACTTAGTGATCTAGTGAACGACAATTAAACCGTCTACGTGATTCTTTGCAATGACAGGCCATTTTTTTACTTTGTTAGCCTGGGTTATTTTGTATAAAAACTTCCTTCGCTGTCCTTCGAAGCACTTCGATTTTAAAGATTTCTTGAAATCCACATTTTACGATTTAAAAAATGTAAACTTCAAACAAAATTCAATTTTGTTATCACTTAACAACAAAATTTTCGTTTACCCATTTTGAGTACCTTCCTCGGTGATTGACGGTAGGTAAATGTATGAAATGTATAATGCCTATTTTTTCGTTCCACGAAATTTATAATGTGAATGTCGTTTGAGTCGATTTGGAGCGCTTTGTTCTTTATCGTGTATAAATTACAGATCCATAGTACGCGAGTTATGATGGTAGAGTAGTATTTCAAATACCTATGGTGTATTTGAAATAGAAATTTCTAGTATACCGTTTGGTATTTATGGTAAGTAGTATACGCATTCGATATACCAAAAACGCCATGGTCAGAAAAAATTCGACATCAAAATTTAAAATTAGGTTAATAATTTTGAAAACTTCTGATCTTTCGTACGTCTCCATTTCTGACCGTATTTTTTTCGATAAAATATATGTGGAAAGATTTAATTTTTGCCAGGTTTGGTACTATTTTTGTACAATATTTTTCAAAATTCCCGCCCACACGATCTGCTAACAATAATTTTATTAGCATTACGTTTCCAATATGTAGAATACGTATCTAAAGCTTACCATAAACTCCAAACCCCCACCCACTTTCATAACTCGCGAACCATTGTAGATTTTCCACCTATATACGATATGGAAAAAAGTTTTTACAAATCGACTCATATGCTCGACTATCAGCGATCAAAAACTTTACTCAGTTTTGTTGACATGCACTGTATATCCTTAACTAATACGAAATAGGTCACAATGGCATTTATACACTCGTATACAGATGGAAGTAAAAACCGTGATGTATTTGAAGTAATTAGATGTGTATACTAAAATTTAAAGAGATAATAGATAAGTCATGCATGTTCTTATGCTGTCTGTATTTATATTTATTTAACAATATCTTCGATAAGGTATATTTATTTACATAATAATAATGTTTGTATGACAACATATAAAAAAAAATTAATTTAATTATAAACATATATATATGCGGAGAATGTTTTCTACGAATTTGTACTTTACAAAACTGTTGCTTAAAAGCTTTTAGCAAATTTCCTCTGCAGGAAATCTAGCTATTGTTTTTCTACCGATGGTAGAATTTCGTAAAAATTTCTTCAAATGTTCATCGATCCTACCTATATATATATATATATATATATATATATATATATATATATATATATATTTATATATATATACGTTTATGTGTCTGTGGACTCTCTAGCGGTCACAGTTTTAATCCGATTGAAATGAAATTTGGTATTTGAGACGCTTTTGTTATTTGAGGGGTCAAGTTCGTTAATGGGTAAAATCGGTCAAGAGAGAAGAAGGTTATAAAGGGAGGGAGAAACACAAAATTTGACATATCTTCCTTAATATTGGAAAAAAATGAAAAATACATTAGAAGTAAAATTGTAGAAAATTAGTTTTGCTATAATATTGTATCTTATCATTTTTTCTGTTACACTAATATTTACAGAAATATTTTCAATTTAAGATTGGAAGTTAAAATCCTAAATATCTCTGTAAACATTAGACTATGAGAAAAATAGCCTCAACTAGCCAAGGTACTAAAACTTTATGTGTGTAGTTGAAATATAAGCGACAGCCACAAACACTAATACACATTCTTATCACACATGCATGCCGCGCAGAAGCAAAACTCTGTTCCTGGGCTAGTTGAGGAGCGTTTCAATTGGGGTTAATGGCCTAGTATAGGATTATGTGCCCAGTTGTTTTATAGGTCAGTGCTATTGTCTCTAAAACATCTATGATGAAAAATTGTAAGTAGCGTAATAGGACAAGGTGCTTTGTCAAATATGATATAAAAACTGATCAATGTTTCATATTATAATAGCTATTTGCGCAATAAATCTTATATGTACGACCATAATATAACATTTAATACTAGAAAAATTTCTCCGTGTATTTTTATCGTATATCCGATGTCATTTTTTTTAAATTGTGTAACTGATTTGTGCCTTATTGATTCAGTTTTCGAAAAAATGCTGCGGATAAAAGTTGTTCATTAGAAATATAGTAGCAACTATTATTCAAAATTTTGTTTCGAAAACCGAAAGAATTAAGACACCAATTAACTATAAAATTTAAGAAACTGGCATCAACTTTTGTGACCAAGTGAAGTACACTGATAGAAGGAATTTCTTGAAACAAGTAAATATGAATATTCTTGAATGAAAACAAGAATTTCTTTCTCAGAGTATCACATTTTGAAGAAAACATATTTACTTGGTTCAAGAAGTTTCTTCTATCAGTGTACAATACGTGTGAATCACTAATTTTTGTTTATACGATGATTTTATTTAAGAATTACCTAACGTTGATACTTATCTATATCAGTACTCAACAACATTCACGAAATTAGGTTAAGCAACGCTTTAAAAAGTTCGCGAATGAGTATAATTTACAAATTTTTTTTGAAACTTTTTTCGTTAACTCAGTATATACTAGGTATTTGAGTAACGAACTCAGTTAGTGGTTATTTTCACGTGTTTTTTTCGAAATTAGATTCTTTTTATATGGAATTTTATTTTTTAAATAAGTTTTGTAATACTTGAAGACTGAAGCATGGTTATTAAAAATATTTTTACTAATTTCGCTTAGTATGGGTTGTAAAAATTATTTTTATCTTAGTTATGTCTTTTATTTTAGTAATACATGTGAACAAAGAGGAGAATATAACATGTGTACTGATTTTAGTACTCGGCAATAATTCCATATGCGTGGTCTTGAACTCTTGACCTTCCCTTGTGTTTGAATTGTGGAAAAATAAATATTAGGAAGGTGGCGCCGATTTTAAATATTAAACCATTCATAAAGAATGTTTAAAAAAAACTTTTAGTTCCCTACATAATAAAATTCATTTTTGTTGACTTCGAAGACATGGTTGTCAAATAATAAAACTTATACCACAATACTCGAAACAAAAAGCTTTGTTTTGAGTTATGTGGTATAAATTTTATTATTTGAATAATTATGTTGCCAACATGTTTTTATACTTAAATCGACCAAAAATTGTATAATGCTAATTGCACCATAAAACTGACACTGTTTGATTATATGAAATAGAGGAAGCTTCTTGGTATAATTAAAGAAGAGAATGAATTCCAAAAACAACTAAAAGATAAAATTTGATACGTAGGTGCTACGAAGACAAAGCGAATTTTCTCAAAGAAAGAAATTATAATTAATATGAAATTGAGTTATCTAGGCGAATATTTTAATATTTATTATTATAAAATTAAAATTGAAAATATTTATGTAAATACCCAAGTTTGTTCAGAAATTCGCTATAAAATTTTCTTCATGTCTTCGCATGAATGTAAATTTAAGAAAGAAGCATTGCGACGATGGTTGATTATGCAGCAACCAAATCCCATTGTAGTATTAACGAAATCTATTATATAGGCTCACTATTAGGAGCCTACCCACTCGACTTTCTTTCTTCTAACAAGTGTTTGCCGCAGAAATACAAATTTTGCTTTTTAAGCGCTTGTTCTCTTCTTCAAACAGCTGATTCAACTACAGTTTTTGTGAAAGGTAAAATTTCTGTATTTGAAAAAATGGGATACACATCGGAGATAAACTTTTATATTGGGAATACTTGAAGTAGAGTGAGGTTAAAAACAGTATATATAGGTATTTCTACACTGGTAGAAGTAATTCTTAAACCAAGAATTTTGATTCTCATATATAGGGAAGATAATATATTTTGTCCAGAAGTGAATAAGTATCTTGACATCAGTAATTTAAGTATCTTCAAGTAAACATATTCTTGAATGAAAACAAGGATTTCTTTCTCAGAGTAAATATTTTGAAGAAAACATATTTACTTGGTTTAAGAAATTCCCTTCTATCAGTATAGAATTTTCAGACTAAGCTTGGCAACAAGCAGACGAGAAAAAAAAATCAGATGAATAATTAAATTTTGTAAACCATTGAAGTTTTTGCAATGAAAACGTTAAAAAAATCACTAGAATAAAAATTGTTGTGTTTGAGGTGGGCATCTTACGGTGACATCGACTTTGACTTTGGCCTATGATTTATTTGGGATAGTAAGAAAAATATTTATGTTTAACAGTTTCTTTCATTGATTAATATCTTTACCCAATAAAACTGGTTGATTCCTATTAATTAAACAAACTTTTTATTCTTGATAAATTTTATCACTTATCTCTAAAAAAGCAATCTTTAAAAATCTCTTTTTTTTAAACGCATATTAAATGGAGAAATACTAACCAAAATAAACTTTATTACTAGTACAGTCAATAGAGAATATTGCGCTGCACTAAATTACAGGAGTATTTAAAAAAAATTAAGTTCATTATCACATATACTGAATATAAATGAATAAAATCCTTACAAATTTCGACTCCGGAAGTGTCGCCATTTTGAGAAAAACTGTAGATATAGCCCAATATCTCCATTACCGTACACTTTAGGCCCAAAATGGTTATAACCTTTCTTGTTGATAATTGGATTTCTTATTTTTTTTGTTTATTTTTTTTTGTATCACTTACCGTTTACGACTGATACGACTATTACTATTTATTTATTGACTTTTTGACCGATATCTATTCTAATAATTGTTAAAACAATAAAATGCTAATAACTTAACTTTTAATTCTACAAATTACCTACAACTTTTATTTAAAACTTTTTTGTCTAAAATTAATATTTTTAAAGTTATAACGCGTTTAATGTTGCACTACCGGGTGCAAGGTTAATAAAAACGAGGTACACAGTGTAATGATGACAATTCGATAAATATGTTAAATAAGATAATATGAATGATAGTGACATAATTAACAATAAATAATTTTCTTTCTAAACAAGTATTAGAAGAGATATCGGTTAAAAAGTCAATAAATAAATAGTAATAGTCATAAAAGTCGTAAACGGTAAGTGATACAAAAAAAAGAATAAACAAATTAAATAAATAAACAAAAATGAATAAACAAAAATTAAGGAAATTCAATTATCAACAAGAAAGGTTATTACCATTTTTGGCCTAAAGTGCACGGTAATGAAGATATAGGCGGATACAGTTTTTATCAAAATGGCGGCATTTCCGGGGTCGAAATTTGTAATAATTTTGTTCATTTTCATTTTGATACTGAACCTAATTATAAAAAAAACATAACTCCTGCAATTTTTAGTGCAATGCGGACAAGAGTAACGGTCTTCATCGATTGTACTATACTCACGTTTTATGTTTTTTTGCTTAGCTATCCGATTCTGTTAAAAAATATAGATATCCATTTGTAAAACACACGTTGATCTTCAAAAAATCTTGAAAGCCAAGGTTAAGATCACTTTCCGAACACTTTTATTCTAGTCGTGGTTTCTAAAAGTATATGTTCAAATTCAAAACGAATTACACTGCATAGCAAAAAAAGTGGCGCATACGAAGCCTTTGCGCAGTTTCAAAAGCAATAGAAGAACGATTCCGAAGGTTGTACATTAAAATAAAACGATCGAAATTCTGATTTTTAGATGGCCTCCACGTAGACTAGAGTGAAATCCCCTAGAACATCTTGTCCGACGTATAAGAGGATGAATTAACCCTCTTGGTAGCTCCCAGGTGCTCATAATAGCCTTTGTGTAGAAAAGAGAGGAGAGATGTCGTAGCAGACTTAATTAAAACTATGCCTAGAAGTTTTGAGGCAGACATTAGAGCGAGAAGAGGTAATGTCCACTGTTAAAAGTTTAATTCCTTCCAAAAATCTGGAAAAAAAGTTTAAATTATAAAATTTATGAAAGTTATAAGGTTTTTTTTTACAATTTTACCTCCATATCAACAAAAACATATACAAATTTATAAAAATTTATTTGATATAAATTTTTGTTGCTGTGCAGCGTATTCGTTATTGTGCATAATTTGTTGAGTGTCTGAGTCATAGTATTTATTAAAGTGAATTGCAAAGTGGCCTTAAAAATAATCTTCATTAATATTTAAAACAGTTCAACATTTCACATACTAGTTTTTTTTTTCATTATGCGATAACAATATTTAATTTCCTTGGGATTCACAGACGTAGTTGATAAATAGTATAAGCTTACCAACTGCAGTGTGTTAATGAATAGAATCCCAATATTAAGCCGGAAATTGTTGTTAACAATTGTTGTTTCGTATACAAAAAAAAAATACACAGGATCTATTCTTTAAAGTTACGTAATAATATACAAGTTTTTGAATAAAAGACGGATAATAGATTTCATTTTAATATTATTTAAATTCTTTTTAAATATTTACCAGCATGAATATCTTTTCTTTCTTTGACTGTTACTAAATTGAAATTGGTATACTGTTTTCTGTTTTAACCTCTTTATATTCAAATTAATTTAGTAAAACCGAAGGGCATTTTTTATTAGGATGTTTTTTAAAAAAAAGTTACTAATTTAAACATCCGACATTGCTCAGTTGGGTACAAATCTTTACTAATGAGGATTTTAGTGTTATAATAAAACTTCTAACTCTAGCTATTTTACTTCAGAATAAATTTGTTACGCAGGAGCTGCTTCAATCTAGTGAATTTCCTTAGAATACATAACTCACTGTCTACACTGATAGAAGTAATTCTTAAACCAAGAATTTTGACACTTATATATAGGGAAGATAATATATTTTTTGCACAAGTAAATAAGTATCTTAACATCAGTAATTTAAAATAAATTTAGATTTTTGCGCCTTTTTCCTAAATCAAAATTTGTTTGTATTTTATAAATTCGTATTTCGACTACAAAGTAGTCATCATCAGCATTAATTAGCTAATTGTAATTACTCTCCGAGGAGATGTTACTTGTTGCTAATTTGGTGACGGTCTGCACACAGATTTCTCACCAAATTATTATTATTTGCGTCACCAAATTAACGATTACCCATTAACGATCTTGACCTTTAGAATACCAAAAGCGACTCAAATACCTAATTTCATTCCAATCGGAATAAAACTGTGACCGCTAGAGTCCACAGACATTTAAATAATGTACATATATATATATATATATATATATATATATATATATATATATATTATATATATATTTGTATATATATATATATATATATATACTAGTGATGCAACGAATGTTGGATTTTCCACTATTCCAATATTCGCGAATGCGAATGATGATTTTCCACAGGCTAAAAAAATGTATTCTAATAAATCCCGAAGTTTCAGAATTTTTGACCGTTTAGAACACGAGATAATTAATATCAAAGTTATCCTTCTCTTTCACTCTCTCTCACTAGAAGTATGTAAAACTTCATGCCCGCCCAACTATTAACCCTGAGGGTTCCACTCGAGAGCTTGGCGACTGGTGAAATTTGGCCTTCTTATCGAATGGCCAATCCAACCAAACTTTCTTTTCTTGATGGTCTCATTACTGGATTTTGATTTGTTATTCTCAGTAATTCTTCATTAGTTATTCTGTGAGGCCAATGAATGTTCAAAATCCTTCGAAGACATTTGTTGATAAAAACTTGTAATTTACTTGTTATAGTCTTTGTTACTATCCATGTATGGCAACCATATAAGAGTACAGACTTTACATTTGTTTACAGACTTTACATCGCTAAATTCGCAAAACATGATGTATCTCTGATTTGTTAGTATGTTATTCGGATCCAAAAAGTTGTGGAAAAATTTTTACCCGCGAAAAACCGCGAAATTTTTGAACTTGTTTCAGATTCTGCTATATAGCTCCTAATCCATGCATTTTTCTTCGAAAGCTATTCCATACGTTATTTAAGAACATTAAATTTGTGACAAATTAAGCTCAATCGGAGCTCTGTAGGTCAATTGGTTACCGAATTACGGCACTTTGAAAATAGGCCAGTTTTTTCCAAAAATTGAAAATTTTAGTTTTAGACCTTCTTTGGACCGAAATTGCGTCGAAACCATTGGTCCTGCGAGTAGCGCTTGTAGAATATAACTTGTAGGCAGTTTAAAACTTGTAGGCAATTTAATAAGCTTTAAATTAAGAGAAAAGCGAAGTCTGTAAGCCTCGTTGTTCTCTCGAAATATCAAAAAACCCATAATGGTAAAATCGCATTTTTCCAGAAATGTTCCAAAACCTTTCCTATCTTTTGTTTTTTGGTTTAGTAACCATTGACCTACAGAGCTCCGATTGAGCTTAATTTGTCACAAATTTAATGTTCTTAAAAAATATGTAGAGTTTTTGATGAAAAATGCATGGATTAGAAGCTATAGAGCAGAATCTGAAACAAGTCCGAAAATTTCGCGGTTTTTCGTGTGTATAAATTTTTCCACTACTTTTTGGGAGTTGCAAACTTGAGTATACATAGCCCTAATGGGTCCAAACAACATACTAAAAAAACAGAGATACATCATGTTTTGTGAATTTATTGTTGATTTTGACAGGCCTATTTGACTATGTGTCTAATTTGATTGACTGATTAATTGTTTAAGTTACTATACTTTTGATTACTTATGTTTATTATTTATGTTTATATTAAAATACATTGCAACGTTTTTTTAAATGATTACATGCCTTCTTTCTCATTACCAAAAAAAAAACAAAAGATAGGAAAGGTTATAGAATATTTCTGGATAAATGCGATTTTGCCTTATATAGGTTTTTGAGAGAAGTTCAAAGCTTAAAGACTTCGCTTTGCTCTTAATTTAAAGCTTATTAAATTGCCTACAAGTTTTAAACTGCCTACAAGTTATATTCTACAAGTGCTACTCGCAGGACCAATGGTTTCGACGCAATTTCGGTCCAAAGAAGGTCTAAAACTAAAATTTTCAATATTTGGGAAAAACTGGCCTATTTTCAAAGTGCCGTAATTCGGTAACCAATTGACCTACAGATCTCCGATTGAGCTTAATTTGTCACAAATTTAATGTTCTTAAATAACGTATGGAATAGCTTTCGAAGAAAAATGCATGGATTAGGAGCTATACATACACACAAATCAGAGATACATCATGTTTTGTTAATTTATTGTTGATTTTGACCGGCGTAATAGTGTGCTATTGAAGTTTAAAGTTACTATGGAAACGACAATCAAAATTGACATTTCAAAGTGGAAACAAAATTTTAATGAAATAATTTTATAGTTATTTTTTAGAAGTAAGTTATAGTTACTGTGGAAATGACAAAATCAACAAAAATTTTAACCGACTCCAAAAAAGGAGGAGATTCTATGTTCGACTATATATATTATTTATAAATGTATGTTCACCGATTTCTCCGTCAATTGTGGATCGATTTTGAAAATTATTGTTTTGTATGAAAGAATATACTCTCGAGGTGGTCCCATTGTCATCAAGTCATAATCTGATAATGTAGCACGTCTTACCAATAATAATATTTTATTACAAGTAATGTAACAACTAATTTAGTTAATTGTTTCAATACACAGTATATACTGAGTTGTATATGAATGATTGAATTGTTAACAATTCTGCATATTCGAATTATTAACAATTCGCTTTCCGAGGAATATTTAATCACAAATTATGAAAAAACTACTGAGTTTATGAAAAAAAATTTCAAACAAAAGTTGTTTATTTTAAAATGAAAATTATTTTTTGATAAAAATTTCAGCTCGTTATCTCTTTTCGTTCTTGAGTTATCGTGTCCACAGACAGGCAGACGGACATGTGGAAATGGCCGAATTTTGTGCACTCGTATACCAAACATTCATCCCTACGATCAATATTTTTAAGCGTTACAAAATCGGGATCAGACTTAATATACTTTATACATTTACATTTACTGGGTATAAAAATTATACGTAATAGGTTGGGACAAGAACTGTCTTTTGGATTTAATCTGTATATTGCTATTTTTAGCTTCTTAGTGTAATGAGTTTTTGTGTTTTTTGAAGTCGGTTGAATTTAAAAAAAAAAAGTTTTTTAAGAAGTTTTTATAAAATACATTTCATGTATTCGTGTCAAACAAACACAAAAGATAAAATATCTCTCTCTAGTTTGCTACAAGTCATTTCCTGATCATTTTTCTCAAACTCTAATGTGAACAGAGATATTTAGAATTTTAACTTTCAATGTTTAATTGTAAATATTTCTGTAAATATTAGTGTAACAGAAAAATGATAAGAATCAAAATTACAGTAAAACCTAGTACCTACAACGTAACTCCTGATACATTTTTTGATTTTTTAAATATTAAGGGAGATATACTACATTTTGTGTTACCCCCTCTCTCTAAACCCTCTTTCCCCTTGTCCGATTTTACCCATTAACGAACTTGACTTTACCAAAAGCGCCTCAAATACCAAATTTCATTCCAATCGGAATAAAACTGTGACCGCTAGAGAGTCCACAGACACATTAAAAAAAGTACATATATATATATATATATATATATATATATATATATATATATATATTATATACAAATTTTAGCGATACTGATTTTTAACATCTAATAGGTAGGATCGATGGATATTTGAAGAAATTTTTACGAAATTCCAACATTGGTGCAAAAATAATAGCTGCATTTCTTTGAAGGAAATTCGCTAAAAAAATATTTAAGTGGTAACTTTTCAGATGATCACACGTATAAATTTTTTGTTCCATGCTTCCAAAAAAAGAAGAAGAAAATAACTAACTGAATTTATCGCTTAAATACTCTGCATATACTGAGTCCATTATCAATGCGCGAACTGTTTATTTTAATGTTTTCGCACACTTTGTAAAAATAAAAAGTTTTGTTACCATTTAAATATACCTTCGTTTTGGGCAGCTTTGCCAATGGAAAATCAATGTTAAATATTATTTACTATATAACTACACAATGCTTCATAAAGAAATCAAAATATTGGGGGTACTCTGTAGTCAGTAGTGTGTGTGCATATGTAATGAATAATAATATTTTAAATTAAGTGGGCATCACTAAATCCCCACTTTTAAATGACATCAAACCAACATCATAGCACAAACAGCCAGATGTTTGTAAGTATGTGTATGAATGTATGGTTTTATAGTAAATATTTTAATTTATTTAACATTGATTTCCTATTAGAAATGCTTTTGAAAACAGACTGTATACGCTTAAATAATCGAGAGTAATTACAGATATTTTAGCTGGAATTGTGGAAAAACCATTCAGTTTATAAAAAAAGTTTCATACAAAAGTTGTTAATTTTTTTAAAAGGTTTATTATTTTTATCATTTTTTTTATTTCCTACGGTTTCAAATATGGATAGCGGGGGTATGCGCGGGATAGCTCTAGAACAGAAACATTTCTACTCTTTATCTCTTTTTCATTTTGAGTTATCCTGTTAACGGCAGACAGGTGGACATGCCGAAGGAACTAATTAGGCCATTTTATGAATATACAGGGAGGGCCATCTAACGTTTGGAATTTGCACTATAGATTATTTTGATGTTGGAAGGTTTGATGACAGTTCCGATGTGACAGAAAGTTAGTTTTTTGTTTGAAATTTACGCTTGAACAAAGTTGGGAAATATTAAAAACTTATTTCCAAAGTGGTGAGTCTTCTACTCGAACTGTAAGAAATTTACGAAAATAATTTGACAAAAAGGATGTGCTAAAAACGCAGTTTGTGGAGCGAGTTCGTGAAACGGGATCGTTGTTGGATAAAAAAACCCGTCTACGTACTCGTCCCGTGCACTCAACCGAAAACATCGCTGCTGTTGCTCAGAGTGTGTGTGAGCAACCATCAACATCAACTCGTCGTCGTTCTCAAGAATTTCACGCACTTTTTTGCATAAAGACGTCGGTATGAATGCGTACAAAGTCCAATAGTGCAAGAGCTGAAGCCACATAATCATCCGGTGTGTTTTCGGTTCGCTCAATGGGCCGAAGACCGCTTGATCGAAGATGAGCATTTTTACCGAAAAATCATCTTTTCAGATGAAGCTCATTTCCACCTCGGAGGGTACGTCAATAAGCAAAATTGTCGTATCTGGGGCTCAGAAAATCCACAAGTCATCATGGAGAAACCAATGCGTCAACAACGAGTGACTGTCTGGTGCGGATTTTGGTCTGGCGGCATTATTGGGACGTTTTTCATTGAAAATGAGCAAGGAAACGCCGTTACAGTGAATGGCGATCACTACCGCGTCATGCTAAGCGATTTTTTGTTTCCCAAAATTGAAGAGGATGACATAGACGACATTCGGTGTCCACAGGAGGGTGCAACGTGCCACACAGGATCGATAATGTACTGAAAAATTGGTTCGAAAGAATGGGCTACTTTAGAGCCAGCCATGGCAGTCATTTGAACGATGTCGTGTTCCATGTTTAATTTCTAAGTATACTCTTTTCAATCAAGCAACAACCATTTAAAAACATCTATGCGTTTTCATTTTATAGCAAAATTAAATTCCAATTTTGGCCCACCCATTATTTACCAAAAAAATTTTCTGCCGTCACTATTTTTAACCGTTACAAAGTGAATGAATATCAACATCACCTAACACTTGTAATCTGAATTGCTTGTTATATGATGCTGAGTGCGTATATTAAATTCATCGACGCTTTTTAAATAATAATTATCGAACATTTATTACAATCATTTAAAGTAATTAGTCAAATTATTTATTAAAATAATTTCTGGTATATAAAATAAACATAAATACCCTTAAGCAGCGGTGTTTTCTCTCATAAAACTTTCCATAAATAATGTTTAAAACATTAACGAATAGCCAATGATTAGTTAATAGAATATTTTTAATAGTGTTAAACATAAATGTCTATAAAAAATTCAGTGTGAAATAATCTCATGACCAGGTAGTTTAAAAAATTAGGTAGTAAATTTTTTTTAAACTGAAGATGGTTGCCAAATCCATCAACCAATTTGAGTCTTCTGATGATTGCAAAAAGCATCTAACAATTGGGCTGAATGCATATCACGAAGTTAAATGTTAAAAGTCTTTATAATAAGTTGAACCTATCTATATTCGACTGCAACCTTCGTTGTCATGGTGTGAAAAGTTCACCTGCCCCCCTTTTTTTTGAAAAACAACACCTACAGTTCATACAGCTGTAAGAGTCGCATTATTATTCTAAACTTTATAATTGATTTGAGCCGAAACTGATTCGTGTTCCGAAAAAATACTTCGGATGAAAGTTGTTCATTATAAATATACTAACAAATTTTTTTCGAAACATTATCCCGTAAATCGAATGAATAAGACAATAAATTTTAAAATTTTTTAATGATTTTTGTAGCTTTGTTTAACGTTATTTTTGCAGCCGTATGTACAGAACATTGTGCCGAAGGAACATTTATTTTAAAAAAATGTTTAAAAGAAATGAAATTAGTTCAGTTCATTACTTAAATATCCGGTGTATACTGAATATACCGTACCTTTAGTTTACATCTTCGCATCGTAGATCTCCAACGAGTATGAGTACATATGTATACATTAAGCAATGTGTATGAGAAGGAGAAGGTGTAAGCAATGTTGTGTTGTGTTGTATGACAGAGGTGGGCGCAGACAGCTCGTCTGAGCCTTACGGGCTCTCCATAAGCTGGGTGAGAGTAAGTAAAGAAGGTATGTTTTGAAGCAAGACGGAACGATGTTTCAATACAGGTTGTCCTACCGATTATTGCCCAATAATTATATAGTATAGTCAATATTTTATTTTTTTTGAAAAACAAATTATGCGAAAAATAATTTCCACTACTACAAATAGTACTTTTCACTTTTTCAATTCAAAGTAGACTAACTCGAAGAACTCAAATTCCCACTTTATGTAAAATTTAACTTAATTCATCAAATTCCCATGACACTATACTGAGCATACTCCATACGAAAAAAAAAAAAATTAAATCAGGTAAATAATTCTTTATTAGTTCTCGGATATGAATAGTAAAATATTTAGACAAATTATTTGGAATTTCCAAAACTATAATTCTATTTAAATTATCCTTTGCAAAGATTTCCCTCTTTTATTACAATGGTCCAGCGGTAAACTTAAAGGTTCAAAAGATTTATATATATTTTTTAACCCGACTTCAAAAAAGGAGGATGGTTCTCAATTCGTCTTTATTTATTTTTTTTTTTTTTATAATGTTTGTTACCTCAGAACTCCGTCATTTATGAACCGATTTTGAATTTTTTTTTTTTGTTTTAAAGGGTTTGATTCCCGATTGGTCCCATTGTCACCAAATCGCATTCTGATGAGGGGATCACCGGGAAATTGAGGAAAATCCTCATTTTATATGTGATAACCGATTTCTGCGAAATTTTTTTTTTTAAAGGATATACTCATTCATAATGGGAAAATAAGAAAATTTTTTTAAAATCCGACTTAAAAAAAATTTTTTTACAAAAAAAAAACCGACCCCAAAAAAATTTATAAAAAAAAAAATAAATAAATTGTATGTAAAAAAAATTCAAAATCTGTTATAAAAAAAAGCGACGTTGGTAATTAAATTTTTCAAACTATTTTGTTAACTTTGCTTTATTTCGGGACGATTTGTGAAAATCCCATCATTTCAGCACATATAGAACTGAAAAACGTAATTTTGGGGGGTTTCTTCGATTTTCCGGGGGGTTGAAATGAAAAACTTAAAATTTTTCAAATAAACTTCCTAATTTGTAGCTATTTAGCGTCAAATGCAAAAAAACAGCATCTTTCTAGCATGTATAGAAGGGAAGGGGTTGTTTTACGGGTGTTTTTCCTAATTGCGAAGGGTTGTGATGGAAAAATTTATTTTTTTCAAATAATTCTGTTATCTTGAACCTGTTCCACGTCGAATGGAAAAAACCCAATCTTTCTATCATGAATAGAAGTGAAAAGGTTAGTTTTAGGGATGTTTTTACCATTTTCGGGAGGGTTGCGATGTAGGTAATGCAATTTTTCAAAATATTCTGTTAATTTGACGTTATTTCAGGTCGATTGGTGAAAATTCCATCTTTCTAGCATGTATAGAACAGAAAAACGTAATTTTGGAGGATGTTTTTCCGATTTTTCGGGGGGTTGCACTGAAAAAATTGAAGTTTACCGATTTTTCTCGTAGGTTTGAAGCAAGTTCGCGTCGAATGCAAAAAACCGCATCTTTCTAGCATGACTAGAAGTGGGATAGGTTTTATATAGATGATTGTGTCAGTCAGTCAGCTTCACTTCTAGCTTTATAGTATATTAGATTTAGGTATCTGATCGAAACAATTTATTTTTTATATTATAGTAACAAAGTTCATTGTGAACAGGACTACCTGTACCTGAACGGAAACAGATTGCGCAACGGACGGGAGTGTGCTGCGAAGTGCGAGCGACGCGGGGCGGCTGACTTTTGCTATCTTAAAAATATTTTTGTGTCAGTCATTATTTTCAGAAATGATTAACATTAAAGACTGGCTGCGAAACTATTTGTCAGATGAATTCAGTTCAGCTTGCATTCTGCTAAAAGTATGAACTCAATATAAGTTATTTGGCATCAAATTTGCAACAGCAGAAATCATGTTACAATTGCTGTAAAAAAGTATATTTCGGGTTTAAATAAATAGTTTTAAGTGGATAGCATTTGGTTTTAGTATTTTCCGCATTAATCACTAAATCAAAATTCTTTGACGTCATGATATCATTAAACAATTTTTTTGAAAAAATGGCATATATATCATTAAAGGTTCGCCATCCATGCTCTATAGTCTATACATTAACTTGGGACGTGTGTCTTCGCACCTTAGGCGTGTGTATAAGTCTGAACAATCTTAAAAGTCTAAGTTCGTTAGTGGGCAAAATCGGTCAAAGGGAAAGGAATGCAATTTCTTGAATTTCTCTCTTAATATTAGTAAAATGAAAACATTGATCAGAAATAAATTTGTAGAAAATAAGTTTACTACAAATTATTACCTGATCATATATATTTTCTGTAACTCACAATATTGAATATTGCAACTATGTCACCGTGGCAACTTCATTTTATAATCATTATAACTTCTCCCTCTAAAAAAAATCGCTTAGTCTACGTAGATGAATTTTTTTATAATTTACCATATTTTTTCCATGGTATAAATAGATTTACAAAATACGTGAACTATTGAATGATAAAACCTATTTTGACAAAATGGAAACCCGACTTCAAAAATCAAATATTCTATAAAAAAAATGCACTAAAAAGTAAAAAAATAATTGCATACTCTTATGACAATTGTTCACCTAAGTAAAAATTTTTTAATATATATGTTCAATTATTGTTATTTTTGGAGTCGGTGTCAGCATAGAGAAATTCACATAACTTTTGGACAACGCCTCCAAAAATAACAATAATTGTACATATATATTTAAAAATTTTTGCTTAAGTGAACTAACATTGGCACAAAAATATGCAATTATTTTTTTACTTTTTAGTGCATTTTTTGTTATAGAATATTTGATTTTTGAAGTCGGGTTTCCATTTTGTCAAAATAGGTTTTATTTCTCGCTTTTTAGTAACTTTGAAGTTCTATAACTTATTTTATTTGTCTAAATATGGGTAGACCAACTAAACGACCTACAAACTTTTAGTGCATTTCTTTATAACACATTTTTTTTTATAATTTCTAGTGCATTTTTTCAAAACAGATTTTCAGTTTTTTTTACAGACGAATTGAGAACCATCCTCCTTTTTGAAGTCGGGTTAAAAATTATGTATTATGTTGTTAGTATTTGTACCGCAATATTTTGAATGAAGTTTTGAATGTCGTCATTATATGATAAATGTCTTTCAGACGAGTTTATTTATGGGTATCTTAAACACGTTTTATGGTAATTATACTAATAAATTTAAGGTAGTTACGATGTGGTATGACATCATTAGTTACTGCATTTGTAGTTCAAGAACCAAGTAGGCCAAGCAGACTAAGTGAAAACAACTAATTGAGGTAATTGCTTAAATACCCGGTATATTATGAGTTTATATAAAGTTTCAAACAAAAGTTATTTATTTTTAAAAAAGGAACAATTTTTTCTTTAAATTTTTCTTCTATCTCTTACGGTTTCATAGATGGACAGTTTAGCCCATTTTGCCCATTCATTGTATTTTGGCTATTAATAAATTTAAATTTTTTATAAATGAATTAATGTTAGCGCCATCTAAGCAGAATATTTAATAACTGTTCGTAAATTAAATAACTGTTCGTAACATAGTAATATCTCGTATACGTAATATAGTAGATAGATAGATTCTATTGGCTGCCCTGGATGGGTTACACTTCAACCATAAGGTCCATTGTGATGCCTAAGGATGTGAGGATGTGAGTGGAGTAGAAAGGATTTTTGTGTGTAGGCTAGAACTCTGATAGGAACTATGCCGATATTTATCTGGAGTTCGTGAAGTAAACTGCAGAAAACTGCTGAAAACCTTCAGAAGCATAGCCGTTTACTTCATTCTTGTCCATACGCCGACAGTTTAGTCAATTAAAGATAGTTTAGTCAATTCCTATTAAAGTCGACTGCAGTCGCACACCCTACCAAATTCCTAGGCTGCATACAAATTCCTTGTTTTTTACTACTAACTATGATGGTAATCAAGCAACTTATCAGAAAAAGATTCAGCGCATTCGTTAGGTTTTAATGGTTTGACAAACCAAATCGAAATTATGAAAATCAGTCCAATCAATCCAATGAAAACATATCCCGTATGCCTGAGTGTGGGAATTGTCAAGCATAATAAAAAATAATATTTGCTCAAACTTAATCAGATACGCCAGTACGTTCGAAAATGTTACTAATAAATTCGACTTTACAAAACCATATATAATATATATTATAACCATATATTCATTTGGGTGTACTTAATAAAGTTGAACTAATTCATATAAAAGTATTAACTATATTTTAGTTTAAACTATAAATTGTCAAAATTTAATACAATGTTATCGTAAATATTCGATCGTATTATATAATATATAACTACCTTAATATTAGTGTATTGGGTATTATGAAAGGGTTGTTTCCACACAGGTATATTTATTGTATTAATAACATGTCTGTGTGTATGTTTAATAATAATACAAGGAATACGCGTTTGTATATGAAAATTGAATTTACTAAACCTTTTACATAGTTATGAATGTGTATTCAAATAAATCATACACATGTGTATAAAACTATCCTTATTTTTACTTCCATCATTATATTGGTTGTTAATAGCGGAATTAAAGTCACTTGGGTGGTCAGACAACAAATTTTAATAACTCAGAATTGTCGTTATTACTTTCGGAGAGCTTATCTTATGCAAGTAATAATAATAATATGTGACGAAATAAAATGTAAAAATAATATATAGTTAAAGTAATATGTAAATAGAGCCTTAAAGAGTCAATTAAAAAACTTGATCCTCCTCTGAGTATATTAATAAACTAGTTGCCACATGAAACAATATGTGTGTCGGGAGTCGTTCGCATAAAACTATTTAATATTGTTAAAAACTTTAGTTAAGGTTGCATCTATATTCCGGTATTTCTATTGAATGCAATCATCGTCAGTAGCTGAAATATGGTATAACACATTAAGAAAAAACAAATTCTTTTTTTCACTAAATGACATACATATTCTGGAGAATAATTTTTTTTAGTACTCCACTGTTTAAAATTTATTATTATTTTGTGTTCATATTTTATTATTCAAAAAATAATAATTTATATAATTGTTGGTTTATGCGAGTTGAGAATTTACATAATTTCAACAAGCATTTACTTAGATCGGATGTGACTTGCGTATATCCAAGCTTACTTCGATATTTCTGCACATATTTCAAATCAGTTACAAAAAGAAAGCAGTTACAAAAAGTACTTGTCTCAAGACAGTTACTAAAAGTACTTCTCTCAGTACAGTTACTAAAAGTAATTGTCTCACATGAATTAATCAGATGGTATTTTGAATTTTTATTTCTTCAATTTACAAATTGAATATTTATTATGGATTGTGCTGAAGTATCGAATGGGCGAATTAATGGTTTCTATATGATTGTATCTAAGTATTTTTTTTTTGTATAATTTATTTAATTCACTATTCCGAAACTTGTGGTCTCTCAAACTTGTCACAATTCAATACACATTCTATACACATTTTTGCTGTACAATTTATATTTTATGTGAATATGCAATGACTTTTTCAATTTATAACTATATTGTTTGTATACGCTTGGCGTTTTCGGCCGTGTATTTTTTTTTTACAGAAGCGTAATGTCTCTTTTATATACAACTATGTATCTGAATTAAATTTGTAGTCCATATTTATATTTTTGCAAATCAGACATATTTGAACATATTTTTTTTTACTGTAGTGTCGTTTTTTTTTTATATACGATATTTCTTTTACTACAGTTCAATCTAGCACATATTCATGTAATCTTTTTTTTTATAACTTGTACAACCAAACTTAATATTTTAAGGATAGTTATACTATCAACATATTAAATTAAAAATTATTTATTTCAAATATATTTTATTTTAGCATATATTTTGTTTTGTTCCTTTTTTTGTACTTTTTTTTATTTTCAGTATTTCAGATTCGAATCACTTGTCGATAACTTAGACACTTACTGGATAGTAAAGATCTTACTACCTCAATATTATCTTTTTTAATGGGCCCAGCTTTTATTGAAAGACTTTCGGTTCAACGTGTTATTTTTTTTATATTTACGTGTATCGCGTTAGCACCGATCGTTTTCCAATTTTCATAATTCCACATACAATACTCTGCTTTGGATTTTTTTTCTAAAGTACCGTATATTTAGTTTTCATTATTTTTTTTTACATCATAATACCTCTTTTAATTAAAATTACTAAATTAACAATATTTCATTTTTATGAAAATAATTGATAATTCAATTATTTTCTATAAAGTGTTTAATTTTTTTTTAAAACTAAACACCGAATTTTTTTTTAAATTAAACTCTAATTTATTTTTTACATACACAATTCAGTAAACAACTTTTATTCTAAACAATTTTTCGAAACCCGAATAGATTCGGCACAAATCAGCTGTAATATTTTTAAAAAAAGAACGCCACTTTTGCTGTCCATTGTACAAGTTTGGCTGGTTTTCAAGCATTTCTATAATTTGTAGCTTACCTTTTCATAAACTGCGCACATGTTGTTGTGTCACGTCCATTGATAACGTGACCTCTATAAGCACGATATCGCAAAAGAGGTTAGTGATTTAAAAAAAATCAGGACAAAAATTATAGAGAATTTTATGCTCTACAAGTTCATTATAACTTTAAACATGATTTGACGCATAGCAAACGAGGTATTGACGAAAAATCTATTTTCGGGACTTTCCCCTTGAATATCTTAAGACGCGGACACGCGTTTATACGAAACTTTTAAGCCAGTGTTTAGAATGTTTAATGAAAGGTCTAAGCAAATTTAGAACTTCCTTTTTTTCCGTTCAACTGATTTTTGTCTTACTTGATTGTACTACAATAATTTAAGCTAAGCTTAACTATATTTAAGTGTAAAACCGCGGGAATAATAGTATAAAAATGGCAGTAATTTGATGTAATTAATATATACATTTTGAATGTCTGTAAGCCATTCCTTCAAGATTTTAAACATGTATTTAAAGATTAAATTTGATTAACCATTTTTTAAGAGTTTGAATGTTAGATATTCTTTAAGATATATAAAATTTGAATATACATAAATATTTATTAAAGAATCATCCCTGTCTTTGAATAACTTAAAAATATAAGCATTTACATGTTTTTTTTTCTTGTAAGATATGAATCATATTTCATTTTTTTTTATCTCGACGAAACGATTTTTATATTCTGAATCCAATTTACTTAATAAAAAATAAAAAAAAACTTCAATTGCTTATAAATAATATTAAAGAGAACTCTAAGATTTTTCGAAAGAAATTTCGATTTTTGCCCCATTTTCCTAGATAAAAATCGCTTAGTCTACGTAGATGAATTTTTTTATAATTTACCATATTTTTTCCATGGTATAAATAGATTTACAAAATACGTGAACTATTGAATGATAAAACCTATTTTGACAAAATGGAAACCCGACTTCAAAAATCAAATATTCTATAAAAAAAATGCACTAAAAAGTAAAAAAATAATTGCATACTCTTATGACAATTGTTCACCTAAGTAAAAATTTTTTAATATATATGTTCAATTATTGTTATTTTTGGAGTCGGTGTCAGCATAGAGAAATTCACATAACTTTTGGACAACGCCTCCAAAAATAACAATAATTGTACATATATATTTAAAAATTTTTGCTTAAGTGAACTAACATTGGCACAAAAATATGCAATTATTTTTTTACTTTTTAGTGCATTTTTTGTTATAGAATATTTGATTTTTGAAGTCGGGTTTCCATTTTGTCAAAATAGGTTTTATTTCTCGCTTTTTAGTAACTTTGAAGTTCTATAACTTATTTTATTTGTCTAAATATGGGTAGACCAACTAAACGACCTACAAACTTTTAGTGCATTTCTTTATAACACATTTTTTTTTATAATTTCTAGTGCATTTTTTCAAAACAGATTTTCAGTTTTTTTTACAGACGAATTGAGAACCATCCTCCTTTTTGAAGTCGGGTTAAAAATTATGTATTATGTTGTTAGTATTTGTACCGCAATATTTTGAATGAAGTTTTGAATGTCGTCATTATATGATAAATGTCTTTCAGACGAGTTTATTTATGGGTATCTTAAACACGTTTTATGGTAATTATACTAATAAATTTAAGGTAGTTACGATGTGGTATGACATCATTAGTTACTGCATTTGTAGTTCAAGAACCAAGTAGGCCAAGCAGACTAAGTGAAAACAACTAATTGAGGTAATTGCTTAAATACCCGGTATATTATGAGTTTATATAAAGTTTCAAACAAAAGTTATTTATTTTTAAAAAAGGAACAATTTTTTCTTTAAATTTTTCTTCTATCTCTTACGGTTTCATAGATGGACAGTTTAGCCCATTTTGCCCATTCATTGTATTTTGGCTATTAATAAATTTAAATTTAGAACTTCCTTTTTTTCCGTTCAACTGATTTTTGTCTTACTTGATTGTACTACAATAATTTAAGCTAAGCTTAACTATATTTAAGTGTAAAACCGCGGGAATAATAGTATAAAAATGGCAGTAATTTGATGTAATTAATATATACATTTTGAATGTCTGTAAGCCATTCCTTCAAGATTTTAAACATGTATTTAAAGATTAAATTTGATTAACCATTTTTTAAGAGTTTGAATGTTAGATATTCTTTAAGATATATAAAATTTGAATATACATAAATATTTATTAAAGAATCATCCCTGTCTTTGAATAACTTAAAAATATAAGCATTTACATGTTTTTTTTTCTTGTAAGATATGAATCATATTTCATTTTTTTTTATCTCGACGAAACGATTTTTATATTCTGAATCCAATTTACTTAATAAAAAATAAAAAAAAAACTTCAATTGCTTATAAATAATATTAAAGAGAACTCTAAGATTTTTCGAAAGAAATTTCGATTTTTGCCCCAATTTCCTAGATAAAAATTTTTTGTATTTTATAAATACGTATTTCGACTACAAAGTAGTCATCATCAGTATGAATTAGCTAATTGTAATTAATAATAAACATTTGCATGAGATTTTAAAAATTTTAGTTTAAAATATAAATTTTCAAACGGCGCTGAAGAATTTAAAATTGTACTATACATTGTATATTTTCGAACGACCTTAAAATATTAATATTAAAGCTCCGCTTTTTTTAACCGATATATTTATACACTATAAAAGTGGAAATTAATTAGACAAGAGTTGTAATAAATATGAAATTAAGTAACCATAGTGACGGGTTTAATATCTTAGTTATTATTAAGAATAAGAATATTAAAATTACAAATATTTCTGTTAATACTTAAGTTGCAGAAAATATAATCATGAAATAAATTGTAGTAAACTGTATTTTGTACAACTGTACTTACGATTAATTTTTCATGTAATTAATATTTAAAGAGAAAGAAATTCAAAGTTTTTATTACTATTTGTCCATAACGTGTGTATGAAATTGGGTATGCCACGTGCTTTTCGTTTTTAAAACGCTAAGTTCGTGAATGGGCAGTGAAACGCTAAGTTTGTTAATAGGCTGAAAAAGAGTTTAAAGAGAAGGGAAACACAAAATGTGGAACATCTATCGAAATATTAGTTAAATGGAAAAATTTATCAGAAGTAAAGTTGTAGAAAATAAATTTTACAATCATCTTTGACCAATTTGACTGTAACTCCAATATTTACAAAAATATTTAAATTTTAATATTCTAATACTCACAATATTCGATATTTATTATGATTCCATTCGTTGAGAAAATTCACTAGTCTCTTGGCATAACGAATTTGTGTGTGTGGAAAGTATGTGGTTGTTCCAATTGTATAAGTTTGAGTTTATTAATATTTGGTATTTTATGTTTCGGATATCGGAGTTGGCTTCAAGTTGGCTTAAATGAGAGGTAGTGTACCGTGACAGTCGGTCTATTTGTTTTAGTTATATTTCTAATAGACTGGAAAAGTGTAGTGAGAGATTACTACTTAGCAAGTGCATTGAGGGAAGCAAAAGAAAATAAGACCTTTCTATATGACTCTAAACCACTATGAAGGAGGTGCGCAGGTTCTGAATACAGCATAGACGAAAGGAGAAAAATTGCTAATTTTAGAATAAATATATTTCGATGGGAATTCAAGAGGGTGGATTCGAACGGCGAAGAGATTTGCGTATTATTTGGGTGGGGAATTGAAAGTGTGAGGTATGTAGTGGAATACCATAAAGGGATAGCCGGAGAGGAAAGGAAAAAAATTATTAGGAAATGATATGAAAGTGCCATGGATATTCTAGAGATAAACAATAAGGAAGACCTAAAAGCGACCTGCAGTTATTTAGCCCATATTTGGAAAAAAAGAAAAGAAAATTTATGAATCCCTAAATGCGTTAAGCACTATGAGCATTAGAGAAAATGGTTTTGTTTTGTTTCTTACGATTACATTTAGTTTTCGTTATCCTTTATTTTATCTTAGGTTTTTTTCTTGTTTTTTTATATACAATTAATGTTTGGCGACTTGTGCATCATAACGTAAGGTTTGGTGTTAAGCCATTCAATGGCAAGTCAAACAAATAAATAAGAATCATAAAACACTAGGTTACTCTAAATAATTTGTACACTGATAGAAGGAATTTCTTGAACCAAGTAAATATGTTTTCTGCAGAATTTGATACTCTGAGAAAGAAATCCTTGTTTTCATTCAAGAATATGTTTACTTGAGGATACTTATTCAAGTAAACAAATTCTTGAATGAAAAGAAGGATTTCTTTCTCAGAGTATCATATTTTGAAATTCCTTCTATCAGTGTATAGTTATCATAAAATTATTTAGGCTAAGTTTGTTTGAAAACTCTACATATTATTGCATAAAATAAATAGCTAATGCACGTAATGCAATAATTACAGTTATGTTGTAGGTTTTAATAAGCACGCAATCAAAAAGTATTCTTTCCAATCTATAAATTTAAATGAAAATCATTAAACCAGCTTTACCTATTATTACAAAATTTTATGTGTTGACATAGTTATGAGTCTTTGTTATATATTGAAATAGGTAGTTTTTCCACTTCGGCTTTTTTTACAAATAGATATAGTGGAAAAACTGTCCATTTTCAGAGTTTTTTGCTTATGGGAAGCGTTGGACTTGGCCTAAAGGGGCTTGGCATTATGATTAAGCCCGCCACTCTTTAGGATCAGGATGATGATACCGTATGCAAGTTAACCAACAAACCTAAATGTTATAATCAAATAGGCAAGGGTTTTTGGAAGTTGCTTTTTTCAAAGACGTACTTTATGTAAAATATTTCCGATTATTTATACCTGAAGTTATACCAAACAACTTTTTTTTAAGCGGAAAATTATTTTCTAAATTGTGAATAAATCTTTCGTAAAAGCTGCTATCGTCTTTATCCTAGATAAAAACCGATTCTGTGTTTATGATAATCAACGAGTTCAGTCTGCAGTAGTCTTGCCTTAGTAGAGACGTTATCCACCGTCTTAATGCGCTTCATAGCGGCAAATCGTCTCTCGCAAGTTACTTCCGTAAACATGATTGTGAGAATAACACATTAAGCGACGTATAAGTTGGAGTAAGTACTAATGTGCTTGGTATATTGGCGTAAGAGTCCACATTCATAGGGTATGCAGTTTTGGCAAGCATTCGAATCGCTCCGATATAAACAAAAGCATTCTTTGCTGTTTGATCTAAACCATCTTCATAGATCGATTCCTGCTCTTCCAATTCCCTTCTTCGCAGGCTAGGTTCCGGGTAGCAAACGCCATCCTGACTATGGCCAGTCCGACAATGTCTATGGAGACAAAATTCAGAATAATAAAAACTATTATTTTGATTTACCCGCTTTTTAAAGGTGCTTCCCTTACAGAGCAATAATGTGTTTATAATTAACTTAAAGAAGTAATAGCAGTTAAATTGACTTATTATTGAAAATATTGTAGTTTTGATCATTCTGAACAATTCGCAGAATCTTCATGAAAATTGAAAGTTTTTCGATTTTATTTATTTATGAAAATTGAAATTTTTACAATTTTATTTATTTTATTCACTATACATTCCCATGACAGCAAAAATGGGATTAGTTAATTATTTTTGGTAAAAGTAATTGCTTATGTATAATTATTTTAATTGGAGGTGCGTAGAAAGGTTCTCACATAAGATTTTTTCTCACATAACATATATAACATATAAAATTAACTAGAAAATGTATTTTTTTTTATATTAATAAGAATCAAAATAATTTATCGAGTGAGATCTTACGTAAGACCTTGAGTAGGAATGTTTTATATGGGAGAGAAGGGGATATCTAAGGGTAGCAAATAGTGTAAGATAACGACTTTGGATGAACCTTATTTAATACTTAAATAAGTTAATATTTAATTTAATACTTTGGTTGAAACTGAATAGGCGGTTAAATACGGTAAAGAAACCCAGATTACTCTGCAGAGTAAAAGATCAATTGTTCAAAATTAATTACATAATTTATTTTCAAATTTTGTAACATTGTGTGGTTCCTATATATACACTTAGGTAATGATATTATACAAAAAGTTTGTTTTGTGTTAAAAAAGGTATATTTTAAAAAGTAATTGGTTTTTAACAGGATCATAACGTATGCTTCTAGATTTGATCCTGTTATTTATAATGATATATATTTTGTAAAGGATGATTTTAAATTTGTATTTACAGACAAACAGTGTATCTTTTATACCTATAACATCACGGTCTATATATTTATTCGGTCACTACTATATATGGAAACAGAATTTTAAACACAAATTTTTATTAATAGATGTTTGAAGAGATTTTATCTATATGTGTGTATACCAGCCATACTGTGCATGTTTTCGTATCATTGGGTATAAGTTATGGATGTAAGCTTTACTGACATTTGCTAATGTGATACGGGTGGAGATCTTTTGACGTTTACATCCGTAGATGCTATTTTAAATGGGTAAAATATAAAGTAGTAAATTATTAACAATAGTAAATAATGTATTTGTATAAAATTAATTAAAAAAGATAATGATTTATTATCATTTGCATTGAGAAAATATTTATTTTCATCTTTTCTTCTAAAATTATACCACTAAAATTTTGTATAGTCATAAAGAAATATGTCGCCAGCTGAACGCACAGTCGAATCCTCAATTGCTACTAGCCGATTAGCAATAAAAACCCAAGTATTTGTCGCGCACCGATCCCGCACCCGATAATCTTCCCACCATAGATGTGCATGCCTTTTCATATCAAGCATTTTATGCCAAAGAATGTTATCTTGTGAAAACTTAAAACATATCCGCAAAACGCAGCAACGATTTTTGATTGCGATGCAAAAACAGATGTCAAAATGGTACAAATTCAACAATCTACATACGATTAGATATTCATATTGATGATGATTACTTTTTAGTCTAATTTCGTAGTAACACAAATAGTTCTCTAGAAATTGGTCCAAAATTTTAGTTTACTAATATTTGGTGTTTTATGTGTCGGATATCTGGGTTTCAGGCTTAAATACGAGGCAGTGAGAGTACCGTGACAGTAGGTATATTTGTTTTAATTGAATTTACTAACACACTGGGAAAGAAGAGTGGCTTTTAATCTCCAATGAACTACAAAACAATAAAATTAAAGAAAGATTTAGAATTACTTAGCGATTGCTTTGAGGAAAAGCGAAGGCAGGAAACGGGGGGGGGGTGCTCAATATCTCAATATAGCAGAAAGAGGCGAAAGGGGAATATTGGCTCATTTTAGAATATATAGATTTGAATGGATGGCAATACAAGAGGGTAGATTCGACCGGCAAACATATTTGCGTATTATGTGGGTGGGAAATTGAAAGGGTGAGGCATGTAGTAGAAGACTGTATGGGGACAGCCAAAGAGGAAAGAGAAAATATTATTAAACAAGGACACGAAAGTACGATGGATATTCTAGGAATAAACAATAAGGAAGACCTAAAAGCCACCTGCAGATATTTAGGTCATATTTGGAAAAAACAGAAAAGAAATATAAACAAATATAAAAGAAATAAGAAAGAAAATACGTTGAGCACTACTAATATTAGAGAACATACTTTTTATTTACAACCCAGATCAGTGAAAATTATAAAAAAATGAGTCTAGTAGTTGTTGAGAAAATTGCACACAAATAATATTCACATACATCATAAAATTAGTTAACATAGGATAATAAAAATCTAATATTTATTAGTTGCCATATAAACCTTACCACGTATAAACCTTAGCGCTCCTCCCCCCATTTATTAGATTCCATAACACGATTAAATCACCTCATAGCAATTGATATTATATCCAACTGACTTGAGTTAATAACGTACTCTGACGCTGATTTAGCGATGTCAAGTAGCATATTATGATAACTGACGTCCAAAAAAAAAATGGTGGAAGCTATTCTTAATGAATGTATCCAAATATATCGCTACACATCCAGTACAATATTAGAATTTGTTTAAGAAGCGGTTTACCCATATATTCATAAACATTGAAGAAAAATATGACGGTTATTCACCCTTCACAAAATGATATAGAAGATTCAAGAGTATATAGTGTTGCATATCCATTGGTTTACCCCCTCCAAAAAATATATTATAGCAAGTCATTCTCCAGATCCTGAGGAGAGTATATTTTTATTATAATAACATAGAAAGTAGCAACAAGGATGATTGCTTTCATCACCTCTCACCCTCCGTGGTATTCATATTACTTCATAGAACAAACTCCTGTGGGTGACATTTATTCTGCTTTACTGAGTAGAAAATATTGTAAACAATCGTGATGAAAAAAACATACTACTACCGTTAAATAAAGTTAAACTACTTTCAAACAACATAATTTACTGACATTGATAGCAATTCGGTTATTGTTTGATTCAGTGGAATTTCCGGTAATATTCCGGTAATGATTTTTGCCAGGAAATAAAATCAAAGAGCACATAGCTTCCTTGATATTAAAACCGAAACTTGATACCGAAAATATACCTGTTCACACGAAAAAGAAAATTTTCATCTTCCCAGTATACGAAAGTTTATGTAATTGGCCCGAAAACAGAAATAATAAATTCCAAAAATGTTTGTCTTTCGTGTACATTATCACGAAAGTGCGTCAGACCAAGTTTCAGCACTAACTATGTTTAGAGAAAGGATTAGAAACGGTTTTTAGGCCTTTGTATCTCAGGAACCGAAAAATTCAGATTTTATAACACTTAATATACAAAGAAATAATCTGTCCACTTGCCAAGTAAAATATTAAAACCCTGCACGTGAGAAACTTAGCCAATAAATATATACCAATCATTTTCTCATTTTTATTAAAAAAACTTGGTCCTTACATAGATTTCACTACTTTCGAAGGCGAACATTTTTATTTTTGCTGGGATATCAATACTTTGTGTGAGAAAACTTGGTCCCTCTCACATTTATGTTTTTTATCGGATAACATATTAACAGTATTTTTAGATAGATGCGTTTGCGTGAGTTGTATGTAGAGAGAAGTTCATGGTGGATTCTTTCTCGCGATATGTTCTCTATCTTTTATCGTTTAAAAGCTAGAGAACATTTTTAATGCAAAAAAACAATTATCTCATAAAAATAACAACTTTTTTTTAGGACATTTTTTCATACATTGTATAGAATTGGCACAAATCTTTATATATAATCGTTGGTGCGTCTGTTAGTGATCTGTGAGTGTAACTTCTGAACGACTTGACCGATTGAGAAAACGAACAACTACAAAAACAAACAACTTTGGTATGAAACATGAAAGATAATAGGCAGATAAACACGAAATCAAAAGACTATAACACATTTTAGTTTTAGAATTGAATTTAAAGAGAAAAAAATTTTCTGGATCAAGTCTTTTTCCTTCAGTCTATATTTTATAAAAGATGTAAAAGCCAAATAGATGGTGTGAGTTTTAGGTTTGACCTCGGAAAACTTAATGTATCCCGACAATAAAAAACTAAAAATTTGCTTTTTGGAATTTATTTGTATAAACAAGGAAGCAATACATGCACTGCTCATAATGCAACGACTTTAGATAATATATCGGTAGCTGAATAATTGCTAAAGAGGTATTTTTAGAGCTTCCAGATGTACGAATGGTCTAAGATCCGACAGTGAAAACCTTCCCTCATCTGTTAATTGATTGAAATATTATTGAAAACGCTTATTGCAATATAAACAATTTGGCAATGTAATGTCTGCCAGGGTAGTTCTGCTGCAATTAACATTAATTAATTAATTAAAAATTGATTTTTTTATAATTAAATCCCTCACGTGTTAATTGAATTTTGCTTGTTAAATAACATAGTATACGATACGACAAATCTTGTAATAGCAGGCAGCGCTGCTTATTACTGCTACGGTTACCTGCAGCCAGGTGTTCAAACTTAAAGTAAACTTAGGTTACTTCCCTCATATGTTAATTGAAATTTTTTTAGCTAATTTAAAAGTTCAGAATAATTAGAATACATCCATAACTGGCAGCCATCTTAAAATCCATTACAATCAAGTGCAGCCTATATAAGAAATATTATAAAAAATAGAAATTATAAAAAAAATACCTTGTAGAGAGAGAGAGACTATTGCATTATTCCACGAAACAAACAAGGAAAGAATATGATTCATGCATTTGTAAAGCCTACTCCATTTCTAAGTGTATTTATACTAATAGTACCCACTACTATATTTTATCTATGACTAATAGTGGATTGTGTAGAGTTCATGATAAACGGAATACATAATTCACATTCGCATGATCATATACTTTCCTTGTTTGTTTCGTGGAATAATGCAATAGTCTCTCTCTCTCTACAAGGTATTTTTTTTATAATTTCTATTTTTTATAATTTTTCTTATATACACACTTGATTGTAATAGATTTTAAGATGGCTGCCAGTTATGGATGTATTCTAATTATTCTGAACTTTTAAATTAGCTAAAAAATTTTCAATTAACATATGAGGGAAGTAACCTAAGTTTACTTTAAGTTTGAACACCTGGCTGCAGGTAACCGTAGCAGTAATAAGCAGCGCTGCCTGCTATTACAAGATTTGTCGTATCGTATACTATGTTATTTAACAAGCAAAATTCAATTAACACGTGAGGGATTTAATTATAAAAAAATCAATTTTTAATTAATTAATGTTAATTGCAGCAGAACTACCCTGGCAGACATTACATTGCCAAATTGTTTATATTGCAATAAGCGTTTTCAATAATATTTCAATCAATTAACAGATGAGGGAAGGTTTTCACTAATGCCGGATCTTAGACCAGAATAAAAATCAGAAATAATACTAGAGTAATATTAATTTGAAACATTATTCTAGATAAAAATTATCGAGTTTATTAAAGGAGGGAGCGATTATTATCAAATATAAATCTGAAATAATCTGTAAAATAAAAATAAAGTTTTATTTTACGGGAGGCACTTTAAATTTTTGGAATAAAAACCTCCATTTGCTTCATCCTTTTTCCATTTTTTGAAATCATTTTATGAATGCGACTGCTCTTCCACAAAAAGTTAATTGAAGTTGTTGTAAACGTAAATATTATTAATATCATAATACTAATTTTATGCATTGTTTGTGTGATTTTTCCCATGTCGGAGAAAATGGCTCATTTTCCTGCAATGCGCTTGTCATTGCGCTTTATACAAAATAATAAGAATTAAGTTTGTGTAACTGCTTTATGCCTCCTTTGAAATCGATAAAAACTACCAAAGATAAGACCAATCAATACCGACATATAAAATAAGAAAACGAGCCATAGAAAATTTAACTGAGGTCTTTTGAAATGCAAAAATTTGTTTTTTGCTGTTGGTTTCAGGATATACAAGTGCAACAAAAATCGGTTACTTGGTTGGTCATGATCATTAAGCAACATTAACAAATTAATTTTTTACTTCATGCTCCATAAATGTCTATTTCATATAAAATGAATAACAACGTTCACTGTAAACAAACACATTTTTAAGATTAAATGAAGCCAGTGGTTGATATGATTGACGACTTCACCTTTAAATTTAACCACAATAACGAACCGCATAGTGTATTTGTTACAGTTTGGGTATACACATGGAAACAAGACTTTCTGCGATGTTGAATGTTCGTATAAGTGTAGGTATAAGAATAACGACGGACCAGAAATATAAGAATATGGGATGTTATTAGTGAGAAACCAACCATGTTTTTTTAATAATAATGATAATAAAATTACTTAGACTTTTTAATGAAATTTTATCATTCGAACGAATAAAATCTACCTACCTTTTTTTTGATTAGAGCATACAATGTGATACAGAAAAATTGATAACAGTCTTTTATATATTATAAATTAAATGAACTTGGAAAGTATAAATGTCTTTAAATTTGAAATTTTGCCCCAATTCCTAGATCAATTATTTGTATTTTATAAATACTATTTCGACTACAAAGTAGTCATCATTAGTATGATTTAGCTTAATCGTAACTATCTCCGGGATATGAAGTCAAAGATGTTACGCATTGCTAATTTGGTGCGTGTCTCATATTGTTTTTAAAAATGTTTTGTCTTTTATATGATCGTATTAACTAAGGGATTACCTAAGTTAACTGACGAATTAAAGGATTAAGTATGTGGTGAGCTCATCAATTGCGTCGATTGGCGGTAATCCTTTTTTGGCCATCTAGTCTGGTTTGTGTCATACCAACCAAGTAGCCGACAGGTCTAAGGCGTTATGTCTACTTGGGGGCTGGGAGGTTATGGGTTCCAAATCCCGAAATCGGCAGTTTGTCAATTATTATTTTAATTGACTAAACTGTCGGCGTATGGACAAGAACGAAGTAACCGGCTATGCTTGTGAGGGTTTTCTGCAGTTTCCTTCACGAACTCCAGATGAATATCGGCATAGTTCCTATCAGAGTAGGCTGCAGCCGTATTTCCTGCCAATTCCTAGTCTACACACAAAAATTCCTTCCACTCCACTCACATCAATAGGAATCACAATGGACCTTATGGTCGAAGTGTAGCCCGTTCAGGGCAGCCGCTACAATCTATTTATCTTTCTTGTTTGTGTCATACCGTTAAGGTGTTATAGCAGCTAGCCTTGACATTCAGGTATTAATTTTGAAAATGGTTTACTTTTATTAATTCAGAATTTGGAATTGGCCCATTATCTAAATTCATAATTTGTTTTCTGAATTTGTGTATATAAATACGTTCGTATTTCGTATGCAATCGTGTGCATGTCATGTATGGCCTTGAGTTAATTGTGGTCCTACAAAACTATTCTGTTAACATCCAACTTTTTTGTACATTTCACACCAAGAACTAATAGAATAAGTTTATACTCACTTTTTTGGATTATAATACACCTTAATTTGTGTAACTGCATTAAAGGGGTTGGGACGTAATTCGTTTACGATCAGAAAATTTTGAAAAAAATAAATGAATGTAATAACAACTTTAGAATATATGTGCAGAGTTTAAAAACAATTGTGTAAACAGTTATCGCGAAAAAAATTTACAAATTTAGCACTTTTGATATTGGCTTAAATGGAGATATAGGTACCAAATAGTAATGAATAATTATTTTTTATTCTTGATACAGCGATCAGAAAATTACAAAATTACTTAGTGGTGATATGTGCCATCAAAATCACGTATAAGTTTTGTTTGAAATTAATAACGTAAGAATTAATATGCACAATAAATATATGAATATATTTGCCGCGGCCATTATCGGATAAAGACATGCTACATTGTATTTAAAATGTGCATTACACATGGCATTCATGGCATTTAAATAAGCGCGAAAGTAAGATAAACGTATATAAACACTAATTATACCAATACAGACACACTTCTCGACTTGTCACTCAGCTGTACTAACCGTACGTTTATGAAAATGATATTAGTAACGTCAAACAAATGGAATATGATATAAATATATTATAATCGAACGACATTTATTTATTTTTTTTTATATTTCCAATGTCTTTGAATCCTTATTAGTAATAAATGTCAAATTTGGTTGTATAAATTATGTTTTTGTAAAGTTTGTTATGACTAAGATGCTTTATACATTAACATTGTACGTTTCCCCTCGCACCTCAGGAGTCTCTATAAATCCCAACTTCCTTAATAATTAATTAACCGTCACCACAATTTGGAACCGTATATTTTTGTTTCCAATGATGGTTTATAAGATGGGATTACAAAACCCTCTGGTTGTGAAAAATCGTAACCATTCCTTCTTTGACTTTACCCCATACTCCACAATCAGTTATGTTTATGTGAGCTCAGTTATCGCCATGGTGCGATATGTTTTCTATGTATGTTAAGACGTATGGGAAACGAACTCACGGTAGAGTATGCGTACTTTCATTTTACAATATGTAATTCATTAAGGCGTTAACTTATCGCGACGGATAAGCGAGCAAAATTTGTCTCAATGTCTTAAAGCACATTGTATATATAATTCTTAATACATCTTACCATAATTTTTCCCATCTCCATATGTAGATGGCATACAATTTATCAAAAATGTTTTTTTTCATATAATATATTATCTGGATCGTTCTAAGTAGATGCTATCATGGTAACTTTTCTTACAAGCAGACCAAGTGGAGTATTTGTATTATCATATATCGTTGACTATATCTTAGTGAATAAATAGAAGACGAAGAAGCACCTGGAGCTTCTTTTTTTTAAAGTATGATAAAATTTACGTAGGTACTTTTGATCTTATGTACACGTAAATAATATATAGTTATTACGTGCATCTGGTGATGTTTTTAGCTTTGTGTGTTATTAACCAAGAAATTTATGTTAAGTACATGTGCAATTCTCTTAGAATGAGAATTAATGTTTATAACATAATTGTATTTTTGAATTGTAAAAACTCCTTGGTATTTCTTAATAGAGTACGATTTCTTTATTCATTGTCAAACTAATTACCGTTGATCAAATTAAGGACTTTTTTGTTTAAGACAGTTAAAAAATTGAAAATAAAAATCTTAAGCGTCAGGCGTTTTGTGACGGGATATAATTAATAGTTTTGGGTCGCTAGTACAGGTGAATCCGTATTTATATAACTTTTATCATAGTGATCCCCCTTCTACTTCAGTCAGACTGACGACATTCGCATCTCTCATATCTTGACAGTGGTCAGGAGCTTGCTTATCAGGTTTTCTTGAAGATTCAAATATTCGGGGGTGAGATGCACCGAACATCTTGTATCTCCTGTTACCGTTAGATTCGCAGTTGAAGATGATGTGGCTGGATCTTTCCTCATCCTCGTCGCCCAGTCTGCACATAATGGATCCATAGCTGAGTCCTATTGTGAACAGATGTTTTTGTAGGTGATCATGCCCGGTGATCCTGTTCAGGTTGAGGGCTTCGAGAGACAACCTCTTGGATGGATTCCGTAAAATTTTTTCCCGAGTTTTTGATGCGGTATATTTTCCCAGTGATCACGATGTTTAGATGATGTAATTGGAATTCGTTAAATAGGTTCTCGGTCTATGAAAATATTCTGACTCCCTTTTTTGGTAAGGTATCTGCTTTTTCGTTTCCTTCGAAACTACTGTGACCTGGTATCCACATCACTTTAACATTGTTCCGTTGTGCTTCAGTCATTAACTTTTGTCATACGTCCGTTTTTTGTTTATTTGCATGTGATATTTGTTCTTTTGAAGAAATTATACTTTTGACGCTATTTGTACATCATTTTCTTCAATAGCTGACGTATCAGTTAAATTGCCACAATCTCCTTTCTCAAAGTCCTTCACTTTAACTAAAAATCCAATGAAAATGTTTAACAAAATATAAATTCTGTATAAAAGAAAAAAACTTTTGTTAAAATGTCTTCTTTAGGGGAGACTGGGTTCGGTTGAAACAGGGTACGGTTGAAACAAGGCTAATAATTATTCAGAAAATAATGCTGATAGTGGGGCCGTACAAGGAGAAAAGAACCAGCTTTTATTGTCGAAACATGCTTTTAAATGTTCAGTGTCGCTTCGAGATCATTATACGTGTGCAAGAGAGGTCATTGTGTTTTTGAGTGCAAATGTAAATATTTTTGTTGCTATTATTTTGTTTTTTAATACAAAACTATACTAGCTACGATTGTTTTAGTTTTTAATGTAAGAACTTTGGTTATCGGAGTACAGGTAGTATGGAGTTATGACAACGGGTACATGGGGTTTTAACCGACCCCATGTATCGTTTAACCTCAGGCATTTACCCGTTTGGATTTTGCGCCGTCTTATGTTACTGACCGGTTATGACCGATCAATTCCAAATGAAGAGAATCCGGAAGATGACGATCATTTTCAGGGTATAAGTCCTTTCATTGTAAATGAACAACCCTTGTAGGAGATGATGAACACACGCCGAATCCAAATCTAGAGTTTGTTTAGTCTTCTCTAGTATTGATTGATTAATATCCTCCAACAGATCATACAAGAACATATACCAGTAAAACAGATTCACCAAAGCCACCTACGAGCACTGAAGTATTTTCACCTGAAATAGTAAAACCTTGCCACAACGCACCACTTAAGCTGACGGCAAAGAAGGGGCGCAATAACAGAAAATCGACTATATATACAGATACCGTTTGTTTAGTTTACATTTTCGCATAGCAGATCGGCCACGAGTATGAGAGAGTACATATGTATACATTAAGCAATGTGTATGAGAAGGAGGTCTTATAGGTTTGTTTTCTTACTTAAAGTTAAACTGTTAATAAATAAGTATATAACAACATTCTTTATGCTTTATTCTGCTAGTGTTACAACTGACCCCAATCACTGTTACAACCGCCCCAGGTATGGTACCGGTTGAAACATTTTCCCTGATTTTTTAAAATTGGTGCTAAATGTTTTTGCTATGCCACTATAATCATTAGTAGTCGAACTATTAATAGTCGAATAACTAAGGTTTAATTAAGACATACTGTCAAATATGCTGAGTTGGTTCATAAAGACAGGAATTTTGCCAAAAATGGTTCAACCGACCCCGCCCGGTATATATATAAATATATATATATATATATGTATGTATATATATATATATATATATATATATATATATATACTGCTTAAAACATAGCTCTTCCTTTTGGCTTTAACGAAGTCGGGTAAAAAGATGTACGAACGAATTTTGCTCCGAACTTGAAGTTATGTTTTAGCTCTTACAGCTCGTTACATCTTTTCGTTTTTGAGTTAGCGTGTCTACAGACAAACGGACATGCGAAGATGTACTAATTTGAACATTTTATCAAAATACCAAAAGTGTAGCAAAAGTAAAAACTAAATTTGACATATTTTTCAGTGAAACCCCTCGGAAAATCAGAAAAACATCCTCCAAAATTACGTTTTTCTGTTCTATACATGCTAGAAAGATGGAATTTTCATTAATCGACCCGAAATAACATCAAATTAACAGAATATTTTGAAAAATTTCATTACCTACATCGCAACTCCACCGAAAATGGGAAAAACATCCCTAAAACTGACCTTTTCACTTCTATTCATGATAGAAAGATCTGGTTTTTTCCATTCGACGTGGAACAGGTTCAAAATAACAGAATTATTTGAAGGAAGAAAATTTTTCCATCACAATCCTTTGCACTTTGGAAAAACTCCCCCAAACCCAACCCTTTTGTTCTATACATGCTAGGAAGATGCAGTTTTTTGCAATCGACGCTAAATAGCTACAAATTAGGAAGTTATTTCGAAAAACTTAATATTTTTTATTGCATCCTCCCGGAAAATCGAAAAAACACCCCCCAAAATTACGTTTTTCAGTTCTATACATGCTGAAATGATGGGATTTTCACCATTCGACCCGAAATAAAGTCAAGTTAACAGAATACTTTGAAAAATTTCATTACCTACATCGCTACATTACCTACATTTTTTTAGTAAATAGTTTACCGAGCTATTTTCTTTGTAAATAGCTTGGCTCTTTAATGGGATATCATCACTTTTTAAAGAGCAACTATTATATGATGTCTAGAGCTATTTACCTTGTAAATAGCTCAGTCCTTTCTTCCATATCATCACTTTTTAAGAAGTAACTATTATATTAAGTCTAGAGCTAATTACTTTGTAAAAAGCTCGGTCCTCACTCTCATATCATCACTTTTTAAAAAGGCACTATTACATTAAGGATTTTCCCGAAAACTCGGCCCTTTCGTACATTTATGTTGTTGATCGGATCCATATTTCAGTCGAAACTCATAGTTGTGAACAGTTAAAACGGTGGCTAAAGTATCATGGACGATAGCAAAAAGAAAATAAAACCTGATTGAGAGGAGGTTAGACATCCGTGATGTGCTTTTTAAATTATGATTCGTTTTTGTCTCGGACTGAATGTCAAAAACGAAATCGTAACTTGAAATTATATGGTCTATTAAAAGTGAATCATTCTTTCAGAGTAAAAAATTATATCAGATACAAATGTACCTTTCAACGACACAGCTCTTGACAAAGGGAAATGGCTTAATATTCTGAACAAGGGAAATAATATCCAAACGTTTCTGAAACCAAAATACCTAACTATCCTCCACTTTGACAACTATTTCCCCTTTCAATAGATACGCCAGAAAATTTTAATTATGGATCTATTTATCGTTATTTAGTAACATCATTTATAAATAATGATAATAATATAAGTGATATTGAAAATCAGGACAGTAATCAACTTTTGATAACTAGTTTTTTAATTCAAATGAAAATGTACATTATTATTAACTTTGAATACCACATCATTGTTACTAATTTAGTGGATAGTTGGTTATTTGAATTAGGATGTAAGATTTTAATGTATTGTGTTTTAAGAAAGTTTATGGCTTCTGTTTCTAATTATGAGATTGTTTGATTATTTCTCTAAATTCAACAAATCACTATTATTTCACGCAAAATTTGCTCATCTCTCAAGGGTGTTTACATCCAATGTCTTAAATAGTTTAACAATTTGTAATATTTAAACAAACTTATGTTAAAATAAAATGTTTGCGGAAACAAATTTTATTAAAAGAATTTCATAGGTTGTAACTATGGCTCGAATAATATTACAAATATGCAGCAAAATAGTGAAAAAAGTCATTATAAATTATTGTTTTATATCGCGTATCACTAGTACATTTTCTATAACACCGTTTTGTTGAGCCTTTTCGTACAAGGGCCATAATAATAATGTCTAAAAGTTTTTTTCTTTAACTAGGACACTTATTATTTGATGATTCCTCACTTTTTGAAAAATAAAATACTTAATTTTATATTTTGTAATTTTTATTGGGGTATTTTGAAACGTTTTTTTTTACAAAATATAGTACGAAACAGAGAAATAAAAATTACGCTAACACATTTAAAAAAATTTGATGAAAACGTCTATTCTTTTTTTTTTTAGCGTCCTAATTTTAACTATTATCAAATAAGAATAAGAACTATGAATAGAGTGATCACTAGATAAAAATAGTGAATTGTGTCTACCCAATGGAAAACACAAGAATAAAGAATTATATACTAAAATTATTTAAGTACATTTATCACTAAAATGTCAAATAAATCTATATTTTAATTCTAAGATATTATACGTCTATTCTTAACGACGAACAAATTATATAACTTTTCTGCCACCAGCTCCCAGGTTATTCAGCATACAAAAAACGCATGTTATATATAGTACGTATTTTTATGGATATTTATATTTGTAAATAAAAAACTTTCATAGTAAAAACTAAAATAATAATTTTACGTTTGTTTGTAATAATGATCACTTATGAATGTTTTGTCATTTTTTTTCGTCCTTTATGAAAGAAAAAAAAGAAACTTGCTTTGATGCTATAAATAGATAGATGATTGAAGACATAAATTGTGTTTGGTTGTTTCAAAACATAAATAGACTTAAGTATATAGATTATAGACGAGTTACGAGTTTTTACCCCCTTGTTTTGATAATGCTTTATTGACAGTGGGTTTTTATTTTTTACTTATTTTGTACGCGTGCCTGATTGACGACTTCCCCTATGTAGTATTCACTAGTATGTACATGTAATAACAAAAATATCCAAATATTTATTATATATAAAATTTTTGTTTATCGTCAGTAAATTGTATAATTTTTATTTGTGTTGGGTCCGTATACAAAATATGTACACTTCCTTTTGTCATTTTAGCGAATTTTCGAAGAAAATTGTAGCTATTGGTTTTGTATCAATGAAGAAATTTCCGAAAAATTTCTTCAAATTTTCATCGAGCCGCCTAGTAGGTGTCGAAAATGACTATCATTTAAATTTATATATTGTTGTATTGAAAATTATTAATAATAATTTTTTTGGACCCAACTTTTATAGAAAACTTATGAGAAAAAAAAACAATCAAATATTAATTTAATTTTTTTTCTTTCAAAGAAAGTTTTTATTAAATCAAAAATCAAATAATTTATTTTATAAAAAATAATTCTTAAATAATAATTCATGTTTGCACAAATAAAATTTTGGTAAATAACTTTTATACTAAACAATTCAAACAAAGCAAGCTTGCAAGTATAATGTTATAAATCAATTATATGTTATAAGATTATGAACTGGAGAGATAACTGCTAATGGACGAGCGCTAAATATACATTCTAACAGAGGGGTATCCAGCCAAGTAGCCGAGCGGTCTAAGGCGTCATGTCTGCGCAGTATGCAGTACTTGGAAACTGGGAGGTTATTGGTTCGAATCCCGACATCGGCAGTTTGTCAATTATAAAAAAAAAGGGGCGGTTGATTGACTAAACTGTCAATCGTATGGACAAGAACGAAGTAACCGGCTATGCTTGAGAAGATTTTCTGCAGTTTCCTTCACGAACTCCAGATGAATATCGGTATAGTTCCTATCATAGTCGGCTGCAGCCGCATATCCTACCAATTCCTAGTCTACTCACAAATTCCTTCCACTCCACTCACATCCTAAGGCATCACAATGGACCTTATGGTCGAAGTGTAGCCCGTCCAGGGCAGCCTTTACAATCTACCTCTACCTCTAACAGAGGGGTATCACGACGGTACCGGTACTGATTTTATTAATGATCAGCTCCTCTGAATGCGTCCATGGTTGTTGAGAAACTAATTGTTCTAGAGAAATCTATAACAAAATATGTTTTCAAAAAAACAATGTTTTTTTTTATTCGTTTGAACACGTTGCTGTTCTGGCAGTTTATATAGCCGCAGTTTCACCAATTCAAAATAAATTTTAATTTTGACATTTTTTCAATTAAGAATTCAGTTTAAAATAAACTATTGTTGGATTAAAAACATCAGTTTTAAAATTGACATGTTCGTTTAATATCAATTTTAAAGCTTAATATAAATTAAACATTGTTGGATTAATAATCAGTTTAAAAGTCAAATTTGTTCAAGTAAAATCAGTTGTACATTGTTGTATAAAAACGAGAAAAAGATTCCAATTAATTGTGGAAATTAAAAAAAAATTAAATTAAAATTCTTTTCTTCTTTTTTTTTAAATCAAATAAACTTTTTAAAGTTTTTATTTTATTTTTTTCCCAAAAGTGCGTGTTGTCCAATTGAGATAGATATAGTAAACCTTTACTAATTTTTTTTTTTATCGGAATATATTGTAGGTTCTACAGTGTTCCTTTTGAAGGCTTAAGAGGCCAAGATGCCGCGACAATATATATAGCCATTTTCGACAACTCTCTTCAATTTCTCTCTTAATATCAGTGAAATGAACAAATTTATCATTAGTAAAGTTCTCACAGCGAATTTGCTCAGAAGAAAGAATCATTATAAGTATAAAATAAAGTGACCATGGTGATGCATTTGTAATATTCATTATTATGGTTGAAAGCTTACTTCTAGATCTTACCTTTTTTAAAACGGTAAGAGGTAGAAGTAAGGTATGTGGATTTCGGGGAGATAATTATGTTTGTTAGCTAACATGAAATTATATTTTAACCCAACAATACGCTCATAAATTTTGTACGCGACGCGTTGTCTTCCTTTATGTAAAAAAAAAACATGTTAAAGGAACCAACTATATTCAGAATCCTAATCCTTTCGCGTATCATGGACAGTTGCAAAATAGAAATGTTTTCTCGAAGATATCGATGCTAAATATTTCGTACATTTTTTTTGCTCCATACTTTATAACATTGTCAGTTCTATAATTGTAAATATTTGTGATGAATAAGTGTCAATTAATAGTAGCGCAGTATATTCGGAGCGGCGAGCTAATCAGTGCAAAATGAAGCACGTCATAACCAATTTTTTTCCCTGAAACGTTATCTTTCTTCTCTAAAGAGTCCTGTCCCTGATTGGCTTCGGTTTTCCCATTTCATTGGTCATTGCCTAACTAATGAAAAATGTCTATTTCATTTAGTAACAAATATATTATTTCCAGTCAGAGTATTTAGGTTTTTAATCACGTATTTAAATCTGTTGTCATATAGAATTGGCTTAACTTTACAATTAGTTTTTTGTATCTATATGGTTTGTTCGGGTCAGATTAAATTTGTCTCCTATTTTTTAAAGCTTTTTATTAACACAACAGATCAGACACCAAGCAGGCTGATAAGCAAAAATTGGAACCATGCATTTTGTAACTTAAATTAGAAACAGGTTTATTTTGAAATGTGATCAATACGTTTTGCTGTATTTTTTATAATAAGCCGTACAAAATTTCAATACTTTTCAATATTCGAGTCTGATATTCTACTCTGTGTATAGAAGTCTGAGCGTCTACACCAAATTTATTTATTTATTTTTTTTAACAAAATTTATTATATACGTTCTGGATATAGCATTAAATTTAATTTATGATTGCATAGAAATGCACCACTAAAGAATGAGTATTCTACAAATTTTAATCCTAGGTTATTTATTTTATATGTTTTTAACTGAGTTAGTAATACGCACTTTTCCATCACTACATTTTCTGTAATAACTGAATTATATAATTTGATTAATGTTCATTCTAGCATATAAATCTTGGGTTAATTTTTATCAATTAACATTTTTTATATAATTTTATGTATACATCGTGTTTCCCCAAGACAAAATATCTCCAGACTAAATATCCCCGACAAAATATCTCGAAAACTTTGAAATCTCAGAATAACATCAATAATATAATTGTAATAATAGATTTTGCCACGATATCTGAAATATATAGAACGCCTTTTAGTGCAAGGCCCAAAAACCCGCAAACCCGACCAAGTGAAAGATTGTAGTACTCGGTTGTAATAGTTTTTTACCTTATTTAATTTCTATAATTTTTGCCACGATATTTGAAACATATAGAACGCTGTATAGTGCGAGTGCCCAAAAACACGCAAACCCGAACAACTCGAGGTATTTTTTTTCATTATCAAAAGATATTATGTCGGGGGATATATTGTCCTTGGGGTATTTTATCCCGGGGATATTTTGTCTAAGGATCAAAACGCCTACTACGACGTAGAGATGAGGCCTATTTTTATGCGCTAATAACCAACCACTCGGGAATTTATTTCATCGATCTCTTCTCTCAATGAAAGGTAAATTTTATAAGACACTACCTAAATAAACAAATCGCGGATGAGCTGACAATCAATATCAGTAGAGGACTTCCCTTAATCAAAAATAACTTAATTAATTTTTATTATATCTTCACTTATTTATTTTCTCAAAAACCGAGTACCAATAAAGAGTAGTACTAAGGATAAGAAAGACGGAAAAGTTGGGTTTACTATTGCTGCTTGCAAAGGATGTAGAAGATATTTTCGGATTAACACTTTCACTGGTATCTGGGTGTCTCAGTTTTCGTTTTCGAGATATGGGTTTCGTTTCGTTTTCGAGATACGCCAATGGAAACGCTGAATCGAGTATTTTAGTACTCACCAGCAATTTAGGGATTTTGTATTACTTATCGGAAATCAAAAAATTAGACAAAATATAGCCAATGGAAGAAGATTTTATTACTAAATCTAAAAATAGTATTAAACTTTAAGGCGCTGGGGCATCCTAAATATCCATTTAGGATGCCCCAGCGCCTCCCCTGGAATAAATTAAATCAAATCTAATTACATCAAATTAAGCCACTTCTGGATTAAAATCTGAGACTTCCTGTATATTTAATTGGGGTGTTGCATGCAAATTTTTTTTCACTTCAATTGAACCATGTTTACTTGACAAATATCAAGGTAAAATTACTTTTTAAATAACTTTAAAAATAAGCGTGATATGAATGATTGAAATTCCCGATCAGACAAAGAGGACGATAGCCCTCTTGATAGGTATTGTGACGTCATATGTACTATCACCATTTAAAATACACGTAAAATTTCGTTTTGCAAGAAAGAGACAGATAATAATCTTTAAACGCTTATAGCTTCGTTGTTATTTGTCGGATTTTAATTTCGTTTTTAAATATTATTACAGAATTAACAGTATTTTCATATTCTGAAAATAAATGACATATTTGGTATCACTCAACTACCCAATTGATAAAACACATACTTAATTGCATTAATTTAATTATCTAGAACTATATTAAAAATAAACTACCTTTTTGTTTTTAACTAAAACTCACTCGTAGTTCACATTATAATTCTGTATAAATGAATTCTAATAAATATGAATGTAAATTCAATTTTAGAGTGTTGATTGAAGAAAATATTTTATATAAATAAAAAAAAATGTCGTAAAATGAATTATGGAAAAACATTAATCATTATTTAATACGATACATATTTATTTAATAATATTTTTGATTCCACTATTTTTCATAATTTTTTTTTGTCATTACACAAAATGTCAACTGTAAAAAAATTAATTATAATCTTCCGGTATCTTTGCATTCGCATACGTGAGTGAAATATTTTGTGTACTAAAAATATCTCCATCAAATTCGTTTGATTTTAGGAATGCGTATGTTTTTCGTTATATTCACAATGTTGGCGAGACGGGAGTACGGTTAAAACTCTCAAATGGTGTAAATTTCCATAATTTATAATTCCACCATGAGATTATTTTACAAAGTTTTAAATTACAATTACATTTACGATAATACAATTATATAAAATTGATTTCCTAAATTTGTTTATAAACTTATTTATTTACAAACATACAAGTCAATCTAATTAAAGCGTATACAAATAGAAAAATGACCAAATTCAAGTTCACGTTCCATTTTATTATGATCGACTACGAATATGACGATGTTGGGCACAGGAAGTCAACTGGAACTTTTTGGAAAATTTTTCTGGATATGTAGATTTTGGATCAAAACCTCTAAAGTGTCTTCCGTACTTTGCTTTATAATTTTCTACTAGAGTGTATATTTTTATTCAATAGTGAGTATGGCCTGTGATTTAACAAACAACAGGCCATGACCCTAGTATTGCACTTAGTCGTATAGCCCACGTGAGTGTGTTGGATATGTGCCTTGTGAGAAAATAAATGTTCAGATAGATTCTACTGTTGTTTCGGAACCAATAAATCAAGATATTTCTTATTATAATTAATCTTCATGAATGTTTTGTTTTTGTTTCACCGTTCATGAATTCATATGGATTTCATATAGTTACATTACTGGGATTTTGTTTCATTTATATAATACAAAAAAATTTTATTTACATGCGTAATTTATTTAAAAATAGTTAATTTTGCCAAAATAGGGCTACGTTGTTTATAAATGACACCTAATGGAGTGAGCTGAATGAAGATTTTATACTAAAATCCAGTCGTTTCGAAAAAACTGAATTTTTATAACAAACTAGGTTTTATTATTTAAAATTTGCTCTTTCTATGATCTTCAACAAAACATTTCCGGTCACCGTATGGATAATTTTTCCTTATATGTGACATTAATAAAGAATACATACAACCAATGTAGACAATACACTAGCCAAACTGTACACACAGCTTTATACGTGGAGCTTTCCTTTCCGCGAATAAATCTATAACCTCATCAAACTTTGTCTCATAGGCAGTTTTATTTTGGATGGCTAGGATCGCGAGGCTAGAAAGACGTGCCTGAGTCATTCTGAACGCAGTTTTAGTTGCTTTTAGTTTGCTGAAACTTCCCTCGCAGCTTGCAGATGTCGTCGGTAATGTTCAGTATATCCTTAAAGCTATACTAATATTGGGAAAAGCTTTTTGCAAGTTTGATTGCACATATGTTGCAACAGGTCGAATGCACTTGCTTTTTCGTTCTTATGATTTCTAATGGAACTTTTTTTTAAATACGGTGATTTCTTGCAAGAATTAATTCCGTTTAAGAGTGGAATATTTTTTAGCTAGAATAGCTCCATTTTTCTGCAGATCTTCAGTGAACATATTTACAAACGCGTGGCCACAGCCGAAGGCGAAATTTACATTCAGAACATTTGATCCTATTTCTAATAAAATTTTGTCAAATACTACTTTTATATCTTTGGAAAACAGATTCGGATCTAGTGTTCTTGATTCGTCCTCGTAGATTTCGCTGTGATACCTACTTTTCCACGACGTCGGTGTACGTTTTGGAGTGTAATGGACATTTTTGAGACACTAAATTATTTTTAGAAACGTTTTAAAATTTTACGCAGTGCCTTTCGGAATGCACCCAGTGGTACGAGTATTTTTTCCAACATTAATTTGACGCCTGGGGAAGGTACCTCGGTTTGCTCTCCCTCCTTGGATTCGGGGCAGGTGATATATAGACGGGCATGAAGAATGTAAAAGGGTTCATGGTTTGACTACAGTACTCTAAAAACAGAATATACGCAATTTCTTTACTATATTATGTGTTATGGTTTTATAATACGTTATACATTATTCAAGTATTCCAATATCTTGACATATTGATACATTAAAAAGTTTTTCTGTTTTGTTGTTTACAACCACTTACATTCTTCAACCTTGATACACAACAATATCAAATTCTAAACTTGATGTTCTACAAAGTATTTTTTAATATTAAATTTTCAACTAAACTACGAAAAAAAATTTATTTAATAAAAAAAACTATGCAAATATATATATATTCAAATTTGACCAGGAGACTAACCTTAAAAAGGCGGAAAGATTGCATTTTATCACAATTATAATTTATAAGAATGTTATAATTTGCGTAATCACTGAGCAAACAAAGACAACTGAAATCCGAAAAACGAAGATTTTTGTTCGGTCGGTCTCTTACCCGTTTCTATATATAAGCCCGAACTTTAAGTTAGTTTTGCATTTGCTTCACCTTGCCTTTACCACAAAACATCTGATGGAATAGGGAATATGCATGAAAATTTTTTTTCACATTTATTTTCAGAATATGAAAATACTGTTAATACTGTAATAATATTTAAAAACGAAATTAAAATCCGACAAATATCAAGGAAGCTATAAGCTTTTAAAGATTATTATCTGTCTCTTTCTTGCAAAAATACTAAAAACGGAGTTTTACGTGTATTTTAAATGGTGAAAGTGTAATATGACGTCACATAACATATCAAGAGGGCTACCACCGTCTTTGTCAAATCGGGAATTTCAATCATTCATATCTCGCTTATTTTTAAAGTTATTTAAAAAGTAATTTTACCTTGATATTTGTCAAGTAAACATGCTTCAACTCAAGTGAAAAAAAATTTTCATGCATATTCCCTATTATGGAATTACGGAATCTTTTTATTTTTAATTATTACTGAAAACGATTGAGAAATAAAATCAAAACCGAATATATTCACAGTAAAAAATGTACCAATGGTTTTGAATAGAAATAATTTACGACTATTCAATATTCTTTGCAGATTGTCTCCTTTGGATTTCGTAGAAAATTTTTTGACTAGAAAAATGTAGTGCAATAATTTGTAAAAATGTCTACAAATAAGTATGATGCCCAATTAATAACACAAAGATACATTTAGGGACAATTTTAATATGTAAGTGCACAAAGAATGCGACCAACAGTTTCAAAAATCAGTCAATCATATAATATATTTAAGATGTTCAATCCAGATAATAGAAATTTTTTTAAGACTTGAAACGTATTAGAGAAAACTCAAAACTCATTTTACCTATTATTTTTTAGCACAATATATGGCGAGTTTGGCCTGGAATTGAATTCCGATACCGTGGAGTTCTACACCCCGAATAGCCGAGCAATATTTCTAACCGCTACAAACTTAACATTAAACATAGAGTACTCTTTTATACAGCATATAATAGTAAGCTCTTTTTTACACGATGAAATTCACAGGAAAGATATCAATCGCAAGTTTTTTAACAGCTATAATTATCTTGTTTATTTGTAATATTTTTTTTTTGTCAACCGCATTTGTCGCATGGTCAAAGACACTAACAATGCACTTACATATGAAGTTACATATAAAATTCATCAAATAGAAACCTCTGTTTTGATATAACTAAAAACTTACATATTAAAATAATGCTGCGCCCACTCCGTAAAACAATCGATTGCAAATTTTCATTCAAATTTTCACGTGTAAAAACACCCTTATTACTACTAGAGTCAAATTAGCATTTTTCAGGCAGGTTATTTGGAACCGCAATTTTTTTTAATCGATCCATTTTGACGTCCTGAATGTGATCCTAAGTTCTTACGTTCCGACTCGTGACGGAACAGGGTCAGAATGGAATTTGTTTATAACAAAAAAGCGTTTTTTCTTAATATGATTTTTTAAACTAAAAATTTTAAAATTGACAAAGAATATTATTAAATGCTATACAAAAAAAGAAAAGAAATGAGCCCATGAACATTAAAATCGGTTTATTAGAATTCGAGAAAAAAATTCCCAAAGTTTGAAAAACGCAAAAATTTTAAAATAAAATAAATAAAATAACAGTTAAAAATAATGTGCCCAATTTTAGCTCTTAAAGAAATTAGGTCCCCGACAATTAATGAAATACCATGTCACCTATTTTTATAAATAAAAAGGGTGAAAATCATGCTAGATGAAAACTCAAAAAAATTTACCGAGCAATATTTATTTCTTAAAGAAAAGCAAGATAAAATCCGCGGGTCTCAGCTTAAAAATAATAATTTAATTATTTATAAAGTAAGACAGTTGTATTAAAAGAGGACCTGCCTATTAAAATAGACCATATATGTACATCGCATACAGAGTCCTCTGAATTTGAAATTTGTAAATTTCAAATAATGAGTAGTATTTTTAAAATTGTATCGAAATCGTTAATATAATTATGTGATTGAATAATTTCGTGAATGTTATTTGCTAATTCCAATTTTATTTCCAGGTGGGTGACATAATGCTTTTTTTTGTTTGGTAAGTTTTTTTTATAGTTCTTAAGGCCTGTATTTTTCACGTTTTAATGATATAACGAAGCGAAATTAACCACTCACTGTAAACCTCCAAAAATGAACAATTAGAATTAAATACTATATTTTAAATTAATACTATATATTAAAATAATGAAACAAGTTTTGTTGAAGCAATTACACGGCATTGTTGAGATTGCATGATACTTTTACCAAATTACGAGTTATCAAAACAAATAACTTTTATTAAGGGAATTCCATCGACAGATTTTGTTCATTTTTTTTCACAGACCAAAAATAACGTTTTCTAAAAAATCCCGAAGTTTCAGAATTTTTGACCATTTAAAACGCGAGCAAATTTATAACAAAGTAATTATTTATGCCCGCCCAACTATTGTATGTTGTATTAAAAAAAATACTTAAAACAAACAGAATTTAAAAATAACTAGGATAGTAAAGATAAATATTTTTTTAAATAATTCTTTTTTTAAATTGCGTTTTACCGTTTTATTTGTTTTCAAAATATAATAGTATAAAATTATTATTTTTTTAATTACATTAATTTGTATATAAATATATCTGTAGTGTTTATTAATATTTGTTTGTTTGTGTATACTTTCGTGTCCACATAACGTTGTTTGTCCAAATTCTTTTCGAATACGTATGACAAACTGTAGAAGACTATAGCGTATACTCCGACAAATTTCATTGTCATTGAATTTATTAATTAAATTAAATACTTATATGAAAAAATTAACTCGTCAACCAGGAATCGAACCTCGGGCCTCTGGATAACTAGTCCAGTGTGCTGCCTCTACACCAAAGACGATTGTGATAAAAGCAAACTGGTTTTTTGTCCTGATTATACAAGACAGGACTGGAACTACCTTAAACTGTGTGTTTATAATAAATAAATAGTTTCAAAACATTATGAACTATCAAATAACTGGAATAAAATGACACCAAAAATTTACTGCCACCTGTGAAAGGTTTATTGTGATAGGAGTTTATGCTACAACCATATGATAACCTATGATCATATTGTATGATGATATGATCTTATTGTAAGTTTAAATAGTGAGTGTATGCGAACATCATGTATTCAGAGCTAATACTGAAACTGAACAATGTCGGCAGAGATAGTATAGAGTAATTCGGTACAAAAGATGCAAAACTGCATTAAATAAAAAAAAGTGGGTGAGGTCGGGTGATCCCCGTCAGGAACGAAAGTCCTTACGCTTTTTCTTCAACTCCGAAATAAATTCTTTAAACATTTATTATTCACATCTAATCTTACCAAATAAACTCATTAAATTAAAACGCCGTGCAGTACCGTACACACGTGATAGAAGTGAAACTAAATATAGCCAAAATACAACGATATATAACGATTTGTAGTATGCTAATATAGTTTATAGTTTCTATACAAATGACAATAAAAATTGAAACAAAATTTTAATAAAATAATTTTATAGTTATTTTTTAGAAGTAGTTTCTGTGAAAATTACTTTTTATTATACACACAGCATACTAGACACAATAATGCACACACAGAATACCACATTTTGTTACGTGACGATTTGTACCTAGTCACACCACCCGTAAGCCACGTTAAGGAACTTCATTCCAACTATGATTAATATACCTGATAAGCAAGCTCCAGGCTATTGCCAACATATGGGAGAAGCGAATCTCGTCGGACTGAGGTAGAAGGGAGAGCACAATGGACCATAAGGTTAATATATCAAATGAAATGTTTTCAATAATGTCTATTTTTTAACCCGACTTCAAAAAGGAGGATGGTTCTTAATTCGTCTGTATTTTTTTTTTTACGTTTGTCACCTCATAACTCCGTCATTTATGAACCGATTTTGAATTTTGTTTTAAAGGGTTTGGTTTCCCATTGGTCCCATTGGCACCAAATCGCATTCTGATGAGGGGATCCCCGGGAAATCGATGAAAATCCTCATTTTATATGTGATAACCGATTTCTGCGAAATTTTTTTTTTGAGTGGGAATACTCATTCATAATGGGAAAATAAGAAAAATTTTTTAAAAACCGACTTCAAAATAATTTTTTACAACAAAAAACCGACCCCAAAAATAAAATTTTACAAAAAAAAAAACAAAATGCATGTAAAAAAAAACTAAAATCTGTTATGAAAAAATGCACTAAAAATTAAAAAAAAAACAACGGATAAAAAAAATGTGTTGTAAAGAAATGCACTAAAAGTTAGTAGGGCGTTTAGCACGTGTGATCTTCCCATATTTAGACAAATAAAATAAGTTATAGAACTTCAAAGTCACTAAAAAGCGAGAAATAAAACCTATTTTGACAAAATGGAAACCCGACTTCAAAAATCAAATATTTTTTAACAAAAAATGCACTAAAAAGTAAAAAAATAATTGCATATTCTTGTGCCAATTTTAGTTCACCTAAGCAAAAATTTTTAAATATATATGTACAATTATTGTTATTTTTGGAGGCGGTGTCCAAAAGTTATGTGAATTTCTCTATGCTGACACCGACTCCAAAAATAACAATAATTGTACATATATATTTAAAAAATTTTGCTTAGGTGAACTAAAATTGGTACAAGAATATGCAATTATTTTTTTGCATTTTTTGTTATAGAATATTTGATTTTTGAAGTCGGGTTTCCATTTTGTCAAAATAGGTTTTATTTGTGTGCAAGTTGATAATCAAAAAATTTATCATTTTTCGTCAAACGATGCGTCAAAGGATAATTCAGATAATATTTTTCATGTGGTTCCGAGAATGTGGAATTGATTCATGTGGTTCGACGATTTTGAATCTCATTATGACGACGTAGCCACGTTGCTGAACAAGGGTACAATGGTTTAGCACGTGTGGTTGTATCTCTTTTTCATTGCCACGAAGTCGACACCGTTTGTTACCGTTTTCGAATCGCCGCGCGCCTTTTAATGGTGCAACGTCGAGCCGAGTTCAGTGTTCATATCGGTAGTCACAAAGTCGAGTGTATCGAACATTCAACCGCAAATGGTTGCTTGTTCACCGTCAGTGAGTACATAAGTACACCTTTCCCTGATCTTATTTTCATGCTCGTATACCTGAAGGTAGAGCTGGAACGACTACAGAAGATCGTGCAGTCTCCGGACAATTAATTATACGCTTTATGTTTGTTCAGGCCTGTTAATAATAACAGACAGGTCACGCCAGAGTCACACCAGATTCCAATGCGACAACGCTCGCTGTTAGGCTCTTAAATACAAGTAATTTTCCACAGAATTCACCTTGTTTGGAAGTTTTTTTAAGGTCTTACTCTAGTCTTATCCACTTGCAGATAAGATAAAATAAATTTATTTCAGTTATTCATTTAGTTATTTTATATGTATTGTTGTATTGAAAATTATTGAAAATAATTTTTCTGGACCCAACAAATCTTTTAACTACAAGAAAAATTATAAAAAGAAAATTTTTAGAAAAATATTTAAGAGATAATATTTTTCTCCTCAAGAGAGGAGTTTTTTGTGTGTGTATTAAATTTCTAAAAAGAAAACAATAAGATCTTAATTGATTTATTTTTTTAATCTTTAACATGTTTTTTTTAATCAAGTAATTACAAGGGAATAAAAAATTGATATTGAATTTTTTTCCTTTCAAAAGAAGGTGTTTTGTTGTCAAAAGTTGAAAAGGAATGAATATAAAATTTGACTTTAAAATATCAAAGAGTAATTAATAAAAAAATTATTGAATATTGATTTTAAATTTTTAAATAAAAATCAAAAATTTAAAAAAATAATTTGGAAACAAAAAAATATATATATAATTTACATGTTCACCAAAAATTTGTTGAATATTTTTTTAAAATCAAAACAAGAATTTTGTTCAAAAACAACAATATATATACAAGTTAAATTCTGTCAATTAAAATAAATTGAAGGCAACTTTAAACTGTATTGTTTTTTTAAACACGTTGTTGTGCTGACTGTATAAAAGAGCAGCTTCACTCTAATTAAGTTGAGTTCTAAAATTGATTTCTGTTCGATTCAGATTAAAGTTAAAATTTTACATTGTATTGTAGTAATCAAGATTAATTCAAAATTTGTTTGATTCAATTGAGTTAAAAATTGACATATCATTGTAAAAATTAAAAACTGTTGAAAATAGAATTTTAATTAAAATTATTATTTTTTAAATCAAATAAAACATCAGGTTTAATTTTCATAAGTCTTTTGTTTTTTTTTTTAATTTTCTTTTTTTTTTGTTTCGTTCGTGTCGATCTTCGGAATCTGTTATAGGTTTGACAGCGCTCCTTTTTGGAAGGTGAAAGAGAGCCAAGATACCGCGACAGTATTAATGTTTGATTTTAAATCACATTATTTTCGATCAATGCTTCGATTGTAATGATTTTTTATAATTGTAAAATTATATAATACTATAAGTTTTTAGTTATTTTTCATAAAATATCTTCATTGTTTTAACATTCTTTAAAATCATTGAAAAGTCGCTGTTTATTTATTTCCTAATTAAATTTATCATAATGATTAAAATTAATTAAAACGATTGTTAAGAAAAACGATATAATTCACTTAATTGTAATCATCAAATGATTTAACTATTTTCCTAGAAAACCGAAAATTTATGTCATTTTGCGCTAACTTAGAAACAATTTTTGCAATTTTAAAATTTTCTACGATGGTATTTTTTTTAAATTATCTGAAATAAATCTCTGAACACCAGGATCCGCAACCGTTGAGTTATAATTCGTATTTATTGGTGAAATAACAAAATCTAAGAAAATAAATAGGAATATACCACATGAATATAGATAAGCCTATAGATAAAGCCTGAAGATAGATAAATTGTATACTTCGGGATTATAGATAGGAGGGTGTATTTGAAGTGTAATGCTCCGAGCTGTGGAATATATACAGTTTTTACCTTATCATCGTGTGTACGTGACTTCATGATTCTACCTTTTAGCATTTTGTTTGTATCTCAAAGAATTAAGACATAAAGAAGGTAACTTTAAGACATAAAGAAGGTAACTTTAAGACATTACCAATCAATTATTTTATTTCATTTGTTCTTCTGTCAATTTGACGAAACATAAATAATGTTCTGTCTTAAAAGACATAATCGTAGCAAAGCGATAAATGGAATAGCGGCACTGGTGGAGATACAAACTAAATTCAATATGAAGTTATATATAATGTAAAAATTTCGAAATCATCAATAGTTTTGGTAGAAGTAGCAAAAAGTGAATGAGGGACCACAAAATCAGACCGCTTTGTGGGACCTAATTCATTTTTTCAATATTTCTGGCTAAACTCTGACGCTACGAAAAAATTATTCAAACAAAAAATGTGAGGATTTTTGCTCTCAACAATTTTTCCAATAAACTGAACAGTTGGGGAGATATTAAGAAAATATAGATAGGTACCTACGGATGTAAAAAGGGGGGAGGTTTTCCCAAAGTGGTTTTCTTAGGTAAGGATTAACCCCTCTAACGATCCCACAAAGCCCGAGCAACGTTAACAAATTTTTTAAGTTTCTACAATGCTCATTATAAGATCTTTACTAATAGACCAGGAAAAAACATGTTTGAGAGAAAAAAATTTCTTAACAGTATGTGGTTGGTCGAAACTACACCTCCTATCGGAAAAAATTAAAAGTAGAAGTTGTAGATAATTAAAATATCTACAACTTTTGTATTTACCAATTTCCAACTTAACCTCAAATTTATGGAGTAAAACGCAAAAAACCGGTTTTTTCTGCAACAAAAATGATTCGATTTCGATGAAAATCACTGAAAATATAGATTTTTATGTGTTAAACAAGCAGTAATTTTTTTGAAGCGAAATATTCATTTTTGTATTTTTTACTAGTTACAATTGAAAAAATAGCCGAATTTTCAAACCAAAAATTTGGTTAGTAAAATTTCGAATTTTTAACTTTACCAGTAATAAAATTTCAAATTCGCCCCCTTTACCTAGATCAGTTTTTTCGTATTATAAATTCGTATTTCGACTACAATGTAGTCATCATCAGTTAAATTAGTTAGTCGTAATTTACTCTTTGACAATTAGAAATAGATAGAAAGTCGAGATCAATAGACAAAAATAAATATAAATAGAAAATTAACTAAATTAAAATATACTAAATTTAAAATATAATAAATTTTAAATTATACTGAAATTACTCTTGTTAAAATTTCTTTCATTCACATTTATTCCTGTTACCTTACTCTTATTAAAATTATTCTTATATTGTCTCAGGATATGTTACTCGTCGCTAATTTGGTGACAATTTCACCTTGAATTGTGGTGTAGTTTAGTCGGATATCGTAAAAATCATTATTGACGGCTATTTCCCTACCCCCGCCCCTCTTCTGGGACTTTCACCAAGTTCTCTTCATTTTTTTTCATTTACATATAATTTATACTAAATTTTCCGACTAACCACATACTGTTAATAATTTCTCTACAATTCGGGTTTTCAAAATGGGTTTGGCCCTGGTCTATAATAATATATTCAGATATTAAACACAATGATTTTTTATTTAATAAGGTAATTAAATACACATTATACCTTGACCTTCAATTACATTATGACGTCAAGTGGTCTGATAATGGATGACTTGTGAAAAATTATATTCATAAATTTATATTTCTATCCAAAAATTTTTTTTTGGTTCATTTTGTAGATTTACCTTAAAAGTTTAGAATATTAGTATTATAGTAGATTTTTTGGTGAACTTTTATTTTACACTTCGTATTGCTATGGAAATTTTTAGAAAAATGGTCTGCTTAGTCAATTTTAAAATTTAATTTCTTACCGATTGATTTTCTTTTTTTTTTAGTAATGTAAATAAAGAGTTAAATAAAACTAAAAAAACATGCTTTTATGAACTAAAAAATGCAAAATAAATCAAAATAAAATAGAATAAAGAGATTGATTAACTTAAGGTGCTCTCTACTTACTCTTGTAAAATTAGAGCCATTATGAAGACTTAAGTAGAGAGCACACTATGCTTTTGTTTTTGTCTTTGTCAATCTGTTTATTCTATTATATTTTTAATTATTTTGAATTTTTTAGTTCATATTGCAATAAAATCATGTTTTTTTTAACTCTAAATTTTATTTCTTGTTTTCAGTTTTGTAGTTTCATTCTTCATTATTAGTCCCACAAATGATGGATTGAATCCAATTCTTACCAAAGAAAGTATGTATCGAATACAGCATAGTAAATATATGCCAAATAGTTTTTTTTTTAATTTTAACAGTTTTTAACCCGACTTCAAAAAAGGAGGATGGTTCTCAATTCGTCTGTATTTTTTTTTTTTTTTTATGTGTGTCACCTCAGAACTCCGTCTTTATGAACCGATTTAGATTTTTTTTTTTTTTGTTTTAAAGGGTTTGGTTTCCCATTGGTCCCATTGTTACCAAATCGCATTCTGATGAGGGGATTTCCGGGAAATCGAGGAAAATCCTCATTTTATATGTGAATCCCGATTTCTGCGAAATTTTTTTTTTTTTTAAAGGGAATACTCATTCATAATGGGAAAATAAGAAAATTTTTTTAAAAACCAACTTCAAAAAAATTTTTTACAAAAAAAAAACCGACCCCAAAAAAAAAAATTTTTACAAAAAAAAAACAAAATGCTTGTACAAAAAACTGAAAATCTGTTATAAAAAAATGCACTAAAAATTATAAAAAAAAAAAAAACGGGTAAAAAAAAAGTGTTCACTACAAAATAGTTGGTCGTTTAGTAGGTCCAAATAAAATCAATTATAGAACTTCAAAGTCACTAAAAAGCGAGAAATAAAACCTATTTTGACAAAATGGAAACCCGACTTCAAAAATAAAATATTCTATAACAAAAAATGCACTAAAAAGTAAAAAAATAATTGCATATTCTTGTGCCAATTTTAGTTCACCAAAGCAAAAATTTTTAAATATATATGTACAATTATTGTTATTTTTGGAGGCGGTGTCAGCATAGAGAAATTCACATAACTTTTGGACACCGCCTCCAAAAATAACAATAATTGTACATATAACATACCAGGTATAACATTGAAAGGACCACATAATTAGTACGCTATATCTGATAGTTGTAATTGTACAAAACGCGCAAGAGGCACGGGTAGGGTGGGGAGTTAACAAAATAATCCTTCTTATGTCATTAATTATTAAAATAAGGTTCAATATAATGGTTTGTCTTACTGAAACGTATCATGGTTGGTCGTTATAGCCGATAAATTTCAATAAAGGTACGTCGCTTTATCCGATGTTATATATATATATATATATATATATATATATATATATATATATATATATATATATATATATATATATATATATATATATATTAGTAAGAACATCTTTATCGCGAGCAGGAGATCGTCTACTCATTTAATCTTATAATAAATTAATTTTTAATAATAATTTAAACATATTGGATGTTTTTCAAGAAGAAAAAATTTCACAATTTTCAGATAAAAGAAACAATAAAATGTGATTGTAACGATTTTCCATTCACTTAAAATAATGTGAAACGTAATATTAATCACATCTCTCATGTATGACGTATAATAAGCCGGTTGGTTATATATTTGGTCAAAGTATGTTTCCGAGTTAAACCTAATTTTTTAGAAAATTTTTAGTTTTCATTACTTTGTTCGACAACTATTGGGCTGAATGAAAAATTGTACACATATTGTTACAGTCTAGATGATCCTAATTTCTTAATAACACGATTCCAATATTTTAAAGCTATGGTAAATTTTTTGCTCTTCTTTTTCATCACTTCAAATAATTGAATCGAGATTCATCAAGATTTCAACCTTATTCTGCTACCTAGTTTTCATCCAAATTGTGTTTTCGAGAAAAGTTCTACAGTGAAGTGTTCAAGAATAGCGAAACGAAAACTATTTTAAAAATTTCTTAGCAAGGAGATTTAGTGCATATTTCAACGGAATATGCTTTAATTATAGTTTTATCCAATAATTGATCCCTAAAATCAATGTTTGCTATCTACACATCTCACAGACGTATGTCACCTGCCGATTCCAAAATTGGCGCTCATTTTTTCAAATTTTTACAGACGATTTGTACCAAATTCATTTGATTTCCAAAAACTGTTAGAATAAAAGTTGATTTTCATACAAATACTTTGTTTTAAACATTTTTTCGAAAACAGGATGGAATCGGCTGAAATCAATTATCCAATTTGGAAAAACTAACGTTATTTTGAAAGTCGATAGGACAAAACATGTACAGAATTGAGTTAATCGAAAAAATAACATGTTCAAAATTGAATCGCCATTAAATACAAAAAGGATAAACTGAAAAAAATGAAGAAAGGCGCAGTTTGGGTCCGCGCAGTAGATTTTTCGTGAAAACCTCCTGTACATAATCTGTAGACGTATGAACTGTCGCTGGTCGCCAGATGCGCATTATTTCGATACTGGACTTTTTAAGCTCGTGCATGCGATTTCTATTATTCTAAGCATATTTACGAATCAAGCGAATAATATCAATTTTTTGTCAATTGTCAATTTAATACCAATTTTCACTTATATTCCGGCCAATATTTACATTGTCTCACTTTGCCTCTCAGTTTTTCACAATGACAACAGAATCAATGAAAGAATTCTAGCTAAACGTATTTCCACGCTTCACCAATTCGTAACCATTCACGCGCATACGCCTACACTGGTAAGATAACGTCACAGGTAAAAGAAATACAGCGCGGCAAATATATAAAGGCATAATCTATCTGTTGTGGGCTCAGCCATTTTAAACGCAAGTTATTAGCGAATGAATTCTAACGAGAGAATTGACGTTTTCACGTCAAAACATGTAAATAATCAAGCTCTTAAAAATTACATTTAGTTGATACCTTCAAAAATAACATTTAATAATTCATTTATTTGTTCATGGTGATAAAATATTACCTGATATTTTTATCTTATCGCTTAAAAGTCATAAATTCAATTGTTTATTCGATTTAAATTATTGTATACTCAATATTATTCAATTTAATGTAGGTATCAAGTAGTAATGTAACGAATATTTGCATTCGCATTCGCGAATATTCGCATATTTTTTTACATTCGCATTAGTATTCGCAAGAAACGATGTGAATGTATTTTACAAACAAAAAGGAAATTATATATGGATGGATATGGAATGATAATACAACTGATAAGATTTATATTTTTTTAATTTACTTATATTTGAATAAAAAAATGATTATGGGACAGTTTTCAGGTAAGCAATTAAATTAGAAATACTTTCTCTTTTGTTTTTGTTAGTCACTTAAAGATATTTGCTTTTGGTCGGTTTTGGTACATTGTCATGAAGAGGACGGCATAGAATTTATTTTAGCAGCACCTAGATTTTCATTTTATCGCCTTTTTAATTCGCCATATTAATTTTTATGTTTTGATTTCGCATAGCACTAGTTTTCCTTCCCTTGTGAGAATATTTTTTATCACACAACTTGTATTTCACATTTTCAGCGTCATAAACTGTAAAATAAGTCCAAACTTCGCTAACATGTACTTTACTTATGTTTTTATATCACTTTATCACTTTTGAATAACAGTTAAATTTGACAAATGCAATAATACTAAACTAATCTCAAATCGAATGATCTTCGTTCATTCAACCTGTATCGGCTCGGCTATGTTGGGTTTAAACATGACACGAAATGTCAAACCTGTCTAACATTTTGCGTGTGCTTTATTTGAAAGTCAACATTCGCATTCGCGAATATTGGAGATAAATAGTCGCATTCGCGAATGTGAAAAATCCAACTTTCGTTACATCACTAGTATGGAGTATTATACAGCATGTCATAGTCCAACTGAGTTAATTGTTTTGATGTATTGAGTTTTATTTCAATGAGTCTATTGCCGGTACTTACTTACATATATAATATACCGTGTGTTCATTTGAAAACTTACCACTTAAATATTTTTTTAAATATACATTTTAGAACAAAAAATTTCAAACAAAATTGGCACAGTTAAAGAGAGAAACATAATGCAAAATTATAGTTTTGTTTCATGCATTCGGCCCACGTGGTATATCTTATCTTTTAAACGGTGCAAGATGGGAAAAATCTTTAAATACAAAAAATATTTATCTCATAAAAACAAAGAGTTTTTGTTTAACACTTTTTTTCATACATCCCATAGTTTAGGTGTAAATACGGGAATTAAAAAATATATATATAATACATATATAAATATTTAGCGAATTTCCTCCAAAGGAAATGCAGCTATTGTTTTTGTACCAATATTGGAATTTCGTAAAAATTTCTTCAAATGTCCATCGATCCTACCTACTAGATGTTAAAAATCACTATCGTTTAAATGTTTATATATGTATATACATTTGGTGTATACAAAGAAATCAATTATTTTTGCATGAAATTACGAGAGAGAGAAGATAAAGCGTCTTTCTTTTTATTTAAGTCTTATTAATAATGGATTACTTTATACTACACCTATTATATCAACAGATCTATACGTTTATGAGTCTGTGGACTCTCTAGCGGTCACAGTTTTATTCTGATTGGAATAGTATTTGAGTAGTGTTTCACCGAGGCTACGAGGTAACCTCGGGTACGAGGTGAGGCTCAAAATTTTAATCCTCGTTACTAACCGATGCGAGGCGAGGTATATTGAGGCAAATTTACAAAAAGTAAAGTTTTTTAAATAAAATAATATAGTAACATGTATTTTTACAAAAAGCATGAAGCAATAGATTAGATTAGATGCATTTTAAAGGAAAATAAATTTTATGCCATGCCTTTTTATAATAATAATCATAAATTTGTTCATCGCCGGTTTGCAAATTTTTTAGAGAAAAGTAAATGTATTATTTTTATTTGGTTGATCGACTGCATATTCTTATTGTAGAGAAAAAAAAATTGTGCGGGCGGGGGAACCCGTCAGGAACGAAGTTATTTTTTCAACTCTAAACGTGATTTAATATGTAGATTTCTATTGATTATATTAGTGTATTTTTGTCACGCCAAAAAGCGCAGCCTTTTTTTATTCAACTCTTTTTCTCTCTCTCTAATTTGTATATTTTATTTTAGCGAATTTCCGGAAAGGAAATAGAGCTATTGGTCTCGTACCAAAGTGAAAATTTTCCAAATATTTTTTCAATTATCCATTGATCTTACCTAGAACATGTCGAAAATCATCGTCTCTAAAATTTATATATATATATATATATATATATATATATATATATATATATATATATATATGTTTTTTTTACCATATTATGTACATTCATGCAAAATAAGTCAAAGTTAGTAAAAAAATTTCCCTCGCTTCGTGGATGATAGTTAACCCAACCGAGGCGAGGTGAGGCTAGTCAATATTCTGGCGAGGCGGGGTTAATATTTAAAAAAGTGAGGCGAGGCGACGTGATACCAAAACCTCGTTTCGCCTCGTGCTTCCTGAAACACTATATTTGAGGCGTTTTTGGTATTTGAAAGCAAGTATGGTCTACGCCATAATGGCTTGCGTCCGTGAGAACCTACGTAAAGGCTAGATAAATTAGATAGAATGTATGTATTCTCTCGGACAGTCAAGCTGCTCTGAAAGCCTTATCTGGAACTGAGGTCATCTCAGGGGTAGTCAAGGATTCTCTGGAGAGACTACTGGAGCTGGCAAAACAGAACAATGTTAAATTGATCTGGGTGCCGGGTCACAGTGGTTTCGTAGGAAACGAAAATGCAGATACCTAAGCAAAGAAGGGAGTCGGAATACCCTTCATAGGCCCAGAGCATATTTTAGGAATTCCAAGGTCTGTAAACAGGTGATAAACGGGTGGATAAATGCTAAACACCGTGATTACTGGGAAAATGTACCGCAGCAAAAGCTCTGGAAACTACTGCCTCAGAGTGCAACCAAGAGGGTGCATCTCTTAATGCACTGAAGCTGAACAGGATGCAACTGCGGAAGGTTACCGGATTCATTACCGGGCATTATCTCCAAAGGAAGCATCTACACACAGTGGGACTATAACGGGTCCATTGTGTGGAGAAAAGAAGAACCATCCAACCACATTATCTTTGACTACGAACCTCTAGGCTGAAGCAGATACAAGCTCAATCAGATGCATCTCATCCCGAATATATGAACCTTCAGGAAGACCTGATAAGCAAGCTCCTGACCATTGCCAACATATGGGAGTTGCGAGTCTCGTCAGACTGAAGTAGAAGGGAGAGCTCAATGGACCATAAAGTGCAATACTGTTTAGACCCCCCAATATATATCTATCATCTCATATAGCCAGCCATTTTTTCATCTCATCTAGCATGGTTTGCACTCCTTTGACATGGTATTTTATTAATTGTCGGGGTCCAAAATTAATTTTCTATGCATTGTGACATAATTTTTATAGGCGTATTGTAAATTTGTGACGAGAGTGATAGGTGACGTAATATGTAAACAGTCCTAAATAATTAATATCCAATTTTTTTAAAATTGTCAGATCCGTTCAAAAATAGTATTTTTAGCATTAGGGGAACCCAAAACGAGGTCGCACACGTTATTTCAATTAATATACTTCGGTGTATATACTTGTATATAGAGGTAAAAAGATAGCATTTGCTGTTTATTCAAAGTACTAAAGTACACTTGACCACAAAAGTTGATGTCAGTTTTTTGTTAATTTAATAGTTTATCAGCGCCTCAGTTATTCGGTTTTCGAAAAAGGATTTCAAATAAAAGTTGTTACTATATTTTTAATGAACAACTTTTATCCGAAGCATTTTTTCGAAAACCGAATCAATAAGGCATAAATCAATTATAAAATTTTAAAAAATGACATCAACTTGTGTTGTCCATAGTACAATGTACAGGCATACAATACACCATGCATTATCATCAACCAATTATGTGTCAAACCATGTATTTGTTTTACAGATATTCAAAAATACAGTGTACTGTTATGTAGTATATTTACTTAACATACAGGGATCCTTTACATTTAATAATATAGTAATAATAATGTTTTTTCAATAAATTGTTTTTCTACGTTTGTCATCTCACTTATATTAGCTTGAATGCAAAGTAAAAACAAAATCACAACTTCGCGTTCGGCTTGCTGTATATCGGCTTTAAAGGCCCCCATACACGATCAAGAAATCTACGCAACAACCGTTGTTGCACAAATAGTTTGATAGTGTATTGAGTTGTCGCACATTGGTTTGAAGCAAATCGGTTGGAAGACACCTCCATACACGATCAAGCAATTTATGCAACTGCCTGTTTGCGCAAACAATTTATTGGTGTTTGCTATGGATCGGGTTGTAGCACAACGGTTTAAAACAAATCGGTCAATCGATTGACAAGCCATTTGAACGAGCATAACATTGTTTGATCAAAAACCACAAAATGAAATGAGGTTGCACAAACAGGGTTGTTGCACAAATTGTTTGATCGTGTATGTGGGCCTATTATTATTTCCCAACACGCTTTGCAAGCAGTTTAAACGTGCATGGAAGTTTTTGACCCAGTGACCTTGAAATTAAATTTACAAAACCTTTTGGAAAAAACAATTAAGTTGCAGAAACACGCTGTTACGCAAATCGTGTTTGGGTATGGGTTTTTATCGTGTATGGGTATTTTTATTACGCAAACATGGCGTTGTGTAGTTCGGAGAACTGATTCATTCGGCACGTCGAATTTATACTTGCCGCGTAGTTGAATGAAATACGTTTACTTTCAATTTACCCAAATTTTTTTACTCTGCAGTTGTTTCCAGATTTCTGAAAATTTTTACTCTATTTAGACATGTTGTCATTAGTATCAAGTAAAATTCATTTACCCTGAATTTATTGACAATTGTAAACAAATAAACCCATTTATTTTATTGAAAGAACAATCTATATTTATAAATTATAATGAATAAATATAGAATCTAGGACGTGGTATTGCATACATACATTTTTATGATTTGGCTGTTTAATAAACATTTTTTTTAAATATACAGTTGATGGGCATCGTATTTTTTCTATAGTTTAAGGTAGTTCACTAGTAAAACCACTATTTTTAAAAATTTCATGAGATTGAAGTGTGATAGTAATCTAAATGTTTCGCATTTATGAAAAATAATTTTACTGTTTGTGAAGCGAGATTTTCGCAATAAAAGTTGAAATTTTCGTACGTAAAATGTTCGCGTATACTCCTTTTTTTTATATAACTAGAAAAATTTTCTATACATTTTTATCAAAAACAAATATCTTATAAAGTTGAGCAAACTAGTTAAAAAAAATACTACATATAATGCGAAATTTTTTAAAATCTATTGATATTTAATGCTTATAATTTGCAAATGCGATCCCAAAAATAATGAATAATCGCTGTCAATACTAGTCTTGTATAGTTGAATATTTAGTACATTGTATCATATATGTTAGAACACTATATACGTTAAACTAGATATGTAATTGGCATAGCCGTAATAATTTTATGTATCGTATTGGGTTTGGTATCTTTTGCTTTGAGTGAACTATCTTAAAAGTGTATATTTTTTGTAGGTCCGTAGCCATTTTATAAAAAAAATTATGTATTTTTGTAAAACTCTCGTAACATATATATCAGTGGTTATTTTATGATTGCAGAAAATAATTATAAACAAACATTATATAAAATTAGTCCTTGTCTTGAAAGTGTTTTCATGTTAATGTTTTCGAATTATCCGAATAATAAATATGGATTTTATCAGGAATGACCATACATTTTATTAAATTTCAATTAAAGTTTTCTGAAAATTGCAAATGTATTTAAAATCTGTGTACCAGGCATACAGCTATTGAAATTCAATTGCCTGATTTCAGTTTAATCGTTTTTAACCATTCATTCCTTCGGATTAGCTTAATTATTAAAATAAAAGCCTATTGAAGAAGAAATCAAACTAGAAGACAAATTATCATTAACAGATAAATAGATGGATTATTAGATCAAGAAGAGTTGTTAATATAGAGAGGCTTATTTTGTTGAAATTCATTTTATGCAGTTTAGGTAGAAGATGTCGCGACAAAATATCCGAAGACAAAATAAATAAACCATTATATCTGAACGACAAAATAGATAAAATAGTAGAGAAGAAAAAAACAAACGACCATAACAATGTGACCATTCGCTCGATCAACGGATCCACGAGAAATTTAATTATCATTCTAAGCCATAGTTTTACAGGTCGAGTTGGTGAAGGTTGCGGGGTTTTCATTGGTTGAGATTTTAAATTGGAACATACGTAGAAATAATAGAATTTCAATTTCAGTAATGGTGTCCAAATCAAAGTATGGTACGGCTGTGGGAAAACACAAAATTTATGAAATTGAAATATTATTTGTATCTAAAATAATCCTCTAAACCGTTCGATAAATTTTAATGTTATTTTTTATTTGTTTGTAGGTTATAGTTACTAAATTTTCCCGGGTATATGTCTGGACAACAAAGCCTTTTTGGATCCATGTTTACAAAAAATTCATCTGGAAGTTGTCCAAATTATCCATATATTACTTATTAATAATTCCCTCTGAAACATTTTGAATATCGAAAATTTATAAGAGTCAAACTTCTTAATGGAAAAAATCTGTAGTGTGTGTGTGTGCATACGTAATGAATAATATTATAAATGAAGTGGGTATCACAAAATCCCCACTCTTAAATGACATCAAACAAACATCATACCACAAGCAGCCAGATGCTTGTATGTGTATGTATGTATGGTTTTATAGTAAATATTTTATTTATTTATTTAACATTGATTCCCTATTAGAAATTCTTTTGAAAACAGACTGTATATGGCCTCCGACAAAATTCATCCATGCATATGCTTCACATAAAAAAAATTTTTAAGCAACTAACCGATTTTTATGCGGTTTTCACCGAATATGACTTTGAATACAAAATATTTGAAACATTTTTTCATACAATTATTAATTTAGACATCATTTGAGTAGTAGTAATAGGGGTCAGGGCGAATATAATATTGTACTATCGTTATAATGGGTCAGCTAGTATATAATATTATACTAGCTATTTTAATTTAACGTTAAGTGAAACTTAATCCAAAATTATGTTATCAAAAATGTCATAATCATATTTAGCAAATTCAATTATAATTGTTATAAAATTGTGAGTATAAAATATCATTTTACGTACAAACTTAATATTTTGCTATTATTAGTATTGAACATCGGTCGTTCATGTGCAGCAGTCATCATGAATACTTGTTTTATCGGAAATAATATCTTTCAGTAAATACAAATAAAACTGTGTTAGCAAAATACAAAATTCATTGAGGTCAAAGTCTCATTTAACTATTTGACTGCGGAAAGCGTATCAAGATTGTTATTTAAGGTAGTTCACTCGTAACAGTTAAAGCAAAACGTTTAGTACACAGTATAATAAATTTATTCTAACAGCTATGCCTAAAATATAACATGTATTTAACATTTATGATACAATACTGAAGACCACAAAAATAGCGCTCTTTTTCAAAATTTTATAGTTGATTTTCTAAAAGGCATTATTCGGTTTTTGGGAAAATGTAACGAATAAAAATTGTTGGTATATTTACAATGAACAACTTTTATTGGAAATATTTTTCAATAACCGAATGAGTAAGGCTCAAAGGAATTATGAAATTTTGAAAGAAGAGCACTACTATGAATTGTACTATGCAAGACTTTTGTTTATTCATTATTTCTGTTGACGTAGTCAATTATCACCATTATATATTAATAACGTTTTTTTAAATCCTTAATATGTTTAGTATAAAATGAATTTTTGTTGGCTTCGATTTGAGACATAGTTATTCAAATAATAAAACTTATATCACAATACATTAAGCCAAGTTTTTTTTCTTTCTATGTACTCAGTTATGAAAAAATTTTTTTATTTTTAAAAAAGGAACATTTTTGTCTTTAATTTTTTTTCTATCTCTTACTGTTTTACAGAATGTTATTTTCCCTCCTACGACGGGAGAAGCCCGGTTCCATTTTATCCATTCACGAACTTAACCTTTCTGTATAGCTCTAAAAAACATACAAAATTTCAGTTCATTATTTCTTTTCGTTTTTGAGTTATCGTGTTGACTGAAAGACAGACAGACGGATATGCGGAAATGAACTAATTAGATCATTTTAACACCTACCAATACAAACAAATTTTTTCTACGATAAATACTTTCAACCGTTACAAGGTTAGGTTGTAGCGGCTGTCCCGAACGGGGCACACTTAGCCTATTAGATAAATTGTGATACCAATACGTTAAAGTGGTGGGTGAAGGACAACGAATTTTTATGCAGAATAGGAATTGGTAGGTTGTGCTGCTGCAGCCGACTTTGATAGGAACTATGCCGATATTCATCTGGAGTTCGTGAATGGAAACTGCAGTAAACCTTCACAAGCATAGCCGCTTACTTTCGTTCTTATTTGTACGCCGACAGTTTATTCAATTAGCCACTCCATTAGTTTTTTTTTAATTAGCAAACTGCCACCGTTGTGAATCGAACCCACCACAACCTCCCAGTTCCAAGCATAGCGTCTTTGGAATTTTTAAGAAAATGGGTTTACGAGTGAACCACCTTAAAATTCTTATTTTGTCTAAATCTTTTTATTTCATTTTTTTATAAGAGGATGTTCCAAAAATAGCCTCCTACAAAGTAGAGCTATATGAATTCAATTATTGTGAATGTCGGCTTATTGGAATTTAACCTACCATAAAGAGTTTTTAAATCTATTATAGTATTCTAGTGTAAGAGCTATGCGGTATATGTCGTTTTGCAAAGTTGGAATTTGGTCAAAACTTTTTTAAACTTAATCAAAAACCTAATGCTAGATGGGTAATATGTCTACCCTTGTCCTCGGCAGTAAATCCCTTACGAGATGTGTAAATTTTATTTCGGAAACGTAGGCTGTAGAGAAAAGCCGAATGGATTCCGTACATTTAGAATGTGAAGCATTTCGAATAAATAATTCAAGCAAAGCTATTTATTGAAACTTTTTATTCAATTAAATTTTGTTAAATCTTTTACCGTTTTCAAAATAAAATTTACATGCCTCATTAGAAAGTTTGACTGATCCTAATGACGACAATCAGAAAAACCCTTTGGCATTTGGTTTTTATACCCGGTATATGTAAATATGCGACGGTATATTAAGTTTAGTCCCGACTTTCTAACGCTTGAAAATATTGATCGTAGGCATAAGTGTTTGGACTAGGTGGTCATAAAAAGGCCTAATTCGGCCATTTCCGCATGTCCGCCCGTCTGTGGACACGATAACTAACAAACGAAAAGAGATAACGAGTTGAAATTTTATGTGTATTCTACAGTTAAAAAGTAAGGTCAAGTTCGTGAATGGGCAAAACCATGGGCGAACCATGTTTGGGAAAAATGTAGTATTTAGAACAAAAATGAATAGATAACAAATGTATCTATTTTAAAATTAAACCACTTTTGTTATAAACTTTTTTACATAAATTCAGGATATAGCGGGGTATTTAAGCAATTAATTCAGTTATTTTCACTTTTTAACTAACTTGATTAGGGATGTTTTAGTAATTTTCCAACCTTGTGAAAATGTTTCTATTGGCCCAACATCTCTTACGGTATTAACTAATCGATTTTCTCACATGATGTGATCATTTCAAAGGTCGGAAGTTTGTTTTTAAAAAGGATGTTTTTAATTTTATGCTTATATTATAAAAATAAGTTTTGTTTACAAATAAATAACAGAAAATCAATGATACAGCAACTACTACATACTACAAAGTTTGTTTTTATTGACAATTACATACATCCCATACTTTGACTACTAAAAACCTACTGCATGCAAATAAAACTTTTTTTTTTAAATACATCGACAAAAATAACATTTGAAGACAGATGTTCACGAGGCCGACTGTCACATCTATGACGACAATCGTGAGCTTTTGTTATTATAAAAATTTATTCTATTAATGTTATATGTATTGAAAACATTAGGTTACTGAGTAAAATAAAAGGTTCCGTGCTTCTCAACGAGGTATTCTAGTTTATAGTCAGTTTGAGACTATTTTCAAGGTTACAGAAAATAAGTGAGTAAATAAGTCCCGCGTAAAAAATTGCCAAAGTTATAAACAATTTAGTAAAAAAAAAGGTTGGGGGGGGGGGGTTTGGTTTCGTTTTTTGCAAATATCTCAAAAAACTATAAGATACCGGAAATCGAAAATAAAATTCTTAAAGAGCAGGAAATTTCCTAAAAGAGTCTCAACTGCCAGAACTGTACCACTAATATTTATCATTTTAATTGAGAGATGAAAATGAGTATTGAAAACGAGTTATTTGATTCAGCTTTTTTCAGACATTTGAACAAAAAATATTTTTAAACCCATTAAATGTGAATATTAAGGAAAGACAAAATTCACGTACTTAGTGGATAATTAAACAAACAATAATCCGTCGGCAACAAATTTTTACTCCAGTTTTTCCATTAACTTTCCATTGTTAATTAAAAAAATTTTCCAATCTGGATAAGACCGATAATTTTGAAAATGAAAGTCTGAAATTTTTTTTACTTCTGTGAGCTATTCTTTGAATGATTTAAATATTTTGAATTTTTCCGTATCTTTGTTAATAAAAAAATGGAAAATCAAAATTTTTAAATTTTCCAACTGGTATCCTTTTTAAATCCTTCCCAGAATAGTTCCCAAAAGTAAAAAAATTCCAGACTTTTATTTTTAAAATTATCGGGATTATCCAGATTGGAAAATTTTTTTTAATTAACAAAAGCATAGTTAAAGGAAAAATGGGTGTAAAAATTGTTTGCCGACGGATTATTGTTGTTTAAAAATCCACTTACTACCTGAATTTTGTCTTTCCTTAATAATTATATTTAATGAGTTAAAAAAATTTTTTTGTTCAAGTGTCTGAATCAAGCTGATCCGAATCACTAGTTTTTAAAACCTATTTTCACCTTTCAATAAAAATTATAAATATTAGTGATACATTTCCGGGAGTTTTTTTAGGAAATTTCCTGCTCTTTAAGAATCTTTTTTTCGATTTCCGATATCTACAATAGTTTTTGAGATATTTGCAAAAAACGACCCCCCCCCCCCCCATTTTTATACTAAATTGTTTATAACTTTTCCAATTTTTTATACGCGGAACTTCAAGTTTTTCAAAAACTTTCTAGATGCAATTACGTATCGAATGACACTTTGGTCCTAATTTTCTGAGAAGGCGAAGTGGAAAAGGCAAATGTACACTAGTCTAGTAGATTAAGCGAATTTTCTCAGAACGAGGTATCATAATGAAACCAAGTTACCAAGACGACAGTTGTAATTTTATAGTAGTTGTTAACTATTCTGCTCTTCACAAACATTATTGTGGAGAAAATTAAAAAGTCATAACTTTTGTATAAAGTTTTAATCAATTTTCAATATCGTGGTTATGAAGGGCCAATTCTTTTGATAATTTTGTGAAGGCCCATGGTTGCGTAAAAAAGATCAACATACACGATCAAACATTTGCGCAACAGCGTGTTTGTGCAACATCATGCTTACATAAACATTGTGCAACATGTTGTGCAAGCTTAATTTCATTGTACTCCCACTGATGGTTTTTTTTCGGACAAGAAGAAACTAAAACGAAAAAAGAAACAGAGGGTCTGGGTATTCTCACTCGGCCAGAGCTTGTCATAAGCAAACACTGCCATGCACGTTCAAACCGCTTGTCAAGCTTGGAGATGTTGTGCAATAATAATATTGGCCTCCATACACGTTCAAACTGTTTGTGCAACATCATTTCATTTTGTCAAACATTACCATACGCATGCAACGATTTCTTTCAAACCGTTGTGCAATAACTCAATCCATACCATTCACCATCAAATTGCTTGCAGGTTGTTTTCAGTTTTTGTTGCACAAATTGCTAGATCGTGTGTATTGGAATGTCTTCAAACCAATGTGTGGAACAACTGCTTCAAACTATTGCAGTGATGTTAGACATACCAATTTCTTGGTAAACATACCATTTTTCATGGTTTTGTACCAAGTAAAAAATTTCGTTACGCAGGAGCTGCGTCAACTCAGCGAATTTCCTTAGAATACATAAATCACTCTCTAGCGGTCATAATTTTCGTGTGATCAAAAAGAAATATAATATCTGATATGACTTTAGTATTTGCAAAAATTAAATTTATTAATAGCTCAAAAAAACCGGTATAACGATTATAGTTTATAGTTACTATGGAAACGACAATCTAAATTTGTTTCAATAAAATATATTTTATGTACTCGTATCAAACACAAAATATTAAATATCTCTCTTAATATTAGAATAATCGAAAAATGTATAAGGAGTAAAGTTGTAGAAAATCAAGTTTGCTACAATTCATTATCTGATCATTTTTCTCAAACTCTAATGTGAACAGAGATATTTAGAATCACCAGCTTTTAGCGACATCTGTACGAGGTTACTTAGGCCAATATCTAACATCACTGAACCGTTGTGCGACAGGTCAATCCATGCCATACACGATCAAGCAATTTGTGCAACAACGGTTGTTGAGCAAATAGTTTGATCGTGGATAAGGGCCTTAACACGATATACGATATACGCAGTTGATATGAAATTAAATATGCACATATATCATTGATAAATTTATTAGACACTAGAAATAATCACATGACCTTCATATTTATAGCATAACAACCTAATAAGTGTTTCTTGTGAAATACCTTGCTATTAATATTTCATTTTTACGTAAACAGTTAATTTAAATAGGTTGATGTGTTTGGCTGAAAAAATTTTAGTGTTAAATTGCTTCACTTACATGCTTTAATTATGTAGTTTTTTTTAGTTTTTATGGAATCATTTCGGCGTATGTCTGACAAACTCTTTTTTTTCAGAGATTATTGCACGTAAAATTTAGCATATTTGTAGTATGCAGCTACCCAAATACGGACATGAGATTTAAAATTCAAATTTTTTAGTGTAAAGTTTAGTTTTGGAAACGGAAAATAAAAAAATGGTCAAGGGCATCGTGTAGAGTGTTAAATGAAAGCTTACTGAAGCACGAATCAAGCAATATATATTGGTTGTGTGTGTTTTATTAAGCATTTTTTTTTTTAATTTGGAAAAACGGTTAAATAGAGTTGTACCCCACCCTTTTCACAATAGAATCTTTCAGAAAAATTGAGAAATATATTTATATTGGGCGAAAATTATCAGGATAAGAAATTTCTAGCGCGATCAATTGTTATAAACAATTTAATTGTTTTTAGAACAGTTAAATTACTTTTAACAGTTAAGTACAAAACAACATTATTGTATTGCAAATTGCTTCCTTCAACAAAATCTTTCAATATTAATTTTTTTTTCAGGAAACACTAATTTTGGAAGCATAGTTTCTTGCACTTGATCGAGATTTAGTTCCGTAGATATGGAGAAATATCTTTTTCCAAAAGCATTGTAAACAAATCTGAAGATATGTATTTTTCGAAAAATACAGAAACATTTATTTGAAAAAACTTTTTAAATTGGAAATAGAACATCTAAACCAATACGCTAAATAGAATGTTTATTCTTCTTTGGGCTCAGTATAGTCAAACTAGGAAACCTTATAGTTTCGCCAAGTCCATCTGTTTTTCATGTGATAGCTGTTTTACTCGCAGACTATTAATGCCACTCTGAAATTTGGCATGGTTATACATTTTTATATCGAAGCTATATGAAATAAAATTTTGTTTATAATTTTTAATTAGAGGGGTTCATTTGCGTACTCCATACGTAAACAAAACAAAACGTAAATAATATATATTGCTAAAACTTATATATTATACCCCTAAGGATATGATATATACAAGTTAGTCATCAGTTAGTCACATTCTAAGCGTATATATTACTTAATATTTGTATATTATATACAATTACACTTAGAATGTTTCAACTGGTTCAGTTTTTATAAACGGGAGTGTACATATATATGTTTATGCCTACATATGAGTCTGTACGCGCGCTGGAGGTCGCAATTTCAGATTGATCGGAATTAAATTGGGTATGTTAAAATTTTAAATTAAATATGCACATATATCATTGATAAATTTATTAGACACTAGAAATAATCACATGACTATCATATTTATAGCATAACAACCTAATAAGTGTTTCTTGTGAAATACCTTGCTATTAATATTTCATTTTTACGTAACCAGTTAATTTAAATAGGTTGATGTGTTTGGCAGAAAACATTTTAGTGTTAAATTGTTTCACTTACATGCTTTAATTATTTAGTGACGTGCTTTTTGTATTTGAAAGGGCAAGTTCGTTAATGGGCAAAATCGGAAAAATGTAGGGTGGTGAAGAGAGTGGGGGGGGGGTGTAATAAATTCTTAAATGTATCTCTTAATATAAGCTGAATGAACAAAAATTATAATTAGTAAAGTTGTAGTAAATAAACTTTACTACAATAAATTATCGGAACACATTATCTGGAACTCTCTTATTTACAGAAATATTTGAAATATTTCTGTAAATAATTAATTAACGAACTTGGCCTTTCAAATACCCAAAGCAAATCAGGTACGAAATTTCATTTTGACTAAAATTGTCGGGCTCATGAGTATACAAATAAATGGAAAATATATATATATATATATATATATATATATATGCGTCTGTAGTTAATCTAGCGGTCACAGGTCGCCTTGAACGTTAATACGATTAAAATTAGTTAAGAAGTTGACGCAGCTCCTGTTTAACGAATTTTTTATGTCATCGTATCGTGCCATACGATACTCTTAATACACCTTGTATACAAAATATTTGTACTAAACAAGCACCCAGAGGATATTATTATATTTTAAACTATTACTGTTTTCACCCATATCTATAATATTTTTTTCAGTAAACAATCGATTCGGATAATAATGAATTATAAAGTAAACAAGTAAATCTTTTTATTGAACAGTTAATACACTTTATAGGTTAAAAATTTTTAATAATCTTTTATTTTGTGAATTTTTAATTTAATATTGTTCACTAACAACAAAATGACGGCATTCAAATTGATATGCTTTTAAGCGAAATATCACTCACTGAATGACTCACACCACTAACTCATCACCAATTCTTCGGAACTACAACACCTACACATTTGAAATTGGACAGGTACGTTCACTAAAACAGCGATAATCTTTACAGAAATAAACACCCAAGGTTGTTTGTGGGGACGGCAAAGTTCAAAATATTCCCGTTTTCTAACTATTGACTTGAAATTTGGCAAGTAAACCCCTTATGCTTCGTACGCATCCGCTTAGAATCGGTTTTACAAAATTAATCTCTTAATAGAGGTTGCTGGGGCTCCTAGTGTTAAGTCCAAAATCATAGTACACTATGGTGGTTAGTCGATTCTACTTTGAATTTTTAAGGAGAGCCATGAAATATTGTATAAAACCTTCAAGTAACTTTTAAGAAATGTGGTCCATTTCACAACCTTTGCGGAGCTACAATATGACGTATCTGGAAAACTATTTTGAAGATTATCGCATGTTTTGAATAGAAATGTGTGCTTCATAAATTGTTTGCATAATAATTCAGCTGTTCCGAAATATATTTTATATTAAGCTTACACATTTCTAATTGGCTTGTTTCTAAAAAAAATGTGAGATTCCGTGTTCAAAATTATTTGACGTATTGTTAAGTTAAATTGTTAATACTGATTGGTTACTACCAACATGCCTACTTCCACTTCTAGAGGTAGAGGTAGATTGTAAAGGCTGCCCTGGACGGGCTACACTTCGACCATAAGGTCCATTGTGATGCCTTAGGATATGAGGATGTGAGTGGAGTGGAAGGAATTTGTGAGTAGACTAGGAATTGGTAGGATATGCGGCTGCAGCCGACTATGATAGGAACTATGCCGATATTCATTTGGAGTTCGTGAAGGAAACTGCAGAAAACCTTCTCAAGCATAGCCGGTTACTTCGTTCTTGTCCATACTCCGACAGTTTAGTCAATTAACCGCCCCTTTTTTTTTATTTTTATAATTGACAAACTGCCGATTTCGGGATTCCAAGTACAAGTACCCATAACCTCCCAGTTTCCAAGTACTGCATACTGCACAGACATAACGCCTTAGACCGCTCTGCTACTTGGACAGGTTCTTCCACTCCTAAATTTTATTTCGCAAACGATAGAAAGTTCAAATTAAAAAGTTATTTAAAAAATTATATTTTTGTAAATATTTTTTCCAAAACTAATTCGACAGAAATATTTAATGTACACGTAATTATTAAATAGTGAACCCCACAACGCCAGGTAGTTGGCCGATACTATCTAGAATAGATGACTAGCCCTTAAGATAAAAATTGAAATAATGACACGGTGTAGTTGAGATTGTATCTTATTACTACCGAATTGTGAGTTATCAAAACAAATTAATTTTATTTAATTGTGTGTTTATAAATAACCCGTTAATAGTCGGTATAAAATATCACCAAAAATAAAACCCTCACCTGTGACATGTTATATATTGTGATATAACAATATATATGTAGTTATCCTAATAATATAAGGTATAAATGTATTTATCAAACCATCATAGCAGATGTTAATGATTTAATAGTGAGTGGACGTGAACATCATGTAGTAGAGTTTATACTGCATCTGAACTCTATAGATAGAGTGATAGGAAATTTGTTCGTAATTCGTAAACTACATACACAGATTCATTAATTAAAAATTTTGTTCTAAACATTATGTCGAAAATCGGGTGGATTCGGTCCAAATAAGCTGTAAAATTTTTTAAAAGGTAGATAATACATTCATGTAATTATATTTTTGTTCAACCCTTTGCCATTTTCGTAATAAAATATATCCTGGAAGGCAGGTGGAGTATATTCGTAATAAAAATTTATAGGTTATTTTCAATGTTGAAAAATATGAAAGTATATCTAGAAATTGTTTTAAATGTGAACCAATCCCAAAAATATCATTTTGAATCATTAGGTCTCCTCTAATGTCAAATACGTTATTGTTGTCTGTATATTTCAAAGAATGAGTGTGAGAGAATTCAGCGAAATTTTCCGAAAAGCAATTTTATTCCATTTTGAAAATATAGCCTAATATCTTATTTACAAAGTTTCATTTATAATAATGTATAAATTTACTTCAAGTTGAATGCTTTTACGAGTAATAATATACAATTACCTTAAATATTCCAGAAATAAAAAACAATAAAATCGTATAAAAAGCATTTTATAAAATGGAAATGAAGGGAAACAAATTAAATGTTGTCCTCAGGCAAAAATAAATAGACAGAAGACAAAATTAAAATCGAAAAAAAATGTTTGTCAATAGATGTGACGATAAATCTCTCCCACAGTTCATTTGATTCATTTCGAAGTGTATTCACATATTCAATTTTACATTTAAAAAAAGGATATTGAAACGTTAAATGTAAATTGTGTTAATGCATAGGTAATCATGTACAAACAGTTTTACCTACTCCCCACAAATGTTATGGTTGCCAGATGGTTTTTACTTTCTATATACAGATTACAACCACGTAATATGTATTGATAACTTACAATTTTAGTCGGGACGTCTGGTGGCATAAAAAGAAACCAAATTAAGTGTGCAGTATTACATTTTAAGCAAATTTCCTCCAAAGGAAATGCAGCTATTGTTTTTGCACCAATGTTGGAATTTCGTAAAAATTTCTTCAAATGTCCATAGATCCTACCTTTTAGATGTTAAAAATCACTACCGTCAAAATTTTTATATATGTTTATACACATATGTACTTTTTAAAATGTCTGTTGTCTCTCTAGCGGTCACAGTTTTATTCTGATTAGAATGTAATTTAGTATTTGAGGCGCTTTTGGTATTCTAAAGGTCAAGTTCGTCAATGGGGAAAATCAGACAAGTGGAAAGCGGGTTTGGAGGGAAGGGGAAACACAAAATTTGGTATATCTCCCTTAATATTTGAAAAATCGAAAAATTTATCAGGAGTTAAGTTGTAGGTACTAAGTTTTACTGTAATTTTGTTTCTTATCATTTTTCTGTTACACTAATATTTATAGAAATATTTACAATTAAAGATTGAAAGTTAAAATTCTAAATATCTCTGTTCACATTCGAGTTTGGGAAAAATGACCAGGTAATTGTTGTAATTTTCTACAACTTTTCCTTATACATTTTTTGATTTTTCTAATATTAAGAGAGATATTTAATATTTTGTGTTTGTTTGACACGAATACATGAAATATATTTTATTGTAAAAAACTTTTAAAAAAAAATTCAACCGACTTCAAAAAACTCAAAAAGTCACTATATTAAGAAGCTAAAAATAACAATTTACAGATTTAATCCGTTATAGGTTTCTTGCCCAAACCTATAACGTATAATTTAATATATGTAAATATACAAGGTATATTAAGTTTGATCACTACTGTAACGCTTAAAAATATTGATCGTAGGCATGAATGTTTGGTATGTGTTCATAAAATTTGGCCATTTCCGCATGTCCGTCTGTCTGTGGACACGATAACTCGAGAACGAAAAGAGATAACGAGCTGAAATGTGTTCTAGAGCAAAAAAGTAAGGTCAAGTTCGTTAATGGGCAAAATCGGACTATATTTGGGCAAAACTGCTTATCTTTGAAACCATTGGAACGTGTTTATACGCAGTATAATACGCAGAATTGTTAACAATTTAATCATTGATATACAACTCAGTATATACTAGGATTTCAAACATTTAAGTCAGTTAGTTGTTACATTACTTAACAGTCGAACATAGAATCTTCTTCTTTTTTTGGAGTTGGTTAAAATTTGTACTGATTTAGTCATTTTCACAGAAACTCTACTTCTATAAGATAACTATAAAATTATTTCATTAAAATTTTGTTTTAATTTTGAAATGTCAATTATAAACTATAATCGTTATATATCGTTCTATTTTGGCTATTAATAAATTTAATTTTTGCAAATACTAAAGTCATATCAGATATTATATTTCATTTTGATCACTCTTAAACTATGACCGCTAGAGGGTGATTTATGTATTCTAAGGAAATTCGCTAAGTTGACGCAGCTCCTGCGTAACGAATTTTTTTAATTGTAAAAGAGAAAATGTCTCATTGTTTGGGAAAAACTATGGGAGATAGCGAAATAATGATGAAAGAAGATCTTAGGTAATTTTTTTTACGACTCCAGAAAAACTCAGAAGTTCAAAATTCCAAATCGTACCAAAGTTATAGCTGGTTGTAATATAGTTTATAATTATTTCAAGTTTATAGGTATTACATTAACAATATTTTGGAAATAAATTATTTATCAATAAATTGAAAATATAAGAAGAAATGACATTTTAATCTCGAAATTTAGAAACTACTTGACATTAAAGAAATATATTATTCTTCCCCTGCGCACAATAAACGGCCATATTTTTTAAGCCCTGCCCTCGGGCCAGTCCTCATATTTTTTATGCAAGTTTTCAATGTATTTTTTTATTTAGCAAGCGGTGTATAATTTGTTTTCTTATATAAAAAACTCGGCCTTGCGCACTTCCGTGCTCTAGATAGAGAAAGTTTCTATTTTATGAAACTTTATGTGTAACTGTAGTGTTTGCATATGTGTGACATCTCCTCTCTTGTGATTGCCATATTTTAACTATGAGACTGACGCGCTTTACAAAGAAAGAAATATTAAACAAGAAGGGTAAGCTGTTAAAATACATTCGATTGATGTAGCTTGCATGTGAAATTCGTCGTGTGGGTCGCAATGCAATTTTTGGTATATCAACTGTTTTTAATTCGATTGAAAACTTTCATCAAATATTTCACGTGTAAAAACGGGCATAGAGGTTACGTTAACGGAATCCAAAATTAGTATTGAAATTTCTTCTGATCCTAGGTTTTGAGAAGAACATTCAAATTGCATAGTTAAGTTATGTATAGTTTGCAGAAAGATGCGTTTGAGAAAAATCGTCTCTCTAAAATTGGGACATATCCCAAAACCGGATTCTAGACTGGTTTTTAATCGTAGCTCATTTGATTTGATTTTTTTCTTACTAAGATTAAATTTTAGAATATAAAAATTTATTTTAGTGGAAAGTGTTCAAAACAAAAACAAAAATCGAAATCATCTTTTTGATGATGTTGATTTTCTGAGATATTTGAGTTCGAATCCCGAGTAATTTGTATTGTTAGAAACGAAAATTGCATTTATATAATATGTTACTTTTTTGATTATTTTAGTGAGTTTTCTTTTTGAAATCTGCTACTACTTGTTTTTTAACGATGATGAAAAGATTTCGCAAAAAGTTCTTCAAATGTCCTTTGAACATACTAAGTAGATCAAAAATCATTAAATCTTATACCGTACGTTTAGTTTACATCTTCGCATAGTAGATCTCCCACAAGTATGAGAGAGTAAATATGTATACATTAAGCAATGTGTATGAGAATGAGAAGGTGTAAGCAATGTTGTGTTGTGTTGGATGTGACATTCACCAACCACTCGAACAGTTATGAACATTATTCACTGTTTTGAAAAATATGTTTGTTTATCAAACCTATAAGACCTCCTTCTCATACACATTGCTTAATGTATACACATGTACTCTCTCATACTCGTGGGAGATCTACTATGCGAAGATGTAAACTAAACGGTAGGTATATAACTGTTTGAGATATAGACAAACTTTCTATACAGAAATAATTATCTCATAAAAATGACCAATTTTAAACAGATTTTTGTTTGGATATTTCACACTGTAAAAAATAAAATAGTGGACCCAACAACGCCAGGTAGTTTGACGATATTACCTACAGGTAAACAAATAGCACTTAATGATAAGTAATTTGTGTGTTTCAGAGCTAAAAAATAAGGCATAGTTTGTGAATGGGCAAAATCGGATCGTGCTTCTTTGTCCATCCATCTTTGAAACCGTATATTAGATTAGATTCGTATCAGGAGTAAGTCTAATAAAGAGTTTTTATACCGCGACCAATTTGACTTAGTGTCCTCCTTTCTTCCAAAGATGTTTCAGTAGTGCCATGGTCTTGATAAACGCTAGGATATTCCTCGGCGACATCTTATTTATTTCATCTGGCCTGAGATCGGTCCATCCTAAATGATAGTGTCTTTTGACAGAGATATACGCCTGTTCATGACAAAATCTGCAGAAATTATTCCCTCTGAGATTGATTTTGTGATTTTATTGAGTTTGCAGTGGCCGGTAAGTATCCTCAATTCGTTTTTTCCTAGTTGAAAACGCTCAGAGTTCTTTTTCCATGAGAGCTTTAAAGAGCCTTTGCATAATCATGACCATGAGTATTTACCCAAGAACGGTTGGACTCTTGTACCGGTTTTTTTTTATAGTTCTTTTCGGCACACCAAGAAACGGCTCTGAACCGTTTAGTGGAGCACTATCATCCATTCTGGCTATCCGTGTAGGCACCCAGCCAATAGTGACTTTGTTATGTTTACCTAGACTATTTCAGCTAATGCTTTAAGCCCGGCCAGACTATCGGATAAAATATATATTATTCTACCTTTGTAGTATGGTTGAAGGTTCTCGATTGTACATCTATTAATGGCATACACTTCAGCCTGAAATATCGAGGCCTATGTACCAAGACTGATATAGATATTCGTACTTCATTAAAACCGCAAGAGACAGAACAAAAATTTAAAAATAAAAAAAAATTTTTTCAAAATAAAGTCAGTATACACCGAGTATTTAAGCAATTATATCCTACTTAGTTGACATTTTCACTAGTTTAACATCATTTGGGCCTGTCGGTTTCTCTACAAACATACAGTTAAAAAAGGAACCCTAGTTTTAAATATTTATCACCTTTATTTGCAATGAAGCTTTATTTTATGTTTGTCATAGATAATAGTAACTACTTCATGATTTCATTTCACTTGTTACCAATGACCCGTAGCTAAGATTCAAAATAATCATTATATACATTGAAGCACACAGGTGCTTTTACAATACAAGTATATTACTATGCCTAGTACAGAGGTGGGCAGGAGATGACTCGGCCAAGCTCTGAGTGAGAGGTAGGGAAGAGAGATAGAGTTAATACAGGGTAACCTACCAATTATTAATATTTTCTTTTTTTAATTAAAACATTTTCTGAAAAAAATATAATAATACCAAATCTTTTTTATGGTCACTATTATACAAAGTAAATAATACAAGCAATCATTCAATACATACTCTGGAATTTTGGGCTGGTAATTAGGGTCATAAAATGTACCTTTTTAGTATATATCATATTTGTGTATGAATAAAATAAAAATATATAAAAAATATATATAAATCTTTTGAACCTTTAAGTTTACCGCTGGACCATTGTAATAAAAGAGGGAAATTTTTGCAAAGGATAATTTAAATAGAATTAAAGTTTTGAAAATTCCAAATGATTTGTCTAAATATTTTACTATTCATATCCGAGAACTAATAAAGAATTATTTACCTGATTTAATTATTTTTTCTTCGTATGGAATATGCTCAGTATAGTGTCATGGGAATTTGATGAATTAAGTTAAATTTTACATAAATTGGGAATTTGAGTTCTTCGAGTTAGTCTACTTTGAATTGAAAAAGTGAAAAGTACTATTTGTAGTAGTGGAAATTATTTTTCGCATAATTTGTTTTTCAAAAAAAAATAAAAGTAGTGAATTTAATAATGGAGAAGACATCGCAAGCAGTCTTGGATAAGTTCAGATTATTATTATTATTATTGTTATTATTATCATTATTGTTATTATTATTATTATTCTGTTTTTTGGTGTATCTCTCCATACTGTAAAAGATATTATTTAAACAATAAATATTTTATAAAACTATTTCTAAATTGATTGAATAAATTATTGGGCAATAATCGGTGGGACAACCTGTATTGAAACATCGTTCCGTCTTGCTTCAAAACATACCTTCTTTACTTACTCTCACCAGCTTATGGAGAGCTCGTAAGGCTCAGACGAGCTGTCTGTGCCCACCTCTGGCCTAGTCTAATAGGTATACACTATGTTTAGTTTACATATTCGTATAGTAGATTTCCCACGAGTATGAGAGAGTACATATGTATACATTAAGCAATGTGTATGAGAAGAAGGTCTTATAGGTTTGATAAACAAGCATATTTTTCATAACTGTTCGAGTGGTCACCAACCACTCAAATCTATAAGACCTCCTTCTCATGCACATTGCTTAATGTATACATATGTACTCTCTCATACTCGTTATGAATATTATTCACTATTTTGAAAAATATGCTTGTATATCAAACCTATATGACCTCCTTCTCAAACACATTTGCTTAATGTATACATATGTACTCTCTCATACTTGTGGGAGATCTATCATACGAAGATGTAAACTAAACAGACGGTATACTATATATAGTCCGGTCAATTTAGACATTCGAAGGTGCATAAAATCCCAACAAGCTGAAAATCAGTAAAATTGTTCAAAACATAATTATAAATAATATTTAAAAGTTCCCCATCATTCCCGTGTATGGAAAAATTTTTATTCAAGGTCAAAGGCCCAAAAAAAGAGTTTTTGCGATTTTCAGTAAAACGGTAAGTTTTATCATAAAAGTACCTCAGACAAAAATTGTAGATCATAAAATTATCTATAAAAAATGTATCAGTACTTTTTTCCTCCGAGCCACCGTTTCTGAGATATAACGATTCAAAAAGTTATAAAAGTTGTTATCGTCATAATATGCACACGTTTCCACGCCACCTATGAGGTAGTGTACTTAGCGCGTTTTTTTTTAACGTGGTTTCCCCAGTAGGCCTACTCCACGGGTCAGTTGTGATCCTGTTTAATGCTATAGCATCGTCACGAGTCCGAGCTGTTTCCAGAATTGAATCTTTAAATTGAAGTGTACTTACTTGGCTAATTCGACGGCGAAAATCTGAGGATTTTCTTCTTTCGTACTCTTCATTCAATTTCGGGCCACAAAATAAGCATAGTTCTTTAAAACAAAAAGCTGATTCACTGATACGTGATCTAGTACGAGGAGGACTTGCTGTGGATGTACTGGCTTCTTGTTCTTCACGTTATCTTTTATTAGCTGCAGCAATAGAAGACTTTCGAGTATAATTCAAAAAGTTATAAAAGTTGTTATCGTCATAATATGCACACGTTTCCACGCCACCTATGAGGTAGTGTACTTAGCGCGTTTTTTTTAACGTGGTTTCCCCAGTAGGCCTACTCCACGGGTCAGTTGTGATCCTGTTTAATGTGAAACTATTGCAAAATAACGGAAATTTTCAAAGGTTGGAAAAGATAAAAGTGATGTAAATTACAAGTTTCAGTTCCATAAACAAAATCTTTAACATTTATTTTACTGTAGCCTACTACACCGTCATTTATATAAGTCTGTATCGGCACATGAGCTTTTGTCTTGAAATCTTTTGCTGAAAGAGTTTCTTTTATTCGTGGCATAGGTTCTTCTAGTAAAACTGAATATTTTGGAGTAACAATTTGAATAATACCCATTATGCGGAGCGTGTTATTGCCGTCTAGCGTATTGACATTAATATCAGCATTGTCTGCAACGTATTGAATAAGAGTGCCACTTTCTGGTGGTAGGACATGAGGAGGGCGATGGAAAACTGCTGCTGCCTCGTACATTATTGTATCATTATAAGAAGCACATAAGCCAAAAGCCGAAAAGATTTGTATAAGACGTTTAGACCCGAACCTTCGATGAAAAAAAACTACGAGGCCTAATTGTAATTTAGACTTAAAAGACCTTGGTCGAACAGCAGTCATGATACAATGGCAAATATTTGTACATATTAATTTTAAATGATCTAAATTTGATCGTTTATTTTTTTAAATCACTCGTTCTACAAGATATGTCAACGATTCTGGGATTTCATTATTTAAATCTTCAGACATGCGACTTGGTGGAGGGTAGTTAGAATTATCAAATACTGCGGTTTGAATATCTTCGCGAATAATAGCTGCAGCTGCGTCTAGGACTCTCAATCGTTCTTCTGTTTTATTCATTTTTTTTTTCGTACCAGGCTTGATTCAAAATATCATGATGATTATCCACTAAGCATATGAATGTTGATGCTCCCGATTTCTCTGTGATAATAAAGTTTATCACCATACTTTACTTTTAGTCGTAGCTTAATCGTTCTTTAATCTAAAGTCGTAGTTTTGCAAACATTTTGTAATTCGTTCAAAGTGAACTGACAGTCATCGCTATTTTCAATGTAAGTAAATATTTCCTCCATTGCCAGATTCGTAGTTTCGTCTTTAGGACGACCCATTTTAGCTCCAGTGGAAGGTTTTAAAAAAATAGCATAGCAATCTCGATGATACTTAGCTTCAGCAGCAACTAAATCATATTCAAATTCGACTCGAGCAAGAACAGCTTTTGCTATAGCATCGTCACGAGTCCGAGCTGTTTCCAGAATTGAATCTTTAAATTGAAGTGTACTTACTTGGCTAATTCGACGGCGAAAATCTGAGGATTTTCATCTTTCGTACTCTTCATTCAATTTCGGGCCACAAAATAAGCATAGTTCTTTAAAACAAAAAGCTGAGTCACTGATACGTGATCTAGTACGAGGAGGACTTGCTGTGGATGTACTGGCTTCTTGTTCTTCACGTTATCTTTTATTAGCTGCAGCAATAGAAGACTTTCGAGTATAATTTTTACGACAATTTTCATGTATTACAGATTTCTGATTTTTGAGATATTCCGAAAATTCATCAGCTCTTTCGATACTTGCATTAATTAATGTCTTCATATCACGTTCAACAGTAACAACTTCACTTTCAGTTAAAAGTTTAGCACAAATAAAACGATATTCTGACATTTTTGTTATAAAACTCAAAACAGCACAATATAGGTTAGGATAAACACGTGTTTTCACTACAGAGTGACGCTCAAGACTAACGGTATTTCATTTATTATAGCAGGTATAAGACCCTAGCCACGCACACAATAGAACAAGAGACAGATGTCTCGAAGTTACACTGGCCTAAAAATTAAGGGACTGGGTTTCATTTTACCTGATATTCTTATAGTTATAAGTTATGTATATTTTATATTTTAAGTATAAGTTACAATGACCGATAGAAAAATATTTCAACATATAATATATAATATAATATATATAATATATATATTATTATATATATAATATATATATAATATATATATTATTATATATATATATAATATATATATTATTATATATATATAATATATATAATATAATATATATAATATATAACAACTCTAGAGATGTATATACGTGGCGTACTCATGCATATTATGACGATAACAACTTTTATAACTTTTTGAATCGTTATATCTCAGAAACGGTGGCTCGGAGGAAAAAAAGTATTGATACATTTTTTATAGATAATTTTATTATCTACAATTTTTGTCTGAGGTACTTTTATGATAAAACTTACCGTTTTGCTGAAAATCGCGAAAAACTCATTTTTTTTACCTTTGACCTTGAATAAAATTTTTTCCATACACGGGAATGATGGGGAACTTTTAAATATTATTTATAATTATGTTTTGAACAATTTTACTGATTTTCAGCTTGTTGGGATTTTATGTACCTTCACTCTCATTTTTTGGTCTAAATTGACCGGACTAATACTATACTTAATACTATCTAACATAGTATTTGGGGATGGTAATGTCTATTTTTTTTTTTTCAGTTTATTTTTAACTTGCGCTTTATTATACAGAATGATCGAGAATTTAATCTTTTTTAGAACTGATACCAAATATATTTTTAGTACTTACTAGCTGTATCATTTTTAATATTGACTTGATAAAGTTACTCATGACGTTATATTCCAAGATGGCGACTTTAGTAAGGTTATATTTCAAAATTTCAGTGGCTTTGAAATTTTGAGGTGGTAAATATTTCTTTTTTTTTATAAATTTTTCAATATTTCTTCTGTGATTTTCTACAGTGATATTTCTCTTTTTCTTTATTGTGATTTCTTGCGATTTTTGTTGTTCTGACTATTATCATACTGTCGAACATTGAATCCTCCTTCTTTTTTCGGAGTCCGTTAAAATTTTTGTTGATTACTTCTAAAAATAATCAACTTTGATTGTCGTTTCCATAGTAACTATAACTATAATAGGACACTATAAATCATACTATATCGTTGTACTTTGACTATTAGCGGATTTCCTGAAAGGAAATAGCTGTTGGTGTCGTACTGAAATAGCTATTGGTGTCGAAAATCACCGTCCCTAAAATTTATATATATATATATATATATAGGGTGAACTGAACCTGCCGCATATTAGCACACGCCTCCACTTCCTTCCGAGATCCTCGCATTCTTCAACAACATCCAATAGAAATCGATAAATTGAAACAAAACAAAGACCACTTGTGATTGTCTCAAAGTCATGGTAAATTCCAAAGCACTCAAAACAATGTGCGCATAAATAATCAAATCCGGGAACCGATGGAAAACAAATATATGGTGTGGAGTACTAGGGAAACATGTATTAAGCAACAAAAAATCATTATTATTCTTGCATTAATAAAATGATATTTATTTATACGTATCTCAGTTAGTTGTTTTCAAATTTATTAATAATTTTAATATTTATTATTATCTTATAGTCCATTCATTATATACATTTGGAAATGCAAATGAATCGAGAAAGCTGATTTTTGGATATTGTGTGTGGGCTTAGAAAAGTTTAACTTCAAATTGTCGACCAAGATCTAAGTGCTTTCTCCGCCATCTTGGAAAATGGTTTAAATTTTGTTTTTTTGCAATAACTCGGCTCTCCGCTGAGACACGATAATTGCGATGGAAAACTTTTTTGTTACAATTTTTACGCTCTATAATTTAGATCATATACATTTTTACCTACCGTTCATCGTTGTTGAGATATCGAACGAGATAGTAAAAAATTCAGATAGTGAAACTTGCTTTTTGCTGCTTTCTTCTTTCCAACAAGTTCGTTAATAAACAAAATTGGACAAGGGAAAATAGTGGAAATAGGAGAATCGGAAATTCTCTAAGTTGACGCAGCTCCTGCGTAACGAATTTTTTTTATAATACATATACCTAAATAATACAAAATTAACATGAAGGATAACATTTAAAACCAATAGATTGGTGTTCGTATAGGCATCTGATTTTTCGAAATCATTATAGTTCTCAAAACATCGAACTAGGCTAGATATTGAAAGGACTCATTACATAGAACACGGTGCTATTTCCGGTTTTTGCTTATCGGGAACTGTAGGCTTAGATGCATCTATCCCTCATGAGGTTGGAGGACAGTGCGATCTACCCTGATTGTGATGGGTGGATGATACACTTTTCATACTCGACCTCCTAGCAGAATGTCCCCACAGATCCAGAATGAGGTACCTAAATGACTGAAATGGGGGAAGCTGAGGTAAAACAATTAGAATGGATCAGACCTGTGATTCGCAAAGCAGACGGATAAGCTCGGCAACGAACATAGGGCTAGAGGAAACGAATCAGATGTGGTAGAGAATATCTGTCGATAAAAAAGTTCTAGAAAAGCCTACTTCCCCTCACCACTACTACTACTAGTAAAACTCTTAAATTCGCCTTTATTTCATACATGTACACTCCCGTTCAAAAAAAATGAACTAATCTGAATTATTAATTTTCGTACAATTCATAAAACTCACTTTTGTTACGCTTTGTATAATGTATAAAATTATTATTATATTCACCCAACATATTTAATCCCAATAGTATTAACTAATGGTGTGTACTTTGTTTGTTGTATTGATATGAATGTATATATCTATCCTTCTTTAATTTTGAATATAAAAAAATAGTGTTTAGTATAGGAACAATTGGCAGAAAAGTATCAAAAACTGTTCTATCGCAATTTGTTTTCTCAGTTCTTTCTACATGTAAGAAAATGTTCTTTGTACTGATTGTAGATATCCATTTTCCCATGCAGAACTTTTGTCCCCATTTTTTTAATGAAAATTTTGTTAAAAAAATTGAAAGTTCATTCAGATCAGTTTTACCAAAAATGAAATAAAAATTTCTTTGAAGAAATAATCAGGTGCCTTGATTATAATGAACATTCTATACAAATCTCAAAATATGAATGAATGTGATTCTTTTAATTCTAAATTTCGATGTTGTCCAGTTGTGACTGTATTTAATATTAATATTAGTTTTTTTTTGTGTAAATAAAACAAAGATAAGTAGTATATTTTTTAAGTGTGTAATAAGATATGGAAAATTGTATTTAGTTTTTTTTTTAGAGAATATAAATTGTATAACTGTGTGAGTGATAAACAAAGTAAGCCTTTAAAAAAATATTTGAAGTAAATACATGTAAAATGTTATATCTTCCTCTTACATATAAAACTTAAATACAGAGTCTCACTAATCCGGCAATATTAAAAACTAAAGGGTGTCTGATTATTGAAATGTTCGGATTGATTACTGGATTGTATAAAAAAAATCATAATAATTCAGGTATTAAACTGGAATGTGCGCAGAGCGGTGAATACACACGTGCTATGTGATATGTTTTTAGTTCACACTGATGCTGGAGCGCGTGCGCAGAGCGGGAGTATGGGTGCCGGATTATTGGACGTAGCGAACTTTCGAAGTGCCGGATTAGTGAGACTCTACTGTAATATGTTGTATCTGTAAAAAACATTACTACAAGAATAATCAAAATTGTCAGATGCTGACTTAGTTCAGGTTGGTTCATTTTTTTTGAACGAGAGTGTACAAAAAAACTAAATTAAATTTTTAAATTACAAAGTATTCTGTAAAGCAAATGAAGAATTTTAAAGTGATATTTTACAGCCGGTTGCCATGCTACTAAATCATTTTAAATTTGATTTCACGCCATTTTCAATGTTCAAGCAACACTTACTATTTAATACTGTAAGTATAAAGTATTATTTTCTCCAACTATTTTAATGTATTTTTAAAAGAAAATAAATTTAATTTAGTTTCCTTTCTCGTTTGTTTTCATAAATACTATTAACTTTTTACAAAAACTGCGGTTGATTTCAAAGAAATGAATAGTTTTCTCTAATATTAACGTTAAACTGTCTAAATAATATAAATTAATGGTAATATTGTATAAACACAGATGTGATATTGTTAGACCTTCGTAACTAGTCAAAACATATATACACTTGGCCACAAATGTTGATGTTGATGTCGATTTTGGAAGAAAAGTTGCTCGTTATAATTATAGTAACAGCTTTATTCGAAACATATTTTTCGAAAACTTTATAAATAAAGCACAAATATAAAATCTTAAAAAATGACATCAACATTTATGTTCCATAGAAACCTTATAATTCAACGTTTTCATTTAACAACAAGCTAAGTTGTCTGCAAGGATTTTATTATTTCTTAGCTCTTTCATTTATATAATTTTTAATATAATATACCTTGACGTAATATTATAGCATTCTGACTCAGAGGAATAATTACTTCGTCGTTGGCTTTATTGTTTACTTTATTGTCGAATTTTCTGTAACTTTAATATTTAAATAGATAGTTTTAGTCAATATTATTGTAGTATTCATTTAAAATATAGGACCATTATAAAATTCAAAACCTAATACATGGGAGTTTGACATATAACATTCACAGTATAAACTTTGACTCATTGGAGAATTCTTAAAGTTTAAAAGTGCATATTTATCATTTTTAAGATAGTTACTGTATACATTTTTTTATTTTGGAGCATATTTACGACTATTTTTACTGTTGCATTTTTATTGTGTGTTCCCACTTTAACGTATGAATCCCAGACCTCAGCCTTGCCCGAAAAAGACTATCGCAAGTAAAGAACTTGCCAGCACGGTATGCAGAGAACTATCCATTTTAGAGACCTAAAATAATTGATTTTTCAGTATGTATAAAGAGACTGAAAGATACACTACATGGGGTACCATTTAACAGAAAGAAAAAAACTGTCAAGACAAAAGATGGAGGGACAAAATTTTGAAATACTCCAATACAAATTGGATTAATACAACAACACAGGATTGAATTTGTAGCGGTATCGCTTCTTCATAAAATTATTATTATAATTTTGAAAACTTTAGAAAACTTTAAGGGATGCTTTTAGGGGATTTTGATTACTATTACTACAGGAAATATCAGAGCAGATTTGACCCCAAAATATATAACGAAAAGAGCTACAGTGCTGATTTTTCGAATATAGGCTATTTGGGGAATTATAAGAGAACAAGTTTTTTGCTTTTCGTTAAGAAACAAGCGGTTAAACAGTTATTTCAGTTCAAAAACCGAAAAATAGCGGGTACGCCCATAATTTTCATTAGTCAGGATAAAAACGTAGGGCCTACACCAGATATCACTTAAAGATGATATTTGGCATATAGTTAAGTCTAGTACCCAAGGCACAGGGAAAATTATGAAATCACGAAATTTATATCGGGAAATGGGAAAACTTTCGCATTTTTGTTTTGATAAAATTAACATAGGAAATATTGCTGCTCTATGATTGTAGTAGTAGAATAAGTATATTTTTGCATCAATATTTTACATAACTTGTAGTACAACACATCTTAAAGTATAGTTCCTAGCCTATGCTTTACCTATAATATATCATCTTATTAAATTATATACATCGAGATTATAGAATCGTTTTAACATCGTTTAGAAATGGGAAAAATTTAATACAAAAACCATTGACATGAAACTTAACCTAGGTTGGATGGATAAGCCATCCCTAAAACTAAACTTAAATAGAAATACGAAAAGAAAATATGTGCAATTTAGAAAACAACAGAATTAGTTGTAATCGAGATCATGTGGCATGCGGAATCTTTTCCCGAAGAGCAGCGTATTCGGGTCAAATTGACCCAGTACGTTGATTTCCGCGGGAAGATTGGAAAAAGGATTTGGAGGTAGTTTGGATAAATTTACGGATAGTAGGATGTCCAGTTTCAACGTGGAGAGCTTCAGACGGATATCTCAGGGGTTTTTTCGAAATCGTCCGAAGACAACGATTTTGAAATTTTTGCATTTTCGCAAGGTGCGAAGGAGCAACGTTTGACCATATTGGGGCTGCGTACGTGAGTACGGGCCGGATACATGACTTGTAAAGTCGATGTTTTAAACGTTCGTCCAGCTTGGTGTTGAGTAACGGGTATAGTCCTGCAAAGGATGCGTTTCCAAGGGCAAGACGCTTTTTGGCGGCTTGTGCCCAATTCAACTGCCTTTGAAGAGTTATTCCTAGATACTCAACACTTTGAGATTGCCGGATTTCAGTGTTAAACATCTTCAATTCAAGTGGGTAGGAGGAAAATTTATTCCTTCTAGTAAACAAAACGGACTGAGTCTTCGTGGGATTTATCTTGATTTTCCATAGCTTGAAATAGTTTTCAAGCCTGGATAGATGGGTTTGGAGGCAACTCGAAATAGCTTTCGGTTGCCAAGAAGAGCAATAGATTGCCGTATCGTCGGCGAAGAGGGCTGCTTCAGTAGCAGGATCCTTCGGGATATCGTTGATATAATATAAAAAGAGCCGGGGTCCAAGCAGGGAGCCTTGAGGGACACCAGTTTTGACACGGTATTGATTCGATTTGCTTTGTTGGATATGCATTTGGGATTTTCTGTTTGATAAATATGAAATCAGGAATTTCAGGATATAGGTTGGTATATCGAGTTTGGATAGTTTATGGATAAGTCCATCGTGCCAAACCGTATCGAAGGCTTTTTCGATGTCCAAGAGGACCATGCCTGTGGATTTATTCCAGTTAAATCCGGTGGCAATGTGGTCAGTGAGTCGGTGAAGCTGACTCACTGTTGAATGGTTTGACCTGAAACCAAACTGTTGGGGGATAAGCTGTCTGTGGATATCTTCATGCGACTGCAGCCGGTTCAAAACTACTTTCTCCATGACCTTGCTGAGAGATTGCAGCAAGCTGATAGGTCGGTAGCTTGAAGGTGACTTAAGTTGCTTCCCCGGCTTCGGAAGCGCTAAAACTTTAGCAGATTTCCAGAGGTCAGGGAAATAACCAAGTCTCAGGCACGCAGTATAGATATAACTGAGCTGCACTACCGTCTTTCGAGGAAGATAGCGGAGCACAACATTAGTTACACCATCATCACCAGGGGCCTTCCTACACTTAAGTTTTCTTAAGATATTTGAAACCTCACGGGGTGACACGCATTCGACATCGATGGGGTTAATGACGGAAAAACGAACATTTTCCAAGGATTCGGACACCAGGCGGGCCGTTTCTTCGTCGTGATATTCGTCGCCATCAGTTAAGCTGTGCGCCTTAGAGAAGGTGTCAGCAAGAAGTTGGGCTTTGTCAGAATCTAAGTAAAGGTACCCATTTTCTGACGAGAGAGGGGGCAGTCTGTTGGAACGTTTACGCAAACATTTTGCAATTTTCCATACATTATTGTCACGAGTGGTCAGAGTCGAAATCCTCTCGTCCCACATTTCATCTCTGGTGCGCGTGACTTTTGCTCGAATATCAGCTGACATTCGCTTCATGGCGTCATGAAGCTCCGGCAGCCTAACTCTTTGCCAAAATTTGCGTAGTTTGTTCCGAGTCCGTATTAGTCGTAGTGTGTCATCATCTAAGTAAAGTCGATAGCCGAAGGTTCTGGCTTTCCTAGGAATAGATTTTTCGGTAGCAACTACGATGTTTCTCGTGAGTTTACTAACCTCCAAGTCTATTTGGTTAACGGATTTGATCTGTGGAGTGATCAAGGTTTCGACGTTGAGATACTCTTTGAAAAGATTCCAGTCTGCCTTCTCAAAGCTCAACTGGGTTTGCAAAGTTGCAGCGCTCCTCATTTCACCCAAAGTGAAACTGATGGGGCGGTGGTCGCTTTGCAGATCCAAGTGAACATCTAGATCCGACATGAGGTCGCAATTCTTTAATAGTGCTAAGTCGAAGGTTTGCGGCGGGCGCCGAGCAGCGTCTGGGTAGTAGGTGGGTTCCTCCGGATACGCAACAATGAAGTTACGTTTGAGAGAATGCGCAAAGAGGGCGCTTCCGTTGGAATTGTTAGACATACAGTTCCAAGATATGTGACGCGCATTAAAATCACCCATGATCCTGACGCGATCATGAGTTCTCATAATACGATCAATATCCACTCCCTGTAAGAGTCTATTAGGAGGGTTATATAAAGACGTAACTTTATATTTACCACAATTGGCCGAGATAAGAATAGAGATGGCTTCAAGGCTGCCGTCTTCGGGAGGCAATAAAGAATGTTTGACGTCGTGTCGAACAAGAAGGGCGACTCCACCGCCATTTCTGGTGGCTCGATCGCGGCGGTAGGTATAGAATCCAGGGATTCTAAATTTCTTATCCGGCTTTAACCATGTTTCGCTGATGGCTGCAACATGGATCTGCTGCTGTTGGAGGAATGAGTGAAGCTCGGGATGTTTGTGCAGGAGACTTTAGGAGTTCCATTGCAAAAATCGGATTTGGGACCGAGAATTTGAAGGATGGAATGCCATTTTCGAATAAATGAGCAGTCATCTGGAAAAACTTGAGAAGTTTTTCGGAATTCGATGTGCAAGATTTCCATAGAACTTCCACGTCGATCCTGAGTTTCAGGAGTTCCATGAAGTCGAGTTCTGGTTTCGTACTTTCGCCCTTCTCCAATGGAGACGGACAGAGTGGAGAGTCTAAGATTGACTCAAAAAATGGGTTGGTTGGAGAAAGTGGGGCAGTGGACAGGATCTCAATTACCTCGTTTTCTGATGGCTTCCTGGTTGTCCACGGGTTCACTTTTGGAGGTGGTGCTGGAACAAACTTCATTCTTGGTGCTGATGCTGACGCTGCGCTGGGGGGCCTCTGCTAGGGGCGTATCCGTCTTTTGCATGACGGAGGGCCGGGAAATCCCTGACCTGGAATGATGGTGGTGGGCGGCGTTGCGCCTCGCCCTGAGCGACCTTGCGCCTCGCTCCTGCTACTCGTGATGCCGTTGTTGCCACGTAATTCTTGAGTGCTGGACACTCCATGGAACTGGCCGGATGCGCAGCGCCACAATTGCAGCACTTCGCCGGCTCCGATCGCGGGACTGCGCATTCCCATGAAGTGTGATTTCCACTGCACTTCACGCAACGCACGATTCCGCGACAGTTCCGTGAACCGTGGCCGTAGAGCTGGCATCGGTAGCACTGAACTGCACCTCGTTTATTTACGTACCTTTCGACGTTCACAGGTACCCCACCGATCCATTTAATCTTGAGGACGCTTTGCGCTTGCGTCCCCTTGGTGAATTGAACCAGACGCGAAACGCGAATGGTTTCCTCACCTGTTCGGCTGAACTTTACGACCTTATTGGGCTCAAGGCCGAAGTTCTTCAAAGCATCAGCCACCATATCGTCTGAATGGTGGCGCATGGTACCATGGATTACGAATTTTGGTTCGTAATCACCCTTGGAACCATAAAAATGGTGAGGCATCTGCAAGGATTCCAATCGTTCCTTGCACTTCGTGTAATCTTGGTCCGTTTCGCAGTGGACACTAATAGTTTTAGGTCCAAACGTGAACCGGACGCTACTTTTAGCTGCCGCTTTTATTGCTTCCTCAACTTTTATGAAGCTGGTGAGGCCCATATGTACAACTATGGGCGATGGTTTTTTAGGCTTCACTTGAGTTGCTGACGCAGCTTGATCGCAAATGTCGATCAAGGTATCAAACCTGTTCGATACGTGTATCGCTGGTTTTTTCAAAGAGGTGCTATCCACCCTCCCTCGTCGTCGTTTCCTGTCATTCTTCACCTCCTGAAAGTCTGCATCCATTGGTTCTGTTGCTGTTGGTGCTGGCATCGATGTTGTTGATGTGGCTGGCGTCGATGGTGATGATGATGATGATGTTGTCGGGGCTGGAGCTGCTTGGCGCATCTTCGGCCTAGGGACCACCGCCTGCTTGGCGGTGGTAGGCATAGCTAAACTTTTCTCCAATCTATAAAACAGAAGAAAAACACATTAGTTGATTAAATATAAAATATATAATATGCCTGGGTTATAAAATAAAAGTATTCAATGACTGTTTGGTTGTACAATCAGGAAATATATTTTATTTTAAATAAAAGAAAAATTTGTTTTAAATCCTCCTACAAAATCCCCAGCAATAAAATCTATTATAAACAGATTCTATTGTCAAAGGTTATTTTATAGAGAACAAACGACAAAAATTTCTTCCTCCCTACGTTATTTATGAATTCTTAGAACTCAGCATGCATCCAAGATAATAAAGTATTATCAATAGATACAATGAAGTGTAAAAACCCAGAAAAAACGAAAATTTTTAGTTTCCGACAATAGATAAAAATATTGTAAGAATAAAGCAGGTATGTAATCTCAGTTAAAATTTGAGAAAAATTGATAGAGCGATGTTCACAGTGTCAACATCTAACATCGAATGATAATGATCTATGATTGGTCCGTATAATTTATATTTATACTAGAATGTAGAACGTACCACTTGTGAGAAGTCTGCATGATTTTTTAAAACTTTGTTGCTCCACTTCCAGAAATGCTAGAAGGGTGCGGAACTGAAAATCTTATGGAAACAATTCGCTACCGTACATATATGCATTGTAATATTCTCTTAAATTCAAACGCACATGATGTGTTATTGGCGCTATGAATTTTGCTAATTATACACTTATTTGTAATATTTGCATAAATATTTATCCGATCAAAAACATAAATGTAAAAAAGAGGCGAGTTTTTGGGGAGATACTTCATATAATAGTTGCTCTTTAAAAAGTTATGATATCCCAATTAAAGAGCCGAGTTATTTATGAAGTAAACAGTGAAAACTAAAATGTAAGAATGTAAGTGCAAAGTAAAATGAAAAAAAAAATTTGGTGAAAAAATTTATTTCGTAAGTTTTTTCTTAGTATGTTTTTAAAATTTTATATCGCGGCAAGTAATTTGTTTTCTTTGGATTCAAATATTTTAAATTATAAGTTGCCGCGTTATAAAATTTTAAAAACATACTAAGAAAAAACTTACGAAATAAATTTTTCACCAAATTTTTTTTTTCATTTTACTTTGCACTTACATTCTTACATTTTAGTTTTCGCTGTTTACTTTATAAATAGCTCGGCTCTTTAATTGGGATATCATCACTTTTTCTTCAAATTCAGTTATTTTGGTTGTGTCAAACTATTTCATAAAAATTTGGAAGCCGGTTTGCGCTCTCACATGACCCAATTTTTGGTCGACCAGAATGAATTTTTTTTGTAAGGAAATATTTACTATTTTAAGATTCTTATATAATCCGACCAAAAACATAAATGTAAGAAAGGGCCGAATTTTCGGGAAAATCCTTCGTCGAATGCAAAAAACCACATCTTTCTGACATGTATAGAAGAAAAAGGGTGCTTTCAGGGGTGTTTTTTCCATTTGTGAATGGTTGCGATTGGAAAATTTACTCTAATAAAATAATCCTGTTATTTTAATCCAGTTCCACGTTGAATAAAAATAACCGTCCGTTCTAACATGAAAAGGGCAGTTTTAGGGGTGTTTTTCCTCTTTTTGGGGATTGCGATGTAGGTTATGAAATTTTCGTGGTATTCTGTTAATTTGACTTTATTTTGGGTCGATTGGTGAAAATCCCATCTTTCTGCCATGAATAGAAGTTGAAAGGGTAGCTTCAGGGGTGCTTTAAAGATTTTTTTGGGGAGAAAGCGATGAAAGTTTTGAAGTTTTTTGAATAACCTTCTTAATTTGTAGCTGTTTAGCGTCGAATATAACAAACTGCATCTTCCTAGCATGTATACAAGAAAAGGGGTAGTTTTAGGGGTGTGTTTCCCATTTGCGAAGGGTGACGATGGAAAAATTTACGGTTTTAAAATAATCCTATAATTTTAAACCCGGTCCACGTCGAATGAAAAAAACCTGATCTTTCTAACATGAATAGAAGTGAAAAAGGCAGTTTAAGGGGTGTTTTTTCGGAGGTTTCCGATGTAGGTTATGAAATTTGTCAAAGTAATCTGTTAACTTGACTTTAAAAAGAAAATCCCATCTCTCTAACTAGAACTGACATGAAATGGCAATTTTACGGTTGTTTTCCTTATTTTCGGGAGGGGGGGGGGTTGCGATGCAGGAAATGAAATTTTTTAAAGTATTCTGTTAACTTGACTTTATTTCGGGTCGATTGGTGAAAATTCCATCATTTCAGCATATATAGAACTGAAAAACGTAATTTTGGGGGGGTGTTTTTTCGATTTTTCGGGAGGTTGCAATAAAAAAAATTAAGTTTTCCGAAATAACTTCCTAATTTGTAGCTATTAAGCGTCGATTGCAAAAAACTGCATCTTGTTGCATGTATAGAACTAAAAGGTTGGTTTTGGGGGTGTTTTTACCAAGTTCGAAGGGTTGTGATGGAAAAATTTTCTTCCTTCAAATAATTCTGTTATTTTGAAACTGTTCCACGTCGAATGGAAAAAAACCGATCTTTCTATCATGAATAGAAGTGAAAAGGTCATTTTTAGGGATGTTTTCCCCATTTTCGGTGTGGTTGCGATATAGGTAATGAAATTTTTCAAAATATTCTGTTAATTTAACGTTATTTCGAGTCGATTAGTGAAAATTCTATCTTTCTAGCATTTATAAAAAAGAAAAACGTAATTTTGGAGTATGTTTTTCCAATTTTCCGGGGGGTTGCACTGAAACAATTGAAGTTAATAAATAATAATTGATCAATGCAAAATATAATAAAAATGTTAAAATGAGAATATAAATTAATGTTTATTACAAAATTACAAAAAAAAATGTGTACACAATGGTCACCCATCCAATTACTGATTTTAACTAACGTTGCTTAACTTTTAGATGCTAAATGCCAACTGCTAAATGCAACAAGCCAATTCACTACTATAGGTTAAAGAAATTTTTAGTCATAATATAGTTCATTGTGTTTTCTACATAGGTGTTTAGTTTTAAATGGTCTAATACAATCAATATTAAAATACCTAAGTGTCATCCAATCAGATAGGACTCTATAAAAATATCAACGAATCAGATAAATATATGCGTTCTAATGCTAATTTAATTAAAACGAAAATTGTAAAAATTTTCTTTTTTCCGATACATATTTCCAGTTTTCGCAATTTTCCCGTCGGTTTGGGTACTACAGTTACCTACATGCCAAATATCAACTTTACAGCATATCTGGAAGTATCGTAGAATATTGATCTATTAGTTACCAAGAATTGTAGGCGTTCCCGCGTATTTTGCGTTTTTGAAGTGAAATAACTTTTTAACGGTTAATTCGTTAACGTTGAATGGAAAAACTGTTTCTTATAATTCCGTAAAGTATCTATATTCGAAATATCAACACTGTAGCTCTTTTCGTTCAAAAGATACAGCACCTAAAAAACGACGCTAAATTAAGGTGTAGTAATAGCACTGTAGTGAAAAGTCCGAATGTCTCCCTTAAATCTCGGCCTTACGCACTACCGTGCTCTAGATAATAATATTAGTAAATTGTGCAAAGGCCTCTTCAAGAGAGTTCCAGAATCTTCTGTCTTTGGCTAGACGAGACCAACCACCTTGTGAAAACTTTTTAAGATCATCGTGCTATCTACGTATTGCTCTACCTTTTTTTCTTTTATAGCCGTACGGTATCCACATAGTACTTCGGAACGTCCATCGATCTTCTTTCATTCTCATTTTTTAAGGTTCTTATACTTAGTTATAATAGATTATATTATATACATGGCCATGGCAAACTAATTCCATTAAGATTATTTCCTCTGCGGTAATTAGTTTCGTATACGTAGCTCCTTTGTAGGTAATCTATTAATTTAATGCATAAAATCCGAGCTCTAAGAATTGTATTGTATAAATCGTACGATAGAGAAGTTTTACATACAACCTTGAAATTCAACATCAGCTGATAGTTCAATATAGATAATGTATTGTTTCTTGTGTTGTAATTATTCTATATTTTAATTGTAAAGTTATTACCTAAACAATAATAAATACAAAGTTCATGTCATATTCATGTCATAGTTTAATTTTTTTATATAGATTTTTTAAGACAGAAAAGAAGCTATCAACAGAATAAATTTTTATTTCGTAATACGGATGTTTGAAATAATGTATCTTGTGTTTCATTCCAACTCAGAAGATTTCCCAATAATAATTTTCTTTTACATGTTTAAATAGGATTCACATAAAGCGTTTGAATATAATAATTTTTTGACCAAATGAAACGATCACATATTATTATTTTTTAATAACAAATGTTCCATATGCAAATATACAACTTAAGATGCATTAATCTCATAATTTTTATTATCTTTCTCTTCTTTTTCTTTTGGATTTTCAAATTTTACACAAACAAATGATTTTTGTCGAATTTTACACAAACGATCAAGTGAGAATATTTTTCGTGTTCGCAATTATTTTATCACTCCGTAAAACAGACAGACACATCATCAAATCCATTTACAACTTTTTTAGACTTAATCTCTCGACCTCTTCACAACTAACAAACATATTCAAACGTTTGTTGTAATCTTTTATGTTTAGTCACACGCTATCGTACTTTTTGTTTTGGTTCCGCGACGGGAGACACACCCACTTCTCGATTCAAGGTACGATATATAGAATTTATAAATATTAGAAAAACTTGACTGTAAGTGTATCTCAAGAAATCGAAGATATAATCCTTGTAACCATTTAAAATTTAAAAAACAAGGTTCATGAATGTTTATTGACATTATACGGAACACTCATAGCATTTCAAACGCACATACCAAACTCAGTTTGACAACATTCCAAGAATTTTATTACAAAGGATGGTAGTGCGTCAGGGAAAGTTTAAGTATCGACGCATACTATGTTTTACAGGATGGATTAGAGACGGTATTTAGGCCTCTGTATCTCAGGAACCAAAAAAGTTATGAAGCTCAAATTTAAAGCGGGAGAAGACTACGCCAGAAATATTGGACGCAAAAAAAGTTTCAAACAATATTTTTTTTTTTTATGAGATTACATTAAAAAGGTGTATTTAGAGTTAAAAGATAAGTTATACTACGCGGGCACATATGCATGGAACCAAAAGATAATATTATTGCTTTATATTTCCCGTTTTAAACTGTGTTTGAAGCATTTTTTCTAATTATGACACGGTATATGTTAGAGTAAAAAATGATCAGGTAGTGTAGTATAGTAAAATTGATTTTCGATACCTTTACAACTGTATGGGTTGTTGAGTTTCGAATTTTCTACTATTAAAAGAAATATTGTATATTTTGTGTTTTCTTCCTGTCAAAAATATAGACTACATGAATATTTCATTGTATACTTTATATAGTGAGTATGAAAATACTTAGCAAAACTAAGGATATGCAACCTAAAGCAAAAAAGTGAAAGGGGAAAAATTTTCGCATGCAAAAAGTATTGATATTCCAGCATAAACAATAATATTCGCCTACAAAAGTTGTGAAATCTATGTAAAGGCCAAGATATTTATCACAAGTAATGTAACAACTAACTGAGTTAATTGTTTGAATACCCAGTATATACTGAGTTGTATATCAGTGTTTGAACAATCCTTCAAATTCAGTTTATAAGATATGAATTTTTTTTCTGCGATCAATATTTTCAAGCATTACAAAGTCGGAACTAAACTGAATATACCTTGTATATTTACAAATATACTGGGTATAAAAATAGTATGTATGGATGCTATGTACATGTATACATGCATGCCTTCGTTCACCTATCAATTGTATTTCTCATTTTCAACTTTGAGCACCAATTATGAGAAAAATATTGAGTTTTTGAAAAAAATTTTCAAACAAAAGTTGTTAATTTTAAAGAGAAGATTTTTTGTCAACAAATTTTTTTCTATCTCTTACGGTTTCAAAGATATAACTTTTCTCCCCTGGTGGGGGAACGTTCCCATTTTGCCCATTAACGAACTTGACCTTACTTTTTTGCTCTAAAACCCACACAAAAATTTTCAGCTCGTTATCTCTTTTCGTTTCTGAGTTATCGGCTTCAGGGATAGACAGACAGACGGACGGACATGCGAAAATGGACTAATTAGGTAATTTTATGCACACCTATAACAAAAATTTTTTTCTGCGATCAATATTTTCAAGCGTTACAAAGTCGGAACTAAACTTAATATACCGTGTATATTTACAAATATACTGGGTGTAAAAAGTAAGGAAATGATTGGTATAAATTTATTGCGAAAGAGTCTCCTTGGTATGTATTTAATGAGGATAAAGTTATTTATCAAAAGTATGCAAATGATCGGTGTAAATTGATTGTGTATTTAATAATTCTCACCTCTCAAAAAAACAAGATAGATCCATCCTTCCATTTCATTTCATATTTAGGGATACCAGATTTTGTAGTATAACGTGTGAATGTACACGGCATTTTCAAAAATGTCTCATTTAAAAGTCATATTTATGAAAAAATAAATAAAATAAAAAGAGACTATTGCTTTGTTTTTTAAAAAGTTATTTACTACTTATACGAGATGAGTATATGATGTACGATGTTCAATTGTACAATATGAATAGTAGTTTTTTGTATGTCACATCTATTTTTAACCCGACTTCATAAAAGGAGGATGGTTCTCAATTCGTCTGTATTTTTTTTAAGTCTAAATGATTCACATAATATTATACACCTTATTCTGGTAGTAAATATCTTTGTGTGTTCAAAGATAAATTCTATTCATTCATTATCGTATGTTGTTTGCTATCATTTTAAATGCTTATTTACAGTTTGATTGAATGCGTATAAGAAATATTATGCACAATTGATTTACAGATGAAAAATCTAACTGTACTATCGTCTGTCTCTACAATATTTATCGATTTTAGTAGAATTCTAATTTTCGTTACTTTCGTCTCTCGCGGCATCACTAGTCCAAACGACAACGTCTATAATGTTTCTGCTTATATGTTCGAAGTTTCCAACATATAAGTTATTTATTTTTGTCTTTAAATCTTTCTTCTATCTCTGACCATTTTTTCCGCGATAATGGTGAGAAATAGAAATCGCTAAGCTAAATTTAATAGATACCAAGGCCCTAAAACCAACTAATACCAAAATATTATTTCAAAAATTTATTGAATAGTGGTATTTAGGTCACAACTTGGTTTCAATTATCGGGAAAATAATCGAAGGATAAGGTTCAAATAAATTGTAAAATTTGGAAAAAAGAACACTAGTATTGTGGCCCATAATATAAAGGAACTATGGGCCACAGAAGAAGTGTCCTTTTTTCAAAATTATATAGTCATTTTGTGTCCTATTTATTTGGTTTTTGGGAAAATGTTTCAAATAATAGTTGTTCATTAAAAATATATTAACAACTTTTATTCGTATTATTTTCCCAAAAAACCAAATGATAAGGACCAAAATGCTTATTCAATTTTGAAAAAAGGACATTACTTTTGTGGCCCATAGTATTAAATGTAATTTGAAATTAAAAAAAAAAAATTAAGTTTTAATAGTTGAATAAGTGGCTCAAATAAAAACTTAACAATCTTTATAGATCACACCATTAAGGCAAACACTTTTAAATATGAAAAGGTTGATGGTTTTTTTTAACACAAAAGTGTAAGGTAACTAAATGGTTTGGCCTGTATTTTAATCGGCCAGTGCCCTTTACTTTACAGTTTACACCTATATGGAGTGGATAGTTAAACACGATAATAATGTTTTATTACCACATACAATTATTTATTGCGATAACTTTGTTATTAACGAAATATAAATTCGTTATTTAACAGATAAAAATTTTTACTGACATTCTTTGTAAATACTGACTCTTTTACGATTTACGATTATTTGTAATAACTAATGGTGTATCTCGGCATTTTCCAAGCAGCTTAAGCTTAAACTGAATTAACAAAATAAATGGCTCTGAATTAATGATGTAAGTTGTTTTTTGTGGTCACTTTTTATGGTCAATAATATTTCCATATTTTATTTTAATATATTTATAACATTTTTAGTAGAATAATTTACAACAACAACAAAAATGTTTTAATGGATTTATATTTTCAATTCAATTTTAATAAATGCTAATCGAATGTCTAGCAGATATTGCATAAGAGATCCTTTTCTTGGCTCAGAAAATGTTTTAATTAAAGAAAGAAAAAAATAATAATTGGTCGATACCCTGTATTTACTCTATCTCTCTTCCTACCTCTCACTCAGAGTTGAACGAAGTCAAACTTTGCCCACCTATGCTTTAATCCATGCGTAAGGTTAGATAGCAATTAAAACCTGATGGGGCTTGGGGTATTTTGAAAAAACGATTTTACCCCATTTAAGGGAACATTTAAAGGAATTCGAGTACATATCTAAAATAGAATTTTTTTTAAAAAATGGATAGACGTCTAGCTTGGATCCGAATATAGAAAATTCGAAAAAAGTAACGACTAGTATGAGAGTCTGTTCAAAAGAAATATATTAAGTTTCAATTTACAAATTTTTGCATTGAAAGTTTCATTTTATATTTTAAACTAAAAAAAAAGCTAAATTTATATAAATTAATTTTTGACATATATAATTATCACAGAAGTTTCGACCCTATTTCATTTAGTGCTTATTTTTACCACTAGATGCAATTTTGTAAACTACGCCTATTGCCAAAGATCCCAATAGCTGTAAGTTTATAAAATTTTGTTTAAATAGCTGATAGTCTGTTTCTAGACTACACTGGTGCATCGTTTAATTAAATATAGAAATAAAAAACAAATACACTTTTAAGTAGCCAAAAATAGAGACACATATAGCCAGTCTATGCATTCATGAAATATATATAAGGTTTAAATTATAACATAAAATATTCATTGTAACAGTTTTAAACAAACTTGTTTCAAAAACATATAAATCATAAAAATTTTTTGTCTGTATAAAAATTTTATATCTGAAAATAGATATCCGGTAGTCTTTTGGTGATAGTTAACGAGTTAATTGATGAAACTATTTCAAATACAACCCAATCATAAACATATCTTTTAATGTTTGTTTTGTCTACTAGCGTCTATTTATCCATTGTTAGTTATGTTGCCTTTCGGTTATATTATACCAACGGAAGTGACTAGCGTTTACTTAATTTGACATTTAAGTAAAATGTTTGAACATTGATAACATTCTTTGACATCGAATGCTTGATATGGATAAAACCTATTTTGATAAAATGGAAACTCGGCTAACAAAAAACGGATTAAAAAAAAATGTGTTATAAAAAAATGCACTAAAAGTTAGTAGGTCGTTTAGTTGGTCTACACATATTTAGACAAATAAAATAAGTTATAGAACTTCAAAGTCATTATTGGCATATTTCTGTGCCAATTTTAGTTTACCTAAGCAAAAATTTTTAAATATATATGTACAATTATTGTTATTTTTGGAGGCGGTGTCCAAAAGTGAATTTATCTATGCTGACACCGACTCCAAAAATAACAATAATACTTATATATTTACAAATTTTTGCTTATGTGAACTAAAATTGACACAAGAATATGTAATTATTTTTTTACTTTTTAGTGCATTTTTTGTTATAGAATATTTGATTTTTGAAGTCGGGTTTCCATTTTGTCAAAATAGGTTTTATAATATGGTCTTTCCAATTGAGACAGTTGTCCAGAAGCAGGCCAAGAAATTTTGCGTTTGTAGCCAATGTTAAAGTTTGGATGTTAAATATAGGAATTTCTAACAAATCTTTCCCAAATTTTCCAAACTTTGCAAACTCCGCGGCAAGTCATTGAGATAGAGTATGAAGAGGGTGGGTCCCAGAAGAGAGCCGTGTACCACTCCAGACTGTAAAGTTCCAGTGTTTGAATTCCAGTAGCTATCACCACAATTGTAATGAATAAATTGTTTTCTATTTGTGGAGTATGACTTTGAAAAGATCCAATGTACACAACCTCTCCAGCCTGTATCCCAAAAGATCTGTGTTCAAGTAATCAAAGGCCTTACTTAGGTCAAATAATGCCGCAATGGGATCTTGTTTTTGGTTCCACGCCTTCAGTACAAAGTCCAGCATCTTAAACACTTGTAAGCTGATGGACTTTTCCCCAATAAACCCGTGTGGTTGTTCTGCAAATAAACCATGTTTTTGGATGTAATCTATCAGTCTGTTCAGCATTAATATTTCGAAAATTTTTGAAAATGTCGACAGGAGTGAAATAGGCCTATAGTTGCTCAAATCAGATTCGCTACCGTTTTTAAAAATTGAGATCATTTTAGCTATTTTTAGACTGTCAGGAAACTCGCCTCTATCGAAACAAAGCACTGAGGTTTATAATTTTTATTAGGGGTTCGCTAATATTCTGGGCACTGTGTTTACCACATAAGCCGGTATGTCATCCCATCCTACGGACTTTTTCTGCTTCAATGTACAACATGCATTATACATCTCATGGTCACTACGAGGAAACAGAAACATACCTTCTGTAACCTGATCATGTTTGACAATTGGGTCACTGATATCCAAATCTCCAACAATATTCAGAAAATACTCATTGAAGGCGTTAGATATATTTTCTTTTCAATCATCTGACCGTTGCAATCAAACACAATGTATATCCCATATTGAATTATTCCTCTCCGAATCCTGAAAGTGGTGTATGGCCTTCCATATTTTATTGCTCGATGTCGCGAAAATATTTTTGAAAAAATTATTTTTTGTAAATTTAACTTTTTTCTTAAATTCTATGCATATGCATTGTTTACAGCTCGACCTCCGTGATAAGTGTATTATTTCGCTTCAGTTACATTAAATATACATACATGTTTCGTTTTCTTACTGATAGTTCTTTAATTTCAGTTATTATCCATGTTTCACCATTATTTTTGTTAATTAAAACAGTCTTTTTAGGAAAGCATACATCAAATATTTAAAAATTTCATGAAACTGAAAAAATTAATAAAATTACAATTAAAACAATTAATAAAATACCATGTCACCTATTTTTATAAATAAAAAGGGTGCAAATCATGCTAGATGAAAAAATGAAGTAATTTTTAGATTTTTTATTTTAATTTAAAATTTTTCCGTTTTTCGAACTTCTAATTAACCGATTTTAATGTTTATGGGCTCATTTGTTTTCTTTTTTTTTATATAGAATTGAATAATATTCTATGTCATTTTTTAAATTTTTTTTAAAAAAAGATATTAAGAAAAAACGCTTTTTTGTTATAAATAAATTCAATTTTGGTCCTGTTCCGTCACGAGTCCTGAAACTGGCTTTTTTAAGCTAATTTGACTTTAATACTAAAGTAAACTATAAAACGGTAAATTAGAAATGAAGATCCAATGGCATTTGGTACGGAGTTATCATGCAAATTGTAGAATAATTTTGAACAGGTCAATATAATATGACAGTGTCATATCATTGGTTCTACTTACGTAAATCTTTAATCAGACCTTTTTTTGTAGAGCGTTCAATTCCTTACAGGTCTTGCTCATTCCTGTACACTAATTCGTTGGTGAGTTATAAAATTCCAAAGATTAAAAAAAAATTTCCCCTTGTTATTCAAATAGAAAATAGAAAATTGCGATGAAACACCACTAAATATTCATATTAAGAGCTCATATTTTAACAGAATCTATGTCTAGGGATACTCTATCTATTTTTCAATCATCTGCGAAAAAAAATCGATTTTTTGAAACACTCTAATATCTATACATATTTAGACTGTGTTCCACTAGTTCATGTTTATCACATTCGAGTGTAATTTTTGATAGTAAAAAATTGAGGAAAAATTTTCTGTATCGCACATGAAAAATTTCGAAAAATTAACAGGTGCAAAATTCGGATATTCGAAAATATTCCGTTCATACATTATATTTCGTTGTACAATTGCATATACATAATGTGACAAAAATATTTTATGTTTTCACGTTTTAAATAGTAAATGTAATTTAAGGGTTGGATATATTGGTTTTTGGGGAATAATAAACATACGGATTAAATACAAAAAGGGAATACACATAAGTAGTATATATTATATGAGGATGAAATTGGAATATACGCTTTCTACGTTTGTGGGATATAGTGAATATATGTAATTGTCAGTATATAATAACAACAGAACATTCAAATACAATAAAATTGCTTTCATAAACAGATTTACAAAGTGTTCTAAAAAATTAGTTAATATATACTCCTCGATTAGTCTATAATCTATATCATAGTTTATGATACATTATCAATAATTGGTGTGTATTTATTCAAGTTTAGTTAGGTTTTCAAGCCCATCAAGATATGATTTTTAGAAATAAACAAAGAAATATTGTAATCATATTTTAAATATCGAATCTCTAATCGGAAATTGCTACTGACAATAATTAATGTTGCATAATATTTTAATTGGTTAACATTTCAAAATTATATAATTGATTCGGATTTCGGAAAAAATGTTTTGAATAAAAGTTGTTTATAGTTATAATGAACAACTTTTATTCGAAGCGTTTCTTCGAAAACCGAATAAATAACGCACAAATCATTTTGTAGATCGACTTTTACAGCCGATTGTACATAAGAGATGCCCAAATTATCTATCTTCTATCTATACATATAAAATGCTTTGTCCTGAGTGACTGACTGACGGATCAACGCACAGCCTAAACCGCTGATCGTAGAGACCTGAAACATGGAGAGTGTGTTCTTTGTATGACGTAGGCATCCGAAATTCTACCCTTAAGGGGGTGAAAAACGAGAGCAAAGTTTGTATGGGACAACGTGATTCCTTGGTCCAATTTACTTCAAATTTTGCATATTCATTCAGTATATTTACTTAAATACTAAGTAATATAAGGTCTGTAAAATTACAATCGCGAAGCTGCGATGGGCAGTGCTAGTAGAGTATAAGATGGTTGGCCATCAAACAACTATCAAATTTCAATTTACCATATTAATGATTACCATCAATTTCTCGGTGTTATCTAAATTTCTTAATCTCTAATTGCTTTAAGCCAAGTTGCTATCTTCTTAATTTTCTCAAGAGGTGTACATATTTTAAACAATATAACATACACTCCCGTTCAAAAAAACGAATCAGCCTCTCACAATTTTGATTATTCTTGTAGTAAATGTTTTTGTTTACATAAATTGTTTACATAGATAAAAAATATAAAACTTTCATTTCTTTTTTCACATATAAAAATATACTACGTATCTTTGTTTATAAATAAATAATATACAGAGAGTTACAAAAGTGAGGAGTTTTATAAAATGTAAGAAAATTATTATTTCAGGTCTTTTCAATTTTTTTGAACGGGAGTGTAAATTATTGGATTAACATTTGTGGTGACTAGCGACAAAACGGCAAAAATGCGGATTATTTCGGAACAGATTTATGTATCAGACGGAATAATTTGAACGATATATGCCTGAGAAGTAATTTGTCATATTGAGAACTGACCTGAGGGTAGGGTTTAAAAAACATCTATTATTATTTATTTTAAATTATTATTATATTAAACTAGCATTTCCAGTCGCGGCTTCGTCCGTAAAAGTAACAAGTAACATAATATTTTCTCCCCTCAAGGACTGATAAATTATACACCTATACATCAATAAATTATACAACTATACCTTCCTCATGAATCATTTTTATAATATGTTAGGACCAATGTATACAAAAACTTGACAAATTATATACTAAAACATTCCTCGAGAACCACTCTATCCATTGCTGAAAACAGGATGAAAATCGGTGCAGTAGTTTTTGAGTTTATCGCGAACTGACAGATAGACGCGGCTGGAGGACTTTATTTTATACTATGTAAGAATAAATATTGCATATTTATTTTAATTAATTGATGTCGAATAATTTTATTTTTTAAACTTTGACAGTTGCAAACGTCAATTTTATTATATTTTAAATTTATTGCCAAATAATTTATATCCAAAATGGTGTTAATGCGGGTATAAACTATATTAAACTATAGATCTGGGTCGGCTATAACTTTGGAATGGTCAGAAAACAGCTATAGCTTTGGAACGGTTTGGAATTTTGAACTTTTTCTTCTGGAATCGTAAGAAAAATTTACCTAGAATCTTCTTCCCTTATGATTTTTTTGCTATCTCCTATAGTTTTCTCCAAACAATTCGGACAAACACACAACATATATCCCTTTTATATATAGACTATATTGTACACTAAACTTGGTTTCTTTTTTGGTCACGACGCGACGTGGTGGTTTATATGAATTTAGAGTTTATATGATTACTAAATTTTTATAAAATGCATATGACAAAATGTGATGATGGGGTCTTTGATCATTTAACGTTTTTTTTGACAAGAAGTTTGTTGTTGAAATCTCCTGATATGCATATATACTCATATGTAATTTAGTAAGCTGGTAATATAGCATACTTAAAATCAGTCAAAATTGACAATATTTGAAAGGTCAATATTTTAGAAGCCAAGATATATCTATATATCTATCTAAGATCAATGACAAATTGTGGACACAAGAAGCCATTTCTTTTAAACAGCTTTATGAGTAAGATGTCCAATTTATATATATATATATATATATATATATATATATATATATATATATAAATTTTAGCGATAGTGATTTTTAACATCTAATAGGTAGGATCGATGAACATTTGTACAAATTTTTACGAAATTCCAACATTGGTGCAAAAACAATAGTTGCATTTCCTTTGGAGGAAATTCGCTAATAAAAGCTTATAATATTTGAATAAATGT